>SJYX01001121.1:0-16091 GCA_006410675.1 Oreotragus oreotragus | reverse complement strand
TGCAACCCTTATAACATTTATCTCTTTTTCTTGCCTGTTGTACTGGCCAAAGCCTCCAGCAAAATGCTGAATAGAAATGATGGTTGTGAGCTTTCTTATGTACAATCTCAAGTATAAGTTAAAATCTCACAATTTCAACTTTTTACCAAATATGGTATTTACCAAGTAAGATCGGGTTTTTTTTAGTCCATACTTTAAAAAAATATTTTATTTGTTTATTTATCGGGCTGTGCCAGGTCTTAGGTGCAGCATGCAATGCCTTCGTTGCCACATGGGCAATCTTTAGTTTCAGCATACGGGTCTTTTTTTTTTTTTTTAGTTGCAACATGTGAAATCTAGTTCCCTGTTGTTGCTCAGTCACTTAGCCGTGTCCGAGTCTTTGTGACCCCGTGGACTGCAGCATACCAGGCTTCTCTGTCCTTCACTATCTCCTTGGAGTTTGCTCAGACTCAGTCCATTGAGTTGAGGATGCCATCCACCCATCTCATCCTCTGTTGCCCCCTTCTTCGGTTTCTGTCATAAGGGTGATATCATCTGCATATCTGATATTTCTCCTGGCAATCTTGATTCCACCTTGTGCTTCATCCAGCCCAGCATTTTGCATGGTGAACTTTATATATAACTTAAATAAGCAGAGTGACAATATACAGCCTCGATGTACTCCTTTCCCAATTTTGAACCAGTCTGTTAGGGGTCAAATCCAAGCCCCCTACGTTGGGAGCATGGAGTCTCAGTCACTGGACCACCAGGGAAGTTGCAAGATAGGTGCTTTTTTTTTTTTTCTAAAGGAATTTTATTAGTTTGTGTATTTATTTGTTTTTTGGCTGCCCTGGATGTTTCTTGCAGTACACGGGCTTCTCTTTGCAGTGGCTTCTCTTGTTGTGGAGCACAGGGTCAGTTGTGGTGGTGAAGCACAGGTTTAGTTGCTCCATGGCATTTGGGATCTTCCCGGACCAGGAATTCAACCTGTATCCCCCACGTGGGCAGGAGGATTCTTAATCCCTGAACCACCAGGGAAGTTGCCCAAGATAGGTTTTTAAATTGATGTCCCTCATCAGATTCAGGAAGTTTCATTCTTTCCTGTGAGTTTTTGTTTTATAAAGATGTCAAGCTTTGTCACTTTTCCTGTAAGACTTTAGTTGATGAATTTTCTCTTTTAATCTGTTATTGTGGTAAATTCTATTAATTGATTTCCTAATGTTAAATCAACATCCATTCCTAGGATAAATCCAATTTGATCATGATGTCTTATCCTTTCGCATATTGTTTGATTTGACTTCTTTTATTTTATCTAGGATTTTAGCGCCCATACTCATGAGTGAAATTGACCTGTACCTTCTCTTTTTGGTGATGTAGCCTGCCTGTATCTACAGTTTCACTTTCCATTGTTTCAGTGACCCAGGATCAACCACAGTCCAAAAACGTTAGATGGAAAATTCCAGGGTGGCCCAGTGGTTAAGACTCTGCGCTTTCAATTCAAGGGGTACAAGTTCAATCCCTGGTTGGGAAACTAAGATCCCACATGCCAAGGATGTAGGCAAAAAAAAAAAAAAACAAAACAACTCCAGAAATAAACAATTCATAAATTTTACATTGTAGGCCATTCTGAGTAATGCGATGAGATCTCATCCAGTCCTGTTTTCTACCACCTGGGATGTGAATCATCCCTTTGTCCAGCAGAACCTGCCCACTAGTCACTTAGTAGCAACTCAGTTATTAGACTCATTATCACCAACTTGTAGGACTTATGTACAAGTGACCCTTATTTTACTTAATAATGGCCCCAAAGTATAAGACAAGTGATGCTGGCAATTCAGACATGCCAAAGAGAAGTAAAAAAGTGCTTCCTTCCCGGGAAAAGGTGAAAATTCTTGACTTAACAAGGAAGAAAACAATTGTAGACTGAGGTTGTTAAGATCTATGATATGACTGAATCTTCTATCCATGAAGTTGTGAAGGAGGGAAAGGAAATTCGTGCTAGTTTTGCTTTTACTTCTCAAGCTGCAAAATTATAGCCACAGTGTAGGGTAAGTTCTTAGTAGGATGGAAAAGGCATTAAATTTGTACAATAAGATGTTTTGAGAGACTGTACATTAATATAACTTTATTACAGTATATTGTTCAATCTTATTATTGTTGTTGGTAGTCTCTTACTGTACCTAATTTCTAAATCAGAATTCATCATAGGTGTGTATAGATGGGAAAAACAGAGCATATATAGAGTTTGGTACTGTCTGTGGTTTCAGGCACCCACTGGGGGACTTGGAACATATTCCTGCAGATAAGGGGGGCCTACTGTACTGTTCTTGTTGGGTGTTAATGTAAAATTTATACCAGCATCCGAGAGTTAGCTGTTGAATCTTTTCCTGCTTTCTGGAAGAGCTACATAAGTAAGCATCTTTTCTTTATTCAGTGTTTGGTAGGATTCCCCAGTGAAGACGTTTGAGTCTTGAAGTTTCACCACCAAATATTTTAAAATTACAGCTTTAAAAAAATAAAATAACAGCTTTAATTTTTAAATCATTATAAGACTAAGATTTTCTGTTTCTTTTTGTGTCAGTTAGGTTGTATTTTTCTATGTGTGTATGTGTATGGGTGTGTTAGTTGCCCAGTCGTGTCTGACTCTTTGGAGACCATGGACTGGAGCCCAGCAGGCTCCTCTGTCCATGGGATTTCCTAGGCAAGAATACTGGAGCTGTTTTCTTCTCCAAAGGATCTTCCTGACCCAGGAATCGAAGCCTTGTCTGCTGCATTGCAAGGGGAGTCTTTACCGCCTGAGCCACCAGGGAAACCCTGCTCTTTTTCTATAAATATGTCCATTTCACCTAAATTTTCAAGTCTT
The DNA here is from genome assembly GCA_006410675.1 of Oreotragus oreotragus. Classification (NCBI taxonomy): domain Eukaryota; kingdom Metazoa; phylum Chordata; class Mammalia; order Artiodactyla; family Bovidae; genus Oreotragus; species Oreotragus oreotragus. The sequence goes on along the minus strand of SJYX01001121.1, from coordinate 13,249 downwards.
TGGCATAGAGTTGTTCATAATATCCTCTTACTTTTGCAACAAAGTTTCTTTCATTTTTGATACTTCTCTGTGTGCCTTCTTTTCTCTTTTTTTCATTTTCAATGGGGATTTATCAATATTTTTAGTCTTTTCAGTTTGACTTTGTTGCTTTTCTTTGCTGTTTGCTGTGGGTTTTCTTTTATATTTACTTATATTGTTAAATTATTTCCTCTCATCTACTTTTGTTGATTTATTTTGCCATTCTTTCTCTAACCTCTCAAAATGAATGCTTAGTTCATTATACTTCAGTCTTTTTCTTCCCTAAAATATGCAATTAAGGCTATAAATTTCCCTCCAAGCATTGCTCTATTTTTATTCCACAAATGTTGTTGTGTTGTATTTTTTAATTATATAAAATTTAGTTCAAAATAATTTCTAATTTCCATTTTTTTTCAGAGACTATGCATTGTTTAAAAGTGTGTTTTGGAAGCATATTACTCAGAAGTGTAGCTTTCAAAGATACAGGGATTTTACAATTATATTTTTGCTGTTGATTCTTAACCTATTTGCAATGTGGTTAGAGAATATTATCTTCTTTAGTTCAGCCCTTTGAAATTTGTTGGAATGTGCATTTTGGTTGAGCATTATAGTCAAATTTTTAAATGGATTTTAAAAAATCCATTCTTCTTGAGGCTAATATATTCTCTGGTTGTTGGGTCCCTAAAGTCAAATTTGTTGATGATGTTGTTTCAGATCTTCCGTAGTGTTATTTATTTCATATCTGCTTGCTCCATTAATTACTGAAAAAAGTATGTTATAGTATCTCACTATGACTATGGACTTAATCAGTTCCTCCATATAATTCTGTCTACATTTACTCTATGTTTCATGTTATTCAATTCAGTTCAGTTGCTCAGTCGTGTCCGACTTGTCCAACTCTTTGCGACCCCATGAACCACAGCACACCAGGCCTCCCTGTCCATCACCAACTCCCAGAGTCACCCAAACCCATGTCCATTGAGTTGGTGATGCCATCCAACCATTTCATCCTCTGTCATCCCCTTCTCCTCCTGCCCTCAATCTTTCCCAGCATCAGGGTCTTTTCCAATGAGTCAGCTCTTCACATCAGGTGGCCAAAGTATTGGAGTTTCAGCTTCAAAATCAGTCCTTCCAATGAATACCCAAGACTGATCTCCTTTAGGATGGACTGGTTGGATCTCCTTGCAGTCCGAGGGACTCTCAAGAGTCTTCTCCAACACCACAGTTCAAAAGCATCAATTCTTTGGCGCTCAGCTTTCTTTATAGTCCAACTCTCACATCCATACATGACCCAGTTTCGTACAAATTTAGGATAATCTTTTTAAAATCTATATATTTTGGCCGCATATTGTCGTGTGCAGGATGGTTCCCCTACCAAGGATCAAGCCCAGGTCTCTGCAGTGAAAGCTCTAAATCCTAATCACTAAGCCGCCAGGAAACTCCTTGAGATACTCTTTTATATTATGGACTGCATGCATGCTCAGTCACTTCAGTTGTGTTTGACTTGTTGCAACACCATGAACCATTGCCTGCCAGGCTCCTCTGTCCATGGGATTTTCCCAGTAAGAATACTGGAGTGGGTTGCCATTTCCTTCTCTAGGGGATCTTCTTGACCCAGGAATTGAACCCACATCTCCTGCACTGCAAGTGGATTCTTTACCTGCAGAGCCATCAGGATTATTACAGAGTGATGCTCTTTAATTCTAGTGATGCTTTTACCTTAAAGTATATTTGTTTGACATTAGGATTGTGACCCATCCTATACTTATAGTATTTCAGTTGTATATGATTTTTTCATCATTTCTTTGCAGTCTTTCTTGATTCTTCTGTTTTAGATATGTCTTTTGTACTTAGCATATATAAGATTTTGTTTCTATCCAGTGTGATAATCTTTGCCTTTCAGCTGGAGTACTTGACCCTCTTCGGAGAAGACACTGGCAACCTACTCCAGTACTCTTGCCTGGAAAATCCCGTGGACAGAGGAGCCTGGTAGGCTGCAGTCCATGGGGTAGCTAAGAGAGTCAGACACAACTGAGTGACTTCACTTTCACTTTTCACTTTCAATCTTTGGGAAAGGAAATGGCAGCCCACTCCAGTGTTCTTGCCTGGAGAACCGCAGGGACGGGGGAGCCTGGTGGGCTGCCGTCTATGGGGTTGCACAGAGTCGGACATGACTGAAGTGACTTAGCAACAGCAGCAGTTGACCCTCTTACCTTTAATGTAATGATCTTACTGTCTTCCTGTGGATGGGCTTTCTGCTCATCTCACCTCTTCTTTCACTTTCACTTTTCTCTTTCATGCATTGGAGAAGGAAATGGCAACCTACTCCAGTATTCTTGCCTGGAGAATCCCAGGGATGGGGGAGCCTGGTGGGCTGCCATCTATGGGGTCACACAGAGTCGGACACGACTGAAGTGACTTAGCAGCAGCAGCACCTCTTCTTTGTTCCCTTATCTCTTTTTTGCCCTGGTTTAATTTGATTGAGTTTTTTCGTTATCATTTTTTTCCTCTGTTGGCTTGATATTTATTCAGGATTTTATCATTCTTTTTAGTGACTATTTTAGGAATTACAACATGGCATACTTGACTTATCACCCAATAGGAATTATTATCTCTTCTTCTCTTCTAGAAAAACCAAGGCACTTATAAAGAACATTTACACTTCTCCCATATTAGATGCTTTATTTTTTCAAAACCAACAACTTTTTATTGAAGTATAATTGATTTAAAATGTTGTTTTAGTGTCAGATGTACAGCAAAGTAATTAAGTATGTATCTTCTTTTTTAGATTTTTTTCCATTACAGATTGTTACAAGATATTGAATATAGTTCCCTGTGCTAAACAGTAGGCCTTTGTTATTTATTTTATATATCAGTTCAGTTCAGTCCAGTCACTCAGTCATGTCTGACTCTTTGCGACCCCATGAATCGCAGCACGCCAGGCTTCCCTGTCCATCACCAACTCCTGGAGTTCACTCAGATTCATGTTCATTGAGTCAGTGTTGCCATCCAACCATCTCATCCTCTGTCATCCCCTTCTCCTCCTGCCCTCAGTCTTTCCCAGCATCAGGGTCTTTTCCAATGAGTCAGCTCTTCACATCAGGTGGCCAAAGTACTGGAGTTTCAGCTTTAGCATCAGTCCTTCCAATGAGTACCCAAGACTGATGTCCTTTAGGATGGACTGGTTGGATCTCCTTGCAGTCCGAGGGNCAAAGGAAGCCATAAACAAAATGAAAAGACAATCTACAGAATAGGAGAAAATATTTGCAAACCATGTCACTGACAAGGGCTTAATTTCCAAACTACCACAAACAGCTCATACAACTCAGTAACAAAAAAACAAACAACTCAATCAAAAATGGGCAAAAAATTACCTTAACATTTCTCCTAAGACATACAGATGGCCAATCAGCAGTTGAAAGAGATGCTCAACAATGCTAATTATTAGAGAAATGCAAATCAAAACAATGAGGTACCACGTCACACCAGTCAGAATGGCCATTATTAAAAAGTTTACAAATAACAAATGTTGGAGAGAGTGTGGAGAAAAGGAAACCTTCCAACACTGTTGGTGAGAATGTAAATTGGTGCAGCCACAAAGAAAACAGTATGGAGGTTTCTTTAAAAACTAAAAATACAGTTGCCACATGATCCAGCAATCTCACCCCGGGGCACATATCCAGAGAAAACTATAATTTGAAAAAATATATAGCAATGTACCAAAGTTCATAGCAGCACTATTTATTTATAACAGCCAAGACATGGAAGCAACTAAATGTCCATCAACAGATGAATGGATAAAGAAAATGCGGTATATAGGCAACAGAAAACTATTCAGCCTTAATAAAGAATGAAACAATGCCATTTGCAGCAACGTGGGTACACCTAGAGATTATCATACGGTAAATAAGCCAGAAAGAGAAAATCAAACACCACATGTTATCACTTACCCATGGAATCTAAAATATAACACAAATGCACTTATTTTTGAAATAGAGAAAGACTCATCGACTTAAAAACAAACTTACGGTTACCAAAGGGAAGAAGGATAGGGGACGGATGAACTAGGAATTTGGGATTAGCAGGTACAAACTTCTATAGATAAATATACAAAAGATAAACAACAAGATCCTACTGTATTACACAGGGAGATATATTCAGTATCTTATACTAACCTATAATATAAAAAGAACATGAAAAGGTTTGTGTGTGTGTGTATATATGCATAACTGAATCACTTGGCTGTATACCAGAAACTAACACTGTATATCAACTATTCTTCAATTAAAAAATACTTTCTTACTAAAAAATGTTAGCCATCAATCTGAGCCTTCAGTGAATCGTAACAGTAAAAAGATCACTGATCACAGATCACCATAACAAATATAAAGTTTGCAATACTGTAAGAAGTACCTAAATGTGACACAGAGATATGAAATGACCAAACGCTGTTGGAAAAATGGCACCAATGTATTTGTTGGGCTCAGAATTGCCATAAACCTTCAATCTGTAAAAAAACACATCTGCAAAGGACAATAAAATGAAGGATGCCTGTATTTTTGTTTCCCTTATACGGATGATGAGGAAAAGTTAAAATTTTACATAACCTCCTTTTCCTTCTGCCTCTATAACTCAGCTTGCCCCTTGCAAAGTCTAGATCACGTAGGTCACGCAGTTTCAGAAAGTGGGGACTTGCAATACTAGGAACTGGAGTTTATCTCACTCACCCTTGTCCTGCTCTTTGCAATCGCCCAGCCCCTGCAAACCTGCTTAATCATGCCTGTCCAAGTCAGGCATCCCCCTCCCCATCTTGACCACTGTTCCTGCGCTCACGAAACTCCTTAGTCTAAACCAGCCTATTAACAGCTAGTGTTGCCCACTACAGTCTGTCTATAAAAACTCTGTAATCCCTTTGTTCGGGGCTCAGAGTTTGGAGTGTTAACTCCCCTGGGCCCGCTGGTGTAATAATCTTGAGTTCTCCAACTCTCTGAGTGTGGTGCTTGGTTTCTCGAGTACTGGTTTCTGCAACATGAAAATATACCCACTTTGGGTAGATCCAAAATTAAGGTAAAGGAATCCAAGCCATTACAGAATCTACATTTATCCTCAAAGAAGACAATGTCATAGAATGCCACATTAAATTTGACAAGCTTAAAGAGTTTACAGAAACATACCTGAATGAAGCTGAATTTTTCCAATAACACCTTCTACCAAACCCAAACAAATGGGATTCCATGCAAGAAGCAGATCGGTAGCTAAAATAAAATGAGAAGCAGTCATGAGAAAGTATTCATTGGAAAACATTAAAACAATATCTTTATAGAGAACAAACTAGTGGTTACCAGTGGGAAAAGGAGAAGGGACAAGATAAAGGTGAGGGAAGGGGAGGCACAAACTAGGGGTGTCAGATGAGCTCAAGGATGGATCAGATAATATAACACATGGGACAGAGCCAATATTTCCTGATAACTGTAAATGGAAAGTAACCTTTAACACTGTATGAAAATAAAAATTTTTTTAAAGAAATGTCACAGAAAAGTCACAAGATGATTAAAAAACACAGTGTCTTCAGCAATGTATTAAAAAATGATCAGCAACCCAAAAGAGCAGGTATCCACACCCAGGACTGAATACATTACTAACAAGCCATTGTAGAGAAAGCATTAAATCCAAGGCCTGAGTAAGTTCTCTAACAAGGACAGTTACAGGAAGATAACTGACATTCTAAAACTCTACTTGGATGGGAGGCAGTACTTTGGCGCCCTGTAGTGGAGGAAGGAAGCTGGTACAATATAAGAGGGCAACGAGAGGAGTTATCCAAGGTCCTACTGCCAAAGCCAGTCTCAGATCCAGAGACAAGGACTGAGAAACGGCCCCAGAGATGTCCACTTACTGAATCACACTCCGGAAAATATCCTTTCCCGAAGAAGCTAGCACCAAAGAAATTTGGAAAGCCAGTTCTCTTTCATGTGACTTCTATGGCAACAACAACAGGAATCACTTCTATTTATACTGAGTGCCTACTATGTGCCAGGCATCCCAGTCAGGGTTTCTCACCTGAACCACAGAACAAGACAATGATTTGGATGACTGTATTCTCAATTCTCCCAAGGATGGTAGATCATTTGTACCATTCTAGACACACAGAAGAGAAGCTAATTCACTACACACAATAGATGCCTGAGGACGTTAGGGCTGAATTCTGTTGTGGAACCCAGGCTACAAAAGGCTGTTACCCATGCAGATAAAGGTAATATTAGTGGTGGCTCAACAGCAGGAAAAGATTAGTAAGAATGAAAACACTATTTCTCTTAGCAGAAATTTTAAATTACATTTTAATTATTACCATTTAAATTCTATTTTAATGAAATGTATAATCAATTTGTAACTCGTGGGTAATTACAAAAGACTTAATAGTCTCCAAATTCATTTGAGTTTTGACTATTATATCTTGAACATCTTTGTTATTAATGATACATTCAGTGGGAGGCAAAAAAAAAAGTTGACTTCTGTTTTTATTACAAGAATTAAAGTAAAATAGAGAATTAATTTTTAAAAGGCTATTATACATACTATCATTTCTAATCCTGATGACTCTAGCAGCTAGGTACTAGGAGTCCCAAATCACAGATGAGGAAATGCAGTCTTAGAAAAGTAAAGTGGCCATATCACACAATGGGCCAAGGGCAGAGCTGCAATTCAAACCCATGTCTATACCACATGGCCTGTGTGCTCTTAACCATCCAAACACAGAATCTATACATACATGGAACTAATCAATAAGATAATATTTACATTTTAAGTACCACGCATTCTTATAAAAGTAATACACTGTTAAGATTGGAAAAAATACTTTATCACTTCCCTCCTGTCACCCAGAGATAATATTATTTTGCTACATCTCACATCATATATTTGTGTGCATATCCAACTGCAATATTGCAAATATATCACTATATGCTAACTTCTTATAATATTTCATGAGTATTTTCTCACATCTTTAAAAAATATTCTTCAAAATTATAATGTCACAGCTATCTAATTTTCCACTTAAGGAAGCACTTTCTCACTCTTGGGCGTAAGTGATTTCCAGTTTTTCCCTATTATAAAAAATGCTGTGATAAATTATGAACATTATGCAAGCATTTTATTTGCTAATTAATAGCTTTAGGACAAACTCTTAGGGATGAAATCAGTAGGTGAACACTTTAAAAAAAATTAAAGCTTTCAATATTATCAACAAAGGTTATACACCAAGTTATATTTCTGCTAAAAGCACATGAAAATACTTCTTACGCTTGCCATCATTTAGAATTTCTTTGTAAATTTTGCTATTTTGATGGCATCCATTGCCTAAATGATGTTTATTTTCTTTTCATTGCTGGTAAGATTAAACATTTAATTTAAAAACTGGCTGCTTATGGTTCTTCTTCTATGATTTTCCTTATTCAGATCTCCTAAGAATTTTTTTTATGTTCCTTATGGATTTATGAGTTTTTATACTAAGGATATCAGCTCTGACATGTTTGTAAATACTTTCAGTTTTAAATTTTTATACAGATTACTTTCATTATCCATCGTTTTTTCACTTACTATATTATCAAGTCGTTCCTTAGTGGTAGTAGTGTTAGTCACTCAGTCGGGTCCGACTCTTTGCGACCCCAGCCCCGCTGTGGCCTGTCGGGCTCCTCTGTCCATGGGACTCTCCAGGCAAGAATGCAGGAGTGGGCTGCCATTTCCTTCTCCAGAGGATCTTCTCCACCCAGGGATTGAACCCAAGTCTTCTGCACTGCAGGCAGATTCTTTACCATCTGAGCTACAGGGAAGATCACTAAGTTGTTCCTTATCTGTTATCAATCATTTATTAATTTTACCCCTTTTCTAATTTATAAAAATCTAACACTAACCCTGGAACTCATGTTGGTATATAAACTAGAAGTATCCTGATTTCTTTTCAAATAATCAGAATCCCTGTCAGGCAGGCCACATCTCAACCTCTGCCAACACTGATGCCCCTGCTAAGGAAAGAGCTCCAGCTATTCATAATCTCACCCTGACCCCAGATGAACAAGCACAGTTGCAAGATTCTTTCCCTCAGGTATCAAATGAGCTCGAGGTATATGGAGGAGGATGAAAAGTCAGTGCTAAAGCAGTCATGGACAGTTGCACAGAGGAAGTGGAACTTCAAGCATAAGGAAATCAGAAAGAAGAATGATGTGGCAGAAAGAAAGTACAAGGTTTGTTTTGGAATCCATCCCTTCACTCGGGATATACTTATCAAGTACATTTCAGGAACCAGGCACTGAGAAGATATGAAACTAAAGGAGCAAACAATATTGATCAGAAGACCAAAGAGTACAGTGAGTATGGTGGAGATCTTCATTGGGAAGACTAGAAAAAGTACACTGAGGCCAATAAGGAGAGACTTGAATAAAAGGCTAATTAAGGAACCTTACTTCCTGGAGGCCTTGGCAGGCAAATAATAACAAAAGTAAAACAAGACTGCAGCCAGGGATTAGCTGACAGCACTGAAAGGAGGTGGAGACTACGAACAAGGAAAGGAGCTAGATGGTTTTTATTACAAGAGTGTTTGCTTGAAAGGATATGGTAGTTGGGGAGCAGGGTGGGCAGTAGGTGAAGAAAGTACAGAAGGAGATTAACATGAAACACCTTAAAGGAAGCTACACAAAGGACAGAAGAGGGTAAACTTACCAATGACAGTGAAACAGTTATCCTCCACAGAGAGGGATAAGATGAGGACGGAGATGAATAAGAAGGAGCAAGGGTATATAGGAGCTGGGAGAAAAGGCAGGTGAAAGCCTCTCAACTCAATAATACCCTTTTGCACCTATGGTATTTTGAACTGTTTGACTATATCAGCTATTGAAGAAAATTAAAATTTCACTTAAAAAAAAAACTATATTTTGTGGTCTAATTGACTAAAAATAATAGTAGTCATTGATAATGTTGGAGATCCAAAGAGAGAACCAGGTAAGTTCATTAAGACTGAGTTCATGATGGGATGGTCAAGGGGAAATGTCTAAGTATAAGAAACAGCTGCTGCTAAGTCACTTCAGTCATGTCCAACTCTGTGTGACCCCACAGACGGCAGCCCACCAGGCTCCCCTGTCCATGAGATTCTCCAGGCAAGAACACTGGAGTGGGTTGCCATTTCCTTCTCCAATGCATGAAAGTGAAAAGTGAAAGTGAAGTCGCTCAGTCGTGTCCAAGTCTTAGCGACCCCATGGACTGCAGCCCACCAGGCTGCTCCTTCCATGGGATTTTCCAGGCAAGAGTACGCGAGTGGGGTGCCATTAAAGGAGGAAAAGAAAACAAAAGAAAATGAAATCAAAAGTACAGGTATAAGAGTGACTGGGGCGGGGGGTGGAGATACTACTTTTTACTAAGTCTGGAAGAAAAGATGAAAAAGCTAAATATAGAAATGGAGCTGAGAAGCACATCCACGTTTCGAATGGCCCTGACTCAGTACAAATAGGAGCCCAAGTCATCTTCTCTATGGCAGGGGGAAGGACAGCGGCAGAACAAGAGGAGCAGCAGGTGCTGGGCGTGGTGAGGAGAATCCAGAAAGTCCGCTTGTAAATGTTCTGTGTGTACTTGAAAAGCATGCATATTTGCTTAGTGTTTTCAAGAAAAAGGGCATCAATTCAATCCATTAGCAGGTCATTTTATCAGTTTTGTACAATGAGATCAGCACTAACAGCAATGAAACAGAAAACAGAAAAACTGCACCACGTAAGGAGAAACATTTCACAAAACTTTTGTTTCCAGTACATACACACATATGTGACTGTTCAGGTCAGGATTTTTAAAAGTATTTCTTACTTCAAACACAGAATACACTATTAAACTCTGGGGTGAGGGCTCTTTATCAACTTCGTTATTTTCTTCAACTGCTCTATGTACTTGCTAATTATTTGACAGTTTGAGAGGGTTTTTTGTTTTGCTTTGTTTTTTAAATCTCATGCTTTATGTTTTCCCGCCTCTCATTTTTCCTTTGTAATTTTTGCATTATATTTTTTGAAACTATGTTGTCAGGCATATACAGATTCAGAATTATATCTTCCTGGTGAACTGCTCTGTTCATCAGGATGTAATAACTGCCTTTATTTCAAATAATGCTCTTTTGCCCTAAAGTCTAGTTTGTCTAAGATTAATATTGTAAAAAATATATATCAAGCATTAAAAAAAAAATAAGTACATACAACACAGAACACTGTTAATCCAATCACATTACTTCTCCTACATCCCAAGCCTGAGAAACAAAGTCCAAATTCCTTGGAAAAGCTTGCAAGGCTGTGCATGGGTTGCTCCTGTCTGCTCTCTTCCTGCCTCCCCACCCCCAGCATCCTTCATCTTCCAGAAGTGTCCGAGGGCTGGGCCTGGAATGCTGCTCCCCACCCACTTCAGCCTGCTTTTCATTCCTGACTCAGAACAAGGGTCACCGGTGTTCCTGACACATTCCCCCTCCACCCACCCAGCAGAGCTGACCAGGCTCTCTTTTGTGAGCCCCCTGGACGCGGCTCATATACCCATCGTGACTTATCACTTTGGTTTAATGCACCTAATCTCTGGCTGAGCAGGAAGCCCATCGAGAACAGAAAACACATTGAGACCTGGTCTCGCTCAGCTTTACGTCTCAAGTGCATGACACATACACTGCAGGCTCCAAAATGCTGAGCGGGCAACTGAACATATGGCTCAGAATGAAGAAGGAGGTTGGAGTCAGATAATTTGCATTGAATCACATTAGAAGCGTTCAGTATCCGAAGTGGCAAAGTGAAAGTCATCTGCAGTATTTCAAACAAACATAATCATGGCTGGCAGGGGTTAAAGTGTCCAATACTAACTACCCATATTGTGAAAACCGAAACCCCATTTCTCTCAGTCCAGTGCTCTATCATACCTCTAATACCACAAGCTTCCCTACCAGGTGTAATTACTCAGATATGATGCTCTCATTTTTAAATTATACAGAGTCTTCCAGCTCACCACCATCATTCCAGCTGCACAAGCCAGAACCTGGGAGACATTCAAAATGCTTTCCTTCCTCACCAAGTCCTGTTGACTTCACCTCCTCATATCTGATGTTTCACTCCTCTCCATCCTCACTGCTGCTGTACTTGTGGAGAACCAGGACCTCCCCCATCTGGGTCATGAGAAAAGCCCTGGGCAGCCTCGCAGCCAGCAGATTGTTTAATACACAACAAGCACTCATATATTTACTGAATGCAATGAAGACTCTAAATGGTTTGGTACGGTAAGGCCCTAAGATAAAAGGCAGGAAGCTGTAAGAATAAGGCTGAGAAACCAAACAGGGACCAACTCAGGAGGGCCACAGATAGTAAATTCAGGAGCCATTTCCTCCAGAGAGGGCAGATTTGAGAGGGCATGTGAGATTGAACTTTAGGGCCACTATGTACAGAGTAGACCCAAAGGGGCAATCCTAAAGCCGGAGATCCAAAGACAGGCGTGTGCAGAAGGGCGGCCTGGGTCCAAGCCTGGAAATGAAAGGCTGGAGAGAGTCAAGAGATTCTACAATCTGCGTTCCATGTCCCAAGAGAAAAGTCCTACTAGCTCTACTGTAGTCTCAGAACCTCTTTCAAATTCAGGTTCCTCTTTCGTAAGCAAGTTCTTCTAACTTACAGGATTTTCATGAGGATTAAATGAAAGAATTGTGTGAAAGTACCCAGCACAATGTCTGCCACATAAATGTTCAATAACTTTTATTTCAAGTTGGGAAATGTATATGCATTTAAAATTCCAGGTTCCTACCACTCAATAAATCTCTCTATAGATTTTTTTTTTAAACCAGAATGCCCTTTTATTAATTTATAATGAAAAAATAAGTATCCCCAAAGATGAAGTATTCCAGATCCTTAGTCTTTGCCTATAGAAGACCTAACCTAATCTCAGGCTGTGTGGTAAACATAAGCGTAGCAAGAAGAACCAACTCAGAGGCTTCCAAATGGCATGGCTATAAGCTGTCTGTGAAAGTGAAGTCACTCAGTCATGTCTGACTTTGCACTCCCCGCATCCATGGGATTTTCCAGGCAAGAATACTGGAGTGGGGTGCCATTTCCTTCTCCATCTCTATAGATTTTTATATCAAGGGTCTACATATGGCTTTTTTTTTAAGAAAAGGATATTAAAAAAAAAACTTAAATAATGTTTTTTTGCATTAAAATGTATGGTAAGGCCATAATCCCTAAAGGCTTTCTGAGAGTAATAAAGGTTTTATGAAATATCTCAGTGCTTATATATGCCCCCAAAATTCTGTTTCTTCAGAATGTGAAACAGATACAGGGCTCTGATGCAGCTCAAAATTAGGCATGCAGTCTCAGTCCTAGCAACCCAATTCAGGTCCAAATGGCAAATCAAGCATGACTGCCAGCTTCCTCCCCTCCCCGAAGTCCCTTACACTGGAGAGGAAAAATCTAGAAGAGGTAAAGTCTAAATGGTGGGTTGAAATATTGCTTGGGAAGACACAGACATCAGTTCAGTTCAGTCGCTCAGTCCATGTTCAACTCTTTGCGACGCTATGGACTGCAGCAAGCCAGGCCTCCCTGTCCATCACCACTTCCTGGAGTTTACTCAAACCCATATCCATTGAGTCAGTGATGCCATCCAACCATCTCATCCTCTGTCGTCCCCTTCTCCTCCTGCCTTCAATCCTTCCCAGCATCAGGGTCTTTTCCAGTGGGTTAGTTCTTCCCATCAGGTGGCCAAAGTATTGGAGTTTCAGCTTCAGCATCAGTCCTTCCAATGAATATTCAGGACTGATTTCCTTTAGGATGGACTGGTTGGCTCTCCTTGCGGTCCAAGGGACTCTCAAGAGTCTTTTCCAACACCATAGTTCAAAAGTACCAATTCTTCAGCACTCAGCTTTTTTTTATAGTCCAACTCTCACATCCACACATGACTACTGGAAAAACCATAGCTTTGACTAGACAGACCTTTGTTGGCAAAGTACTGTCTCTGCTTTTTAATATGCTACAGATATCAGTAGACTTCAGTTGTATATGTGAAAATAAGTACTGGTCTGAAGTTCTGAGAAACACAAGAATGAAAAACAGGATGGGTAACTTCTAATCAGCATCAGAAAGATATCTGAAAAATTTCACACCATCCAAAAAACAAAAACAAAATAAAATAAAAATCATACTACCCAGTGGAACACAGTAAAAGGTGATAGAACCAAAAAAAAAAAAAA
>SJYX01001119.1:18161-85649 GCA_006410675.1 Oreotragus oreotragus | reverse complement strand
AGAGTCCAAAAGTCCGCTCTACACATCTGTGTCTCTTTTGCTGTCTTGCATACAGGGTCCTCATTACCATCTTTCTAAATTCCATATATATGTGTTCGTATACTGTACTGGTGTTTTTCTTTCTGGCTTACTTCACTCTGTATAATCTGAGGGAGAGGGAGAGGGAGAGGGTGGGATGATTTGGGAGAATAGCATTGAAATATGTATACTATCATGTAAGAAACGAATCGCCAGTCTGTGTTCGATGCAGGATGCAGGATGCTTGGGGCTGGTGCATGGGGATGATCTGGAGGGATGATGTGGGGTGGGAGGTGGGAGGGGGGTTCATGTTTGGGAGTTCATGTACATCTGTGGCAGATTCATGTCAATGTATGCCAAATCCAACACAGTACTGTAAAGTAAAATAAAGTTTAAAAAAAAAAAAAAAGAGACACTAAGAGTGTAAGGGGCTGTCGACACGGAAGCGTGTACAACGCAAAACAGAACTGAAGGCTTCAGCTGGAGAGTGTGTGTGAGAACGTTCCAACAAGCCCCTTTTATCTTTGTGACAAATCTGCGCGTGTTTTATGTCCATTTTTGTCTTTGCTTGAACAAGTTTGCTTTGCTTCAAAAAGTTTATTACAACTAATTATATATAGCTTTGACCTGGCATCTATCTGATAGAAGGTAAAGCTATAATTCCAGTGGGGGAGTCCGGCTCCACAGCGTCTCCACTTGGACACAAATAACAAACGGTGCAGTTTGCTGTCCTTTGGTCTCTCCTCCTATCCAGGGGGGTGAGACTCCGGGCTCTGGCCTCCTGGGCAGAAGACGCTGAGCTGTTCACTGACCCGCCGCAGACCTGGAACTATAATTCCAGTGGGGGAGTCCGGCTCCACAGCGTCTCCACTTGGACACAAATAACAAACGGTGCAGTTTGCTGTCCTTTGGTCTCTCCTCCTATCCAGGGGGGTGAGACTCCGGGCTCTGGCCTCCTGGGCAGAAGACGCTGAGCTGTTCACTGACCCGCCGCAGACCTGGACGCTCTACAGGTCCTCTTTGCTCTCCTGCCCCACACCCTTTTTGGGGGAATATTAGCAATAAACATGATGTCTAGTATTACAGAGTTACATCTCTTCTACACACTGTAAGCAACTTAGAAACAGGGACAGTAGTCCTGACACTGTCTCATAAAACACAGGCATTCAGTCGATCTTCGTTGACTGAAAGAACAAGTGAACGAATGATGTGGTCTCTTCGGTATTTAGATACTACCCTGAAGATTCTCAAAACTGTTAGCCTTCAGCCTGATGGTGACTTCAGGTAAGAATTTTAGTTCCCTTGTATATCTATATACAAATTTAAGTCTGACTGATTTTTAGCCACACAGGCCCTGAAAGATGATAATATGGCTGTCAGAGGCAGCTGAACTATCATACACATATCAGACATTTACACACTTTTACAAACACACAACACATTTATCCTATTTTTTCTTCATCCAAACCTGATAAAGTTGCTTGAGGCAGAAAGTATAACCCACAGACAAGCTCCAACTGTACTACAGTAGTTTCTGCTCTTATACAACAAATTATAATCACCTGGAATCTTCCTAGGAGATTCAGAAGAAAACATTTTCCATTAATTTGTTATTTATAGCAATAATCTACTTGTAGAAAAACTTTTGAGGAAACAGACAATTAAAGGCACATAACGCAAAGAGTCGGACACGACCGAGCGACTGAACTGAACTGAACAATAGAATTACTAAGGCAAATGGAGAAATCAGGAGAAAGGTCAGGGAAACCAGAACATCCACCCTAAGTAGTAGTAGTGTTTTTTCTTGTAGTTAAGGCTAAAACTATGAACTAGGATGCTTATCACAACTGACTCTAGGAAACCAGCTAGTGAATCTTTTCCACGTGTTAGAGACTGAATAATGTCTCCACTTAATGCTCTACACAAGAAAGAAACTTTCTTCGTTGTGTTCTTTCTTAATTTAACCATTAGTTTAAAGCATAAAAGAGCTTCCCTGGTGTCTCAGTGGTAAAGAATCTGCCTGTTAACACAGGAGACACGGGTTCGATTCCTGGTCCGGGAACATCTTCACACGCTGCGGAGCAACTAAGCCTGCGTTCCACAGCTACTGAGCCTGTGCTCCAGGGCCCACGTGCCACAGTTAGCAAAACCTGGGGTCGGCAACGAGAAGCGACTACAGTGAGAGGCCTGCTCACCGCAACTAGGGCAACAAAGGCCTAGCACAGCTGAATACATGAATTAAAAATAAATAATAGCACAGAATGAGACATTAAATCATAGTTCGATGAAAAGCATTCTTAGTCCAAGCGTAATGTGAAGTTGGAAGGATCAGTATGCAGTTTCCTGGGGAGCTAACTTAACGTGAGGATATTCGGAGAGGCTGCAGAATGGGTAGCAATTCTTGATGCTGGTGGTTCCTAAATACAGATAATCAGTAAACTGTGGAGCTGATGAATCAGGATCTCTGGAAGTGGGGCCAAAAAGCTGTAGTTTTTAAAAGTACCTGCCCTTTAAACACGTGACTGCACAGACATGAGGTGGGGCGCGGCTGCCTCCTGGTCCTCGTGCAGCCGCGGAGTCCGTTTCAGGGCTGCGGCGGGGGGACAGCCCACCAGCAGGCACGGGGCAGTAACCGCCACGGACAGCGTGTCCAACTCTGTCGCTTTGTAAAGGCAGCTCCTCATCTTCACAGAAAGACAGCTCTTTACCTTCTCCAAAAGGAGCTCATTCCACCTTGTGAGAGTAGTGTACTCGTTAACTCTGCCTCCTGATTAGTTATATTTAGATGTTCGTTTCTTCTCTTTAAAATGCCCTTTAAACACGTGACTGCACAGACATGAGGTGGGGCGCGGCTGCCTCCTGGTCCTCGTGCAGCCGCGGAGTCCGTTTCAGGGCTGCGGCGGGGGGACAGCCCACCAGCAGGCACGGGGCAGTAACCGCCACGGACAGCGTGTCCAACTCTGTCGCTTTGTAAAGGCAGCTCCTCATCTTCACAGAAAGACAGCTCTTTACCTTCTCCAAAAGGAGCTCATTCCACCTTGTGAGAGTAGTGTACTCGTTAACTCTGCCTCCTGATTAGTTATATTTAGATGTTCGTTTCTTCTCTTTAAACGTCAGAGGAAAGCCATATGTTACTCTAACATTAAAACTGCAAGTATAATGTAAAAATAAAAAGGAGATCAGCTGAAATGAACTGGCCCCTGCTAAAGGACAGGCAGCTGAGAACACTGACAATGCAGTCAGCGTGGTGCTGAGTGACCTCCAAGAACACCTTGCTCACTAAGAACAGTGCTTTTCCGTCACGTATCATACACCACACTTTGGACATGTAGAAAGCATGCACACGAATTGCTCCCTACATTTCTTTCTAGGATGCTTAGCAGCCTCTAGAGCACCTGTGGACTGCCAGTGTGGAACCCACTGTGGCAAGACAGTATCGCTCCCTTTTAGAAAGGATACATGGGGTTGAGCTGGGATTCTGTATGCATATTTTAATGAAGCCTATAGTTTCTTTTATGGATGAAACTTCCTGTGTGTGTGCACGCCTGTCTTTTTAAAAATTTTATTTACTAGCAACTAAAGAAGAGCCACTCTGCTGTCTTAACTAACGATTTACTGGCTTGCGATTCTCCACTCATCTTTTCTCTCAGGCACACGCATGTGAATATACTGTTACTCCCAGGACGAACTCTCTAGGGTAGAAATACCTGTAGCGTCCTTTATACCTTATCACACATCAGGAAATTTACACATGAATTTCTAGACACTTTTTCGGAGGACAGAATAGCAACAACTGCAGAACTTTCAAACTGAAAGAGCTATTTGTCCTTAGCAGTATGGAATAAAATAGGAATTCCTAAAGTCTTTCTGTAGCCCAAACAATGATCACTGCTGGCTTCCATGGGATGAAACTTAACATCTCCAGATCACTTTCAGATGTAAAATTTATCTTTAACTTTACATTAAATTAACATGTATTGAGGCTTTTTGAGGGATATCTACGGTCTTTGATCTCATCAGTAAATACTCTGAAGATCAAAAAACCCAGGCAAGCATCTCTACTGGAACCAGACGAAAACGTCTGGACACAAAACTTATGTGGAAGTGGTTCATAAACTTAATTCTGTAGGGCTGTTGTTGCTGTTTGATATTATTGCTAGCCATTTTATCTTAAAAATTAATTTAAGTGTAACTTTACTAATAAGAATAAAAAAACCAATTTCAGGAACCAACTGTCTAGGCCAAAGGTGACTCCTGTGCTAAGTGAAGTGAAGTGAAGTCACTCAGTCATGTCTGACTCTTTGCGACCCCATGGATTGTAGCCTACCAGGCTCCTCCCTCCATGGGATTCTCCAGGCAAGAGTACTGGAGTGGGTTGCCATTTCCTTCTCCAGGGGATCTTCCCGATCCAGGGATCGAACTCCGGTCTCCAGCACTGCGGGCAGACACTTTAACCTCTGAGCCACCAGGGAAGTCCGATTCCTGTGCTAGGTAATAATGATTAAGAGTGAAGCACTTTCCAACCATTCTGATTTTAGGCCTTCCTAAAATCACTGCCTTTATTACTGCGACAATGACCAGAGTCACTTGGGCCCAGCTTCCCAACCAGTCATGCCAACCCCACACCCTCTGGCGTTCGGGAGGGCCCAGCAGCATCTGCTTCTGTCACTGACTGCCGCGACTTTGCCCCTGCACGTTTGAAAACCCCCAGGAAGGAGAGAAATGGCGGTTTTTCTCTTCATATGTGGTAGTTCAGATGTTGTTGCAATAATTTAAAAACAGATCACATAAAGTTCATATGAAAGCCAAAGGGAGGAGCTAAACTGGAAACCCGACAGAATCAGCTGCTCGGATGCTAACAGTGCTGGAATGTAAACGCTGGGGGTGAGCTGCGGTCTGGCCATTTCCGCCTGAGATTTGCGGGGAAGTGGGGAACAGCCTCCAGCAAGCCACATGTTTTAATGAAGGCTGTATTTTGTTTCATGGATGAAACTTCCCGTGTATGTGTCATTTTTAAAGTTTATTTTACTACCAACCAAAAGTGGCTTCTGCTCACCTTTAGGGCTTCCATGCCAGCCTGGATGACAGGGGCAAAGACGGTCTCATTTTCATTAGAGTCTGCAAACATCTCTGGAATCTGATCCAATAAACTGTAAGAAATGAACACGCAAGAGGCTTTAAATACTTTGCATATTTATAACAACCATCGAGAAGTAACTCACAAACACATGAAGGCTAAATACATGTGGCGTTTATTTTACACTGAACACCTGTGGGTGAATCTCACGGGTCCCTCCCTCAGGGAACGATATCCTGGCATGGTCTGGCACCAAAATTCATGATCTGGTTGGAAAATTTACAAAAATCACGCTCTTTATAACTGTCACTTTTCTATTTACCACATTTCTGATCTCTTAGACTCTGAATTACAGAACAGTGCCTACATCATCAGTGAAGATGCTCATCCACGCACAGGAAACAACTCCTGGGCTGCCTTTCCAGCAAAGAGAAGGGATGGACAGGGCTGACTGTGAGTCCCAAAACATTCCTCATTTTAGATACTGGTCTGCACTGAGAGGAGACAGACCTAACAGAGAGTTTTATAATCCATCTGTTAAAACACCCTTGTTAATGACAAAACAAAACATATGTGATTGAATCAAGATCTGAACGAACAGACAAGTGATCTGGGTCTATCTGGGTCTAAATTATAAAGCACTTGGTACTTGCTTGTGAATCACAGATTGAGATTCTTGATAGTTGACAAGGAAACCATCCAACAGAGGAACAAAGACCTCGCTAACGTCGGTCACCACCATCATCTGAGGCTGGGCCAAAGTACTCTTTACGTTGAAGAAATGCAGAACTTTGTTATATGTGATAAAACCAACTCGAATTGCAGAAGTTTCTTCTTGATCTTCCCTGTGAGAGAGGGGGGGAAAAAAAGTTTGAGGCTCTTTCATACATTTATGAGAGAGAGGTGTTTCTAAGAGAAATTCAGTAAGGAATCTGAATTAAATTCAATAACGAATTCCATAAAATGTATGGAAGATATGTTTAAAGTTTTGCTATCATCCACCAGATGTAGATAATACTGAGTCACAGTGGTGGGGTGGGAGATATTTCAAAACTAAGTAAGTTGATAAAGAAAAAAAATTCTCAAAAATCTAGGTTAAAAAAATATTATGAATTTGTTTGTATTTTTCTAACATATTTATTCTCAAGCCAGAGCAATTACAAAGTATTCCACCCCCACCACCATCAACAAGCTAGGCTTATTACATTCTTTATAAACAAAGCTCTCAGAAGTCACCAGAAGGTCAGAGTAACAGATGGCATACCGGAAGAGAAACACACGTTCGGATGACAAACGGGACAGCTATTTTATCAAGCAAGGACCTGCTCCTCCCCTGTGACTCGTCTCACCCATTCTCAAGACTCAATAGGAGATGAGCTAGATTTTGAAAGTTATATACCATATAATGGAGAAGGAAATGGCAATTCGCTCCACTGTTTCTGCCTGGAGAATCCGAGAAGACTGGCGGGCTACGGTCCATAGGGTCACAAGAGTCAGACACGACTTGGCCACTAACGCCCCATGCCACAGAAACAAACATGCAGAGCAAACACGTGAAACCACCACAGATACGGACTGACGATGAAATTACTAGGGAACCGTTTGTGATACTCACCACCAGACAGTAAAAGCAATACAGACTACACAACTGCAACAGAGAGTTTAAACTTTTTGCAGAATTCCAGGACAAGGCTCTACTCTTCCTGAAAGGAGTATACAGGTATGAATCTTCTCACTCAAGTCTGTACTGAGTAAATTCAGAGTTGAGCAGTCTGGACTCCAGTTTTTTTCTTTCTCTCCCCCTCCTGCTTCCTCAACCCTTTCTAAAATTACACACCTGGACAGTACTGATGCTCTCACTAATAATCAGCAGTGGACATAACACGGTGCTCAGGGACAGTGTGAGAGCTACAGAACACGGATGCCACTTGCTCTGACCCTTAGATTTCAGTAAAACTTACTCTGCTCAGGGAGCAGCTTTTTTGAAAAAGAACAGCTCGGTTTCCAAACTTTGCACATGGCCTGAAGACTTCCCTGGTGGCTCAGACAGTAAAGCATCTGTCTACAACGCAGGAGACCTGGGTTCAATCCCTGGGTCAGGAAGATCCCCCAGAGAAGGAAATGGCAGCCCACCGCAGTACTACTGCCTGGATAATCCCATGGATGAAGGAGCCTAGTAGGCTACAGTCCGTGGGGTCGCAAAGAGGTGGACACGACTGAGCGACTTCACTTCACTTCACTGCAGAGTTACTTGAGTACAAGAGAAAGGGAAATGGAATGATGCGAAGTTCCAGCTGGTCCCACCATCGACATTCCAGTTTCCTTGATGTTTCAGCAGAGTACAGGCTGACTCTTGACTTTAAATCCTCTTCTATTTTTCTGTTTACTTTGCTGACAGCATTTGCTCTTCACTGCAGCCTTGATAAATTAGGGGGCAGTTTAAACAGATCCTTATAATCTCTTCCAGAAGCACTTGGTAAACGTTTGTATTCTGGACTCCGGCAACATTTTTAGAAATGGGAATCCTTACCTTTTGTAAGGATTACTACACATACACAGATTCTCTTACACACACACATCCCCTCCACACCCTAAACTGTATGACCTCAGGCAACCATGACCATACAGCGTCCATGTTCCCTTCTTCTTTCCCTTCTCGTTAGACTCTTATTCCTCAAGGCCAAGCACAAGTCCTCCTTCCATGAAACGTCCCCTGATGCCACCAGCCAGACCTTATCTCCTTTTCCTAACTTCCTATAACTCCTTCTCAGTTGGCTCTCGGCAGATAGTGTCTTTCAGTTAACATTTCCCGAATCCTTGACTATAAACCAATAAAGGTCAGGGCTCAAGGCTTATGCTCTCCGCTCTAAGGGTCTAGCACAATGTGGGGAATTAGCGGTCTTATTGAGGATGATTATCGTGACGGTGAAACACGTGTTTGGGATGGCAGGTTAGAGCCCAGACTGATAAACTGATTGTATCTTTCCCCAACTCCAGGTGAGTGATGTCGCGTTGGTAGCTTAAAATCAGCCTCCTGGAAGTATTTACGCTACAGGAATGAGTAAACAGTGCAAATAAAGGCTTTCCTTATTTCAGAGCAGTTTTCCAGCACACCACTGGTTAAGCTCCTATTTCCCAGTGAACCTTGTATTACATAAGAGAAAAATGTCCAGCAAATCATAGAGGGCATTTATTCTCTTTTAATAGTTAACTTGGAGTCAGCCAAGGCAAAAGACACAAGAATTATAGAGAAGAGTCTGGATTGCTATTCCCCATTGGATTTGGACATTTTTAGTGATGGGAAAAGAGTATCCTGGGATTCATAGGGTTCACTTAAATTCTAATGAACATTTTTTTATAAATATCTAATCAGGGCATCTCACATTATTACAAAAAACAGTAGGAGTAGTGTTTTCACTGGAACAGTTGTTTTTAAATTTGACAAAAAAAGAACTCTGCTAAAATTTTCTTTTTCAACAGGATAGCTGCCTTGATAAACCATATACAGAAGAAAATGTAATCTGTCTCTCCTTCATGTTAATTCTATACAAATTCTGTAAAGTTATAGACAGGATATCATAAACAACATGGTTTGTTCCCTTTTTCAATGACCCTTTCCCTCAACACTCGCCCCTATTATAATGGAATGAATCTGACAGAGCAACACCGAAGATATCAAGTAACCTGAAGAACTAGAATATTCCAAAATCAAGCATTTTGAACGTATTAGCTACACCAGCATTGGACACAAACAACTCAGAAAGAAAGCCAAGAGTTTGGCGTGAATAACAAGTAAAACACTTCAAATCTTTTCTGTCCTTTTCCGGAAGAGTCAGACAAGGAAGTCTGTCACCCTGGCCATACCTAAGACACCAATTCAAAGTTCAATAGTAAGGAACGGGCTTTCCCTTCTCGAAAGACTAGCTGCGAGACGAACATACCTTAGACACTCGTGGTGGTGGTGGTTTAGTTGCTAAGTCATGTCCGACTCCTGCGATTCCCTGGACTGTGGCCGCCAGGCTCCTCTGTCCATAGCATTCCCCAGGCAAGAACACTGGAGTGGGTTGCCACTCCCTTCTCCAGGGGATCTTCCTGACCCAGGGATTGAACCCATGTCTCCTGCGTTGCAGGCAGATTCTTTACCACTGAGCCACCAGGGAAGACCCGACTTAGACGTTAACCAAGACTTATACTGTGCTTTAAAAATGCTCTTTGGCACATTACCTGCTTTAATTCAAAGAAATAAACCAAACTGATGGCAATCATACCATCAAAAATATAGTTATACACATGCACACATACATACAGCCCAAAATAGAGTTCATGGAAGAAAAGGAAAAATAGATTTGTTTTAATCTAAAAGATGTGTTCAGTCATGTCTGACTCTTTGCAACCCCATGGACTGTAGCCCTCCAGACTCCTCTGTCCGTGAAATTCTCCAGGCAAGAATACTGGAGTGGAGTACTATTTCCTTCTCTAGGGGATCTTCCTGACCCAGGGATCAAACCCACATCTCTTGCATTTCCTGCACTGGAATGGCCGCTCGGTCGTGTCTGACTCTTTGTGGCCCAATGGATTACACAGTCCGCGGAATTCTCCAGACCCGAATACTGGAGTGGATAGCCATTCCCGTCTCCAGGGGATCTTCCCAACCCAGACATTGAACCCAGGTCTTCCACATTGAAGGTGGATTCTTTACCAGCTGAGCCACCAGGGAAGCTCATTTTAAAAGATAAAGAGAAGGTATTTTGGCTTGAATAAGAATTTTTATGAGAAATATTTGAGAAGTGGCAGGGAATAGCCAGCAGTATCTTTTTACTTTGCTCCTATCTTTTGCCAAAGTCACATGTCTGCTCCAATGGTATATAAAAGTTATGACATCTAACACTGTAATTTTATAACTTGCATCAATAGGTTACAAGCTGCATATCACCAGTGTGCTGAAAAGGCACATGGGGCTGGTGAAGTGACTAGACACGCAAACAGTCATGTGAGAAAGTAATTTGAAGCAGTTTGAGAGAAGGGGAGAGAGAGAGACTATTTCCAGAAATCAGAGTAGCTTTCACACTCAAGTGCGAAATTCAGATGTAGTATATTAAAGCGGCCCTGTGAGAGGTCTGTGATCAAAGACGTCATTTTCGGCAGAAAGTCCATCCTTGTGAAGTGTCCCTGAGAATGAGGTAACAGAAACTGTAGTCACAACCGCTGGCAGGCAGCAAGGCCTTTTTTTTGCCCCATCTTCATCTTGCTCCAGCTCATTCTTCACTGCAAGATTCAGTCTGAAATCACCTCAGTGTTTTTTTAAACATCCCCACTGCTTTTCCAAACCATCTCCTTGAGAATACGATGACTTCAGCTTCACAGATACAAACAAAACGACTCCTGGGAGGTCCGGCACCAGCGCTCACTCAGCTGAGCCTCACTCAGGGGCACCACAGCCCCAGCCACATGTGGCGCAGAGAGAAGGGGCGCCCACAGAGCCGTGGGGGCTGTGGACAGCCCAGCCCGCAGAGCACCCTTCCAGGACAGAGGCTGCTGATGTTCAGGGTGCGGGGAGGGGCGGAAGAGATTAAGACTGGCGCACACACTAGGTTGCAGACAGTCTTCCACAGCCTCTTTTCTTCCTTAAGCATGCCTCCCATCGCATAAACGAAAGCTTTCTCCCTGCTTCAAGTCTCCTTCCTAGATGCTAGTTCCAATCCTAAACAAGCTAGTTTGCGTAGGATAAAACAGTCATGTTTGCTAACACACTTTCCGTCTTCCCTTTTATGCACGACCCCTGCAAGGACAAGAAAAGTGAAGCACGCTGTGCCCTTAAGTCACAGGTCACAGAGGCAGGAAGGCTGCCGAGGGGCTAGGCAGGGGACCAGAGGGACGGAAAGACATTTGGCCACAGAGCCCCAGTGGCTGCCACGAGAGGGCAGGTCAGTTTTCCTGCGTCCCTTAGAAACACCTACCACACCAGCAACTACCTGTTTCCACTGGAAAATCAGTGTTTTTGAAAAGGGAAAACTGACTGCCAAGGCTTTTCCCACCACACTCCTGGGATCTTCCTTACAACTTAGAATGTACTTCTTTAAGATTAGCTTTGGCGTAATTATTCATTTGTTTGTTTTGGCTGCAGCAGGTCTTAGAGACAGCACGCAGGATCTTCGCTCTTTGCTGGGACACATAAGGGCTTTCTTGTTTTTCAGTTGCGGCATGCAAACTCTTAGTTGTGACATGTAGTTCCCTAACCAGGGGCTGAACCCGAGCCCCCTGCACTGGGACATGGAGTCTTAGTCACTGAGCCAGCAGGGAAGTCCCTAGAATGTTTTGAATGTTGCTTACTGTGGCATTATTTCTTAAGTTTTCTTTTTCTGCATACAAAAGAGCCCTCTGACTCTTTAAGGATGATTTGATGCTGTTTAAGCAATTATCTAATGTCCCCATTAGCAAAAAAATCTCATCGGGCCATTCAGCACTTGTTTTCTGGCCAATAAATTAATTCAGCAATATTGTGTAAGTCACAAAAAGGATGGAAGTTCCCTTACTTTGGAAGTTTCTCCAGCACGGTTTTCAGCTCTTCACATATGAGCTTCACAAGTCCATTCTTGATGTTACTATACGACACGTCAATCATGAAGATGAAGGCTGGTGGGTTGGGAGGCTTATTCTTCTACATGAAAGCAAGCAAATCACACACATATAAAGTTCATGCATTTCATAATCAAATTAAAGCCCCCAGGAACTCCAGAAGGTCATCAGACCTCGCCTTTAATATTTTATGATATAACATCTGTGGAATCAAATCACTTTCTGGAACAGTCTCTGCCACTGTAAAAAAGATAAAGCCTGTTTATTTTCCAGGCTGCGACCTGAGTCCCACTACTGAAGTAGACAGGATTATGACAGCTAGCAGAGAAGGTTCACTTTTGCAGGGCTCAGAAGACATTATACCACAACTGCCCAAAGGTGAGTACAGTCTTGTGGGGGCCTTGCTTATAGAGTGTCAGTTGCTCAGTCGCGCCTGACTCTTTGTGACCCCATGGACGGCAGCCCACCAGGCTCCTCTGTCCATGAGATTTTCCAGGCAAGGATACTGGAGTGGGTTGCCATTTCCTTCTCCAGGGGATCGTCCCAACCCAGGGATCAAACCTGGGCCTCCTGCACTGCAGGCAGGTTCTTTACCGAGGGACCTACGAGGGAAGCTTATAACCCTCTGCCTGAGGGNGTCCATGAGATTTTCCAGGCAAGGATACTGGAGTGGGTTGCCATTTCCTTCTCCAGGGGATCGTCCCAACCCAGGGATCAAACCTGGGCCTCCTGCACTGCAGGCAGGTTCTTTACCGAGGGACCTACGAGGGAAGCTTATAACCCTCTGCCTGAGGGGAAGAAATGTGTCTGGGACCCTGGCAAACTGTGCCGTCAACAGTACAAAACTATAATTAGTGTTTGTTTTTGAAACTGAAGTTAAACTTCATAAACTTGATATCATCATGTTGAACTCTTCCTTTATAAGCTCTTTAAATATATGAAATTAAGATACAAAAATATAATTGTATACTTAAAAATGTATACTATATTATCAAATACTTACCTGTTCCTTACATACTTATGGTTAAAAAAGAAAAGTTGAATACTGGGTCTTTTTTCTATCTGCTTGAAATAATCACTGTATCATAAAGCAGCTGCTAAATACATTTTGTAGCTTTTGGTTCCTTTACTGGCTAGTGTTCAAACAGCTCTTAGCAAGGGATTTGTCAGTTGGATTGTACAAAATATTTAGGAAATAGAACCACAGGCAAACGTCTTTTGTGACACTAGACAATAAAGAATTACGGCTAATTAAATCTTAACTTTAGGATAAATGAAAAATGTTCTAAATTATGTTTTAATTGCTACAATTATAAAATTAGGTGATAATATCTCCCAATTATCTTACTAATTCATCCTATATCCAACTATAGGGTTAGATGTAACATTTCTCTTATAAAAATAATTTGTTAGAAAAAAAGAAAAAAAATTGCAGGACTTGAAAACTACCAACCTGATTATTTCATATTTGCCACATCCAGAATCAGACCAACAAAGAAATATAAGAATTCTACTGGACTTCCCTGTTTGTGGAGTAGTTAAGAATCTGCCTTGCGGTGCAGATGAGACCAGTTCAATCCCTGGTCGAGGAAGATCCCACATGCCTCGGGGCAACTAAGGCTGTGCGCTGCCACTGCTGAGCCCAGGCTCCACACGAGAAACCCGCTCACTGCAAGCAGAGAAAGCCTGACGCCGCAACAAAGACCCAGCACGGCCCCAAATAAAACAAGTCAGAAAAAGAAAATAACTACTGCTGTCTACGCGAGCAATTTTTATTGCCAACGTCTCGATTTCCACATCATCTAATTCCTGACATGCTTATGCCAATTTACATAGAATTAAAACAACAGTCATTCCCACCGACTGAACCAAACCTGTGGCCACGCCAAACATGCCCTACCACTTTCACCTTCTCTCCGAAGTTCAGCAGCCCCAGTTCCCCACTGAATGTCCTCCATTATCTCCAATCTACACATTTCTACCTAATGCAGCCCTCTAACTTGTTTTCTGCATCTTCTTCATCTTCGTCCCTTTGTGTGTTAGACACTTCAGTCACGCCTGACTCTTTGCGACCCCATGGGCTGTGGTCCATCATGCTCCTCTGTCCACGGGATTCTCCAGGCAAGAGTACTGGAGTGGGCTGCCAGGCCCTTCTCCAGGGGATCTTCCCAACCCAGGGATCAAACCCAGTCTCCGGCATTGCAGGCAGATTCTTTACCAGCTGAGCCACCTACACAAAACTAATACATCACTCCCTTAAGGAACATTGCCTTCCAACAGCTCTATCAGTAACATCACTACACATCAACCCAAAGGCTTGGAAACGTGAAATTAGATGTGACGCTTCCTTTTCTTTCCATCAAGTTCCATTGATTTATTCTTTCAAAATGCTTCTTTCACATGTTTTACCCCATCCGCCTCTTCAGTTCAGTTCAGTAGCTCAGTCGTGTCCGACTCTTTGCAACACCATGAATTGCAGCACGCCAGGCCTCCCTGTCCATCACCATCTCCCGGAGTTCACTCAGACTCATGTCCATGAGTCCGTGATGCCATCTAGCTATCTCATCCTCGGTCATCCCTTTCTCCTCCTGCCCTCAATCCCTCCCAGCATCAGAGTCTTTTCCAATGAGTCAACTCCTCGCATGAGGTGGCCTAAGTACTGGAGTTTCAGCTTTAGCATCATTCCTTCCAAAGAAATCCCAGGGTTGATCTCCTTCAGAATGGACTGGTTGGATCTCCTTGCAGTCCAAGGGACTCTCAAGAGTCTTCTCCAACACCACAGTTCAAAAGCATCGATTCTTCGGCACTCAGCCTTCTTCACAGTCCAACTCTCACATCCATACGTGACCACAGGAAAAACCATAGCCTTGACTAGATGGACCTTAGTCGGTAAAGTAATGTCTCTGCTTTTGAATATACTATCTAGGTTGGTCATAACTTTTCTTCTGCCTCTTAGCCACTGGGAAGTGTCTCATCTCGGGTCTTAACACCTGTACTGGCCCCATCACTGGCTGCGTTCACCCACCACTCCACCCAGGCACCCCAGCGGGCTTTGTCGAGCCAAGCCTAGCAATGGATGAACTCTATAAGCTGGTTTACTAGATTGTCTTACTAAAACTGCTCTCTTGAAGCTCACAGACCTCCTGGCTGCAAACTACAGTGATCTGAAATAAAATCCAGCTCTCCTCCTCAGTCTCCATCTCTGCAGCTTCCAGCCTGGCAGGCCACTTTCCCTTTTTCAGCTGCCGAGGCACAGGGTGTCATTTCCCCTCCCACTTGTCTGATCTCCTCCTCTGTTTCTCACTTTGTTACCTTCCAAAGGACACTTTCCTCGCTCTCCCTACCACATGCTCAAGCTCAGAATCTCATTTGCTCATTTTTAAGCAGCACCTCTCTGTCGGCGACTCCGCAGGTTCCCCTCCGCAGGGCCTGTTTCCTGAGCTCCCAGCCAGCATTCCGGTCAACTACAGCACAGCCTGGGGCCAGTACAGCAGAGCACGCCTCCACGGCAGGGACCCACCAGCACCTTACAGTCAGAAGTGTAGACAACGCTTCTCCCACTCCCGCTAGTCTCCCATATGAAACTTACAGAAAGCATGATCCTCTCAAACCTTCCAGCCTTTACATCCCTCTCTCTCTCTGGAACCGTCCACCTCCCTTACCAGCCACATGGAGTTAGCTGTGAAGCCTCTGCGGCTCCTTCCAGTTCCAGTAACCAAATGTGGACCCTCATTTTCTTCCCTTTTAAAATTATTTTCAACAGTGGTCAAACACAGAAAACCGTCTACCATCTTAACCACTGGGCTTCCTTGGCGGCTCCGTGGTAAAGACTCTGCCCACTAGTGCAGGAGACACTGGAGACTTGGGTTTGATCCCTGGGTGGGGAAGATCCCCTGGAGCAGGAAATGGCACCCTGCTCCAGTATTCTTGTCTGGAAAATTCCATGGACAGAGGAGCCTGGCAGAGCACAGCCGACTGAGTCACAAAAGGGTTGGACACAGCTTAGTGACTAAACAAGGACAGCCACCATTTTTAAGTGTAAATTCTGTGCTATCAAGCACACTCACATTGATGTGCAACTGTTACCACTGTCCGTCTCTAGCACGCGCAACGGAAACTTCACACCCACTAACAATCATTTACCATCCCCCCGCCCCAGTCCCTGTGAACCGCTGTTCTACATTTCTAATTTCTGTCTCTGTGAGTGGAACTACTCTAGGTAATTCATGTAAGTAAAATCCGACAGTATTTGTCATTTATGTAACTGGCTTCTCTAAGCATAACGTTCTAAACGTGCATCCATGTTGAAGCATGTGTCAGAATTCCCTTCGTTCCTCAGGCTCACTAATCCTGCATGGTATGTACATACCACATATCGTTCATCCATCCATCCATCTACGGATACCTGGGTTGCTTCCACCTTTTGGCTACTGTGACTAATGCGGTTATGAACAGAGATGTACAGATCTCTCTCTGAGACTCTCTTTTCAATTATTTTGGGAATATACCCAGAAGTGGAATTGCTGGACCATTTGGCAATTTAATTTTTAATTTTTTTTTTCCCCTGAGGAATTGCTAAATGACCCCCATTTTCTCTTATATGTTAACTGGTTAACTACTACATTCACCAATCTCCCTCCTCTCAGGACATGGACTGCTGTCAGAATAAAGTACCCAAGGCACAACACAGACCCCAGTGCTGCTCCTCTGAGGACAGGAAGCCTACCGAGCCCCCAGCTGGGCACAGAGCCAGGTCAGAAGGGTGCTCAGTGCTGCGCGACACTTGAATGAAGGCGTAGATGGGTGGGTGGGTTAACAGCAACAGTTCCCTCTCAGCCTTCGACTGTCCTCATGGCCTACTGAATTAATAAAATTCTTCAATGGCCTAGCATTTGAAACTCTCCATAATACTCACTCAGCAAACACGTATAAAAGCCTAAGAGATCAAAGCTATGCCAAGCCTAGTGGAACATAAAAGGATGGTCTGGTCTCAAAACAACTTCCCAGCTTTACTTCCTATCCTGCCCCCAAACACATTCCTCCAATTTAAGTGTTTGCCATTTTCAAAACATTTTCTATCCAGAAGTCACAACCTAGTGGGCCCGGGCCAAGAAAAATATTTCCTTGGCGGGAAAACCTATTTTGTTTGGCACAGTGTTTTTTTTAAAAATATTTGAATGTGACTGTGTTTTGGGGGAAAGAGGAATATACTCTCCAGTTATTCTAGTCCCTCTACCAGGGCCCCACTGTTCATCTACAAAGCCCAGCTCACCCCCAAAAGTGCTGACTCGCTTCCGTCGCACGGATGCTGTGCGACGCTATGGACTGTGGCCTGCCAGGCTCCTCTGTCCATGGGACTCTCCCAGCGAGAGTGCTGGGGTGGGTGCCCAAAGGACCTGGGGTGAGCTGCACATACCCCTGAGAAGCTGCTTCTGCTCACCACTTAGTTTCCCCTTCCGTCTTCACATGTCCATCCTCTGCTCAAATGGCACTTACTGTCTACAGCCCGTCCTCAATCCTCTCCAAATCAGAAATGACTGCTCATCTGTTTTCTCATGGCACTCCGAGTATGCTGCTCTCGTAGCGCTTCCATTTGGATTTATAATTATGTACTTTTCTTATCAGGTCTCTATGCATGGTAAGGACTGAGACTGGGTTCATATCCTTGCTAGTTTTGGAATTACAACCAATGAGCCTTGGACATACTAGGTATAAAACAAATGTCAAAGTGAACCAAAATTAAATGGAGAAACTACATTAAAAAAAAAAAAAGACTAGTTTGGAATGAAAGTTTACCTTCCAGGTATACTATATGCATAGATCGATATATTCCGTACACTTTGAGGTAAAAAACTTCCAGTTATGAGACAGAGCTGGGTCTCTTTTTCTAGGAAAACTATACGGTGATTTTGCAAATACATGCCAACATATCCACGCCACACAGATAGGGAACAGGGGCTGTGTGTGGTCACACAGACGTGGTTTCCGGTCTGGCCCCATCATTTTCTATATGTATGGCCCGAGGTTGGCACTTAAGGTCTCTAAGCCTCAGTTTCCCCACATCATGGTGGTAACTAACCACACGAGTTCCCTGGGAGAACTACATGATACAATACGGAGAAAGCATCTGGCACAGAGCATCACTCACGGTGAATGCTCATGAGTGTTGATGTTATTATCTAAAGTTGGCATTCAGATAAACTCAAATCAATAGTAAAAATGTGATTTTGTAATTCTCCTTTAAGTTTGTATGGTGTTAAAAAACACACATACAAATTAAAGATTTTTTTTTTAATGTGGACCATTTTTTAACATCTTTATTAACTTTGTTACAATGTTGCTTCTGTTTTTTTATGCTCTGGTTTTGGGCTGGGAGGCATGTAGAGTCTTTAGCCCCCTTACCAGGAACTGACCCACACCTCCTGCATTGGAAGGCGAAGTCTTAACCACTGAAGCGCCAGGGAAGTCACATACAGATTAAATACACTCATACAAATTTGGATACTTTCATCATCCAAATCCCTAAGGCAATTCATTATTATACTTCATTTACATTTTAAGTTATAATTAAATTTTAAGATATTAAGGGTATCTTTTTATTATGAACCTTATTTGGAATAATCAAAGGAATATTAAGCAGATTTTTAAAAGCCCTTCGAAATGTACAGTTTTTATTTGGTTCCTTGCCCGCTGTGTGAGATTTCCCATCAATGAGATGTCTGGAGCATTTCCACATAGCAGAGTTTGAAGATACTGAGACTTTTGTTCCCAGAAATAGATTTGACTCCCTGCCTAGGTTTCTACTAAAAAAGCAGAAAATCAAGATAATATAGCCTTTTTGGCAGAGAACTGGAAACTCGGAGCATAGTTAGATTTATACTCCAGCTGCAAAGATCAGTGAATAAATTTTCTGTCACTAGGTTACAATAGCTCTATTATATTTAATTAGAACTTCAAATGTTTCTGTTCTGCCTAATTCTTTTCGTTCAGTCAGTAACGGTTAAAGGACAAATAAGCTGTCCAAAAGCAACTGGTACTCTAGGACATCTTTTTTCGAAATAAATCATTTGTATCAAAAAATGTTTTCACGTTTCCCCACATATGTTCCAATGTTACACTTAAAACTAATAGAGCATGAACTCTTCTTCGATAACTAGGTCCATATCATGTTTGAAAAACTCATATAACACACTAAAATAAATGAAAAAGGCATATTAATCGGAAAGCATTTTTAAATTCACTCAGTTGGAAAAACTTCTAATTAGGAACAATGCTCTTTGCAATTTTTACTCAAGACAATGTGGGCTGGCTCCTAGCAAACATCTAGGGAAGAAGTCTGTGGGTCAGAGGACGTCTCCTGAGGACTGGGCCCTCAGGAGCCCTCGTTTTTGGAAGGGGAAGTAAGTCAGAATGACTGTTTCTTCCAGTCTGCACATAGCACCTCAGATGTGAGCTGAAACTTGAAGTGACATCCAAGAAGATGTTTCAAACCACGAAAGAATTTTAAAGACCTGCAAGATACCCATAATGATGTCACTATCACTAGGAGGTTGGAGAAGGGAAACAGCTGGTCCTGGAAGTAGGGACACACTTGCAAATTCATTTCCTCATCCAGACTCACTTGCCCACCCGTCCGCACACACTGATCAGCTGCCTACCCTGCGGCAGGAACTGCGGGAGCTGCCGTAAGGGCAGCTAGGACAGGGCCTGCCTGGTGGCCCAGTGCTTAAGAATCCACCTGCCAGGACAGGGAACCCGGGGGCTCAATCCCTGGTCTGGGAAGATCCCACATGCCACAAAGCAGCTAAGCCCGTGTGCCGCAAGCACTGAAGCTCACGCACCCAGAGCCGGGGCCCTGCAGTAGAGAAGCCAGCGCCGCGAGGGGCCCTCACATCCCAGCTGGAGAGTGGCGCCCACGCGCAGCAACTAGAGACCGCCCTGGGGGCAACGGCGACTCAGCGCAGCCAGAAATCAATCAAATTCAAAAGAGCTAATATATAAAAAAAAAAAAATAGGGAGGACAGGAGTCTTGTTCCCAATGATATCAGAATCTAGGAAGAGGGAAAACATAGGAAGATTTAAATTCTATGGGGATAACTGCTAAACTTGACACACGGACCAAATTATGTGGCAGACAAATCAGAACATTTAGTAAACAACAACCACGATGAAGTCAGAGAAAGTCAGATGATGGCGGAGAGACACTCACATGAAATAAAATTTCAGCCAG
The DNA here is from genome assembly GCA_006410675.1 of Oreotragus oreotragus. Taxonomy (NCBI): domain Eukaryota; kingdom Metazoa; phylum Chordata; class Mammalia; order Artiodactyla; family Bovidae; genus Oreotragus; species Oreotragus oreotragus. The sequence goes on along the minus strand of SJYX01001119.1, from coordinate 65,748 downwards.
AGATTAGAGAATAAGTAGCAGTTTGCTGGGTGGGATATGTAGAGCTGTAACAGGAGGATGAAAATGCAGTCAGGTCAAAACAACATCTTAGATACAAGCATGGAGTTGAGCAGAGGAGTGATCCTTTCAGTGTGTGGGAGCCAGAGTTTTGTACAATTGATGCAGCTGAGGTTGGGAGCTAATGGTCTTATAAGGAAACAAACTTTTGAATTTAATTTTTTAGATTGAGGCCGTAGGAGGAGTCTCACAGTTACATTTTAAAGCAAGGAAGCCAGAGGGCAGGATCCCGGGCTGCTGAAATAATCGAAGGGCGATTCTGAGAGCTTAACTTACTGTGGTGCCAGCGGGAGTGGAGAAGAGAGCCAGAGAAACATGTCAACAGTCTTGCTGACCATACTGGCTGACCTTCAGCCTGAGAAGGGAGATTCTTTGGGGATGACTGACAAAACAAATAGGGCAGAGGTGCTGTAGGGAACTGCTGCATTAAGAACCTAGCATAGTCTCTCTTAAAGGGACATAAAAATGAAATTATTATTTTTACTTCCTGTCATTGCAGTGGATGTCTAGCTATTTAATCACACTAACAGCCTAGACGGCTTGATCTGTGTCTTAGGGATTTCTACTTCCCCATGGCACCACTCAAATGCTTTGGTTGCGAATTAAGAGTCAGTTCATTAAACATGAAAGTTATTCACTTGTATCTGATATCCATTTATAAACACTGGAAGTCCTGGGAGCACTTACCCTGCAGTAATCCAAAGTAGCAACATATTCATATGACCCTAGAGATAACTCTGGCTTTTCATAGTGGTCCAGTCTTCTTCCGATGTGGTCCAGATGTTGGAAATAGAATGGTGGAACTAATAAAAACAAAATAGGAAAGGGAATCTTTTGTTTTTATAACAGACAGTTTAGTAAGTTCTCAAAGCTTATTATGGGAGGAAAGGAGTTAGTATGAGAAAAGAAAAAAAAAAGCCTTTTAAAGCTGGAATGTAGCATATTCTAAAAATCCACTAGTCTTTCTTTCCAGTCTTGGAAAGAATGAGGATTTTCTAAAATATCTTCCTGATCCTTCTGCAAGTTACTGATGACAAAGAACATTAATGGTCTGGATCATTACAGAGAAGCAGCAGATAAAAGCACAGGAGTTTTTAAATCGTCCCAACCAAAAGTTAATTCTCCCTATTTAATTATCTTTTCTCAAAGGAATTCTAACTTTTCAAACTATTTAAATTTTCAATACCCCAGAAAATATACATTGGTTATTTGGACTATACTATTAGCTCTAATGTTTATTATCTTTTAATCAGAGATGTCTTCAGCCATGGGGAGTTTGCACGGTAATCTTTAATGTCTGGGCTTCACAGTGGAGACGATTACTGTATTAGGGAAAGACTACACCATGAGATCTCAACTGAGGAACTCTTAATTTGATTCAAATGTCTAAGAAGGTTAGTTCTGGCAAAGGCCTGGAAGTCATCCAATAGGACAGGAACACTTATGACTCACACACTGAACTCTTGGACAAATATGGCCTGGTATCTCTGTGCAAACAAACTCTACTGCCTTGAGAAGAATGGGGCTGACTATTAAACCACTGACAACAGGAGTACTTAGAATAACTAGCTATGCTCTGGTTTTAAGCATTTCATAAAGAACAACATTTTCATTTGTAAAACCATGTAACTAATGACTTGCTTTAAAACCAATAACTCAGTATTTTTTATTTTTAGTTATGAGCTAGCACATGGGTGGGGCTTCTCTGGTGGCTCAGCTGGTTAAGAATCCGTCTGCAATGCGGGAGACCTGGGTTCGATCCCTGGGTTGGGAAGATCCCCTGGAGAAGGGAAAGGCTACCCACTCTAGTCTTTTGGCCTGGAGAATTCATACAGTCCATGGGGTTACAAAGAGTCGGTCATGACTGAGTGACTTTCGCTATCACTAGCACATGGTTACAACAGGACTGTTTTCTTAGTTTGGACGTAAGAAAATAGTCACTAAGGCTTGCTTTTTTTTTTTTTTTCTTTATTTTCTTACTATATGGTGGCCATTTCTTTTTAAACAAGTTTTATAAGAGTCACTTGTACATAGGAATCTCTGAACTTGGAAAATTCCGTGTTTTGAAAAGATTGTGGCAGTGGGAAGCTGATAGTCTCAGCTGAGCTAAGAGGCTATGACGGCCTTAAACTGCTCTTCTGTTATGTTTAGCACGCTCAGTTCCTTAGTCGTGTCCGACTCTTTGGAAACCCCGTGGACTGCAGCCTGTCAGGCTCCTCTATCCATGGAATTTTCCAGGCAAGAATAGATGCGATGGATATTGCGGCATCAGCTGTTCCAGGATGTATGGGTGGTACTTTCTATACACTTTCTAGAATTTATTTTTATTCACACATCTGCATGTAATTGGTGGAAAAAAAATTCCCCTTAAAATCAATTAGCTTTATATTTGTTAGCATTTAATATTATCTGCCATGTTTTATAAGCCAGGTTCAAGTCCCCCCATAAATTACACACGGCCACGTGACACTTGCTTCCTGCGTTTTTGGCCTCAAGTTCTTCCGACTGAGAGAGAATCCCTGACGTTTTGAAGGAAAACAGAGCGAAACCATTTGACCATGCCTGCAAGGTTCTAACAAGTCTTTGCCTTCTCTAAACCTAAATGAAGAATGCAGGTACCAATGTACATCTAAGGGGGTCTAGCTTTCTTGCAGGAACAAATATTGGAATCTAGTATTTTTGCTGACAAAGGTCCATACAGTCAAAAGCTATGGTTTTTCCAGTAGTTAGGTATGGATGTGAGAGTTGAACCATAAAGAAAGCTGAGTGCCAAAGAATTTATGCTTTTGAACTGTGGTGTTGAAGAAGACTCCTGAGAATCCCCTGGACAGCAAGCAGATGAAACCAGTCAGTCCTAAAGGAAATCAACCCTGAGTATTCACTGGAAGGACTGATGCTTAAGCTCTAATACTGTGGCCACCTAATGTGAAAAGCAGACTCACTGGAAAAGACCCTGATGCTGGGAAAGACTGAAGGGAATAGAAGCGGGTGACAGAGGATGAGATGGTTGGATGGCATCACTGACTCAGTGGACAGAAGTCTGAGCAAACTCCAGGAGACAGTGAAGGACAGGGAAGCCTGGTGTGCTGCAGTCCATAGGATCGCAGAGTCAGACACAACTTAGCAACTTAACAACAACAACANTGACTATTAAACCACTGACAACAGGAGTACTTAGAATAACTAGCTATGCTCTGGTTTTAAGCATTTCATAAAGAACAACATTTTCATTTGTAAAACCATGTAACTAATGACTTGCTTTAAAACCAATAACTCAGTATTTTTTATTTTTAGTTATGAGCTAGCACATGGGTGGGGCTTCTCTGGTGGCTCAGCTGGTTAAGAATCCGTCTGCAATGCGGGAGACCTGGGTTCGATCCCTGGGTTGGGAAGATCCCCTGGAGAAGGGAAAGGCTACCCACTCTAGTCTTTTGGCCTGGAGAATTCATACAGTCCATGGGGTTACAAAGAGTCGGTCACGACTGAGTGACTTTCGCTATCACTAGCACATGGTTACAACAGGACTGTTTTCTTAGTTTGGACGTAAGAAAATAGTCACTAAGGCTTGCTTTTTTTTTTTCTTTCTATTTTCTTACTATATGGTGGCCATTTCTTTTTAAACAAGTTTTATAAGAGTCACTTGTACATAGGAATCTCTGAACTTGGAAAATTCCGTGTTTTGAAAAGATTGTGGCAGTGGGAAGCTGATAGTCTCAGCTGAGCTAAGAGGCTATGACGGCCTTAAACTGCTCTTCTGTTATGTTTAGCACGCTCAGTTCCTTAGTCGTGTCCGACTCTTTGGAAACCCCGTGGACTGCAGCCTGTCAGGCTCCTCTATCCATGGAATTTTCCAGGCAAGAATAGATGTGATGGATATTGCGGCATCAGCTGTTCCAGGATGTATGGGTGGTACTTTCTATACACTTTCTAGAATTTATTTTTATTCACACATCTGCATGTAATTGGTGGAAAAAAAATTCCCCTTAAAATCAATTAGCTTTATATTTGTTAGCATTTAATATTATCTGCCATGTTTTATAAGCCAGGTTCAAGTCCCCCCATAAATTACACACGGCCACGTGACACTTGCTTCCTGCGTTTTTGGCCTCAAGTTCTTCCGACTGAGAGAGAATCCCTGACGTTTTGAAGGAAAACAGAGCGAAACCATTTGACCATGCCTGCAAGGTTCTAACAAGTCTTTGCCTTCTCTAAACCTAAATGAAGAATGCAGGTACCAATGTACATCTAAGGGGGTCTAGCTTTCTTGCAGGAACAAATATTGGAATCTAGTATTTTTGCTGACAAAGGTCCATACAGTCAAAAGCTATGGTTTTTCCAGTAGTTAGGTATGGATGTGAGAGTTGAACCATAAAGAAAGCTGAGTGCCAAAGAATTTATGCTTTTGAACTGTGGTGTTGAAGAAGACTCCTGAGAATCCCCTGGACAGCAAGCAGATGAAACCAGTCAGTCCTAAAGGAAATCAACCCTGAGTATTCACTGGAAGGACTGATGCTTAAGCTCTAATACTGTGGCCACCTAATGTGAAAAGCAGACTCACTGGAAAAGACCCTGATGCTGGGAAAGACTGAAGGGAATAGAAGCGGGTGACAGAGGATGAGATGGTTGGATGGCATCACTGACTCAGTGGACAGAAGTCTGAGCAAACTCCAGGAGACAGTGAAGGACAGGGAAGCCTGGTGTGCTGCAGTCCATAGGATCGCAGAGTCAGACACAACTTAGCAACTTAACAACAACAACACTATGAACAACCCTATTAGAAAATGAACACAGCAGCTTCCTAGGAGTGGACACCCGAGGTATTCCCTCGGGTGTAGAAATACAAGAATTTTGTGTGTTTTTACTCTACCAGGAAGCGGCAGGGCCTTTGAAGGCTTCGGGCTGACACTTTGGGCATGAGGCCAGAGAAAACAAAGATCCTAGATGCTCTCTGTGGATGGATCCTGGATGGATTTCTCATCACCTTGCAAAGAAAGTTGAGGGCTTGAGTGAACACGCTGGGACCTTGTGGAGGCAAGGCGAAAATGCTCCAGGAGCGGCCTCTGCCATCTCCTGACATTTCCCCCAAAACTAAAGCACTTGGAAGGGTGTGCTCACAGGGTTCCTGAAATGCAGGTCCCAAGGCTGTGTAGGATTTGGTTGCCGATTTTGTGAAGCACGAGCGATGGAATAAGACCTTCCTGAGAAAGAGCAGGAACCAGTGGAGCCTGCTTGCACTAGTATACCCACCGTGTGCGGAGCAGGTGCCACAGCTGCTGCAGGGCGAGAGACCTCCCAGGGGCCCGTCCTCGAGACAAGGCTGGGAGCCGAGATCCCAGGCCGCAGCACGGGGCTTTTAAAGGTCTTTTTGAGGAGGCCTCACTTTGTCAGTCTCCTGCACTGGGGGCTGGGCAAAGCCGTGGGCTGTGTGAAGGGTGTGAGTGCACAAGGAGGCCAGCGTTGCTCCCCCGCCAGAGCACGCCCTCGAGCCGAGAGGTCACGGACGTGATGACGCAGGCAGGAAGCCGCCGAGGGAGCAGCCGGGCTCTCAGACCCGCCGCGGGCACCACTCACCGTCATTCACGCAGCTGCAGAAGCCGCACTGGTACCTCCTCCCTCCTTCAGTGAACTGCATGAACGGGCACATGTAGGCTTTGCACCTGTTGCATCTGACTGGTCCGGTCTCCCCGTGGTTTACCAGGTAGAGGGGCGTCTACAGGAAGCAAGCAGAAGGGAGAGACATGTGGGCACAGGTGGGCACAGGGCTTCCAGGTTTCTTCGGAAGTCCTACAATTGTAGTCACTGAAATGTGAAAACTCCGGACTCATTAAGGAACTCAACTCAGTGTCCACCAGGGGAGTGAGGACGCCTCTCTTGAGACTGTGTGGAATTCAAGGCAATACTCACACAAAAATTACTTTAAATGCATGTCTAGTGTATAAACATATTTGTACATTTATGTATATATGTATTTACCAATGCGTGTGAAGACAGAAAGAGAAAAATAAAATACAGTGATGGTACCTTGAATATTCACTGGAAGAACTGATGATGAAGCTGAAGCTCCAATATTTTGGCCACCTGATGCAAAGAGCCAACTCATTGAAAAAGACCCTGATGCTGGGAAAGATGGAAGGCAGGAGGAGAAGGGGGCAACAGAAGATGAGATGGTTGGATGGCATCACTGACTCAACGGACATGAGTCTGAGCAAACTCCGGGAGACGGTGAAGGACAGGAAAGCCTGGAGTGCTACAGTCCATGGGGTTGCTAAGAGTTGAACCCAACTTAGTGACTAAACAACAATAATGCTTAATACAGCTTATGTTGCAAATGTCCTGGATACCATGTATCACATATCTTGCTAAGTTTGCTCATTAACTATAAATAAAGAAGGGAGCTAGGTCTGATTTTAAAATCAGTAGTTTGCACATCGGCACACTGCTTAGATAATTCCACCCAATATACAGAATGTTTCTTCAAAACGGCAACTCTCAGAAGAAATCTGCAGTGATTTTCACTTACTTAGGCAAGGAGGCTGATCCTGCCTTTTCTGTTTCTTTATCCCATGATAAAATGTCTCATGAAGGAAGTACTCTCAATGTAGCGGGTCATGCTTTGCCAGAACAAAAAGAATAAATATTTCTACAGCTTCTTCCTCATAAACATGTGTAGAATCCATTACACGTCCTTTACACCTTGAAAGTGAAAAAGCTCAGCATTGGAAGTCTGCCTTATTTCTCGGCACTTCCCGCTTTCAGAACAAAACCACAAAGATTCTTCTTGTTTTTATAAATCTCCTTAAAGATAACATTTCTAAAAAAGCTTGACAATACAGGGTTTGGCACATCAGCTAAGTTTTTCTTTAAAGAAACAGATGTAAATAAAGCAGACTGCTGCTTAATGGAGACTTGAAGAGCAGGAGGAAGGTGGTGATGAGGTGAGGTCATAAGGCCATTTTCTGCCATTTTCTTAGGGAAGAAAAGAGAGAGAGAGAGGAGAGATCTACAGTCTGTCCCTGACCAGATGTCCAGTGTGGAAGCTAATCTGCTGAGGTTTCAGAAATGAGTTTTGAGACCTTAGAATAGGAAAAAAACAGATAGTATGATATATAAAAGAATCAGGGAAAGAATTAAAAATACATTTAGAATCACTAGGCACTATCCTCTCCCACCTCTTAAGGGAGCCAGGAGATGGACTGAATTTTCCTGTTTCTGGTCTCTCCTGGTCTGTAGCATGGGTACGGCTTTGGCGTCCGATTGGTCAGGTTGTGAGAAGGATTCAATGAAGAAAAAGTGAAAGGGTTAGTCTCTCAGTTGTGTCCGACTCTGCCAACCCATGGACTGTAGTCCACCAGGCTCCCCTGTCCAAGGAATCCTCCAGCAAGGATACTTCTCCAGGAGATCTTCCTGACCCAGGGATCGAACCCAGGTGTCCTGCATGGCAGCCAGATTCTTCACCATCTGAGCCACCAGGGAAGCCCCACACAATTAGGAGGCCGTGTGTGACATAGAGTATTAAGCCTGGCATAAAATTATTGGATAAAAGGTATCTGCTGCTACTGCTACTGCTAAGTCACTTCAGTCGTGTCCGACTCTGTGCGACCCCATGGACGGCAGCCCACCAGGCTCCCCCGTCCCTGGGATTCTCCAGGCAAAAGCACTGGAGTGGGTTGCCATTTCCTTCTCCAATGCATGAAAGTGAAAAGTGAAAAGTGAAGTCGCTCAGTCGTGTCCGACCCTCAGCGACCCCCATGGACTGCAGACTTCCAGGCTCCTCCATCCATGGGATTTTCCAGGCAAGAGTACTGGAGTGGGGTGCCACTGCCTTAACTGTTGTCATATCTATACAGAACAACCTTTCCTCTCTTAAAACCACTCAGCTCAAGAGTGTGTGTATATTTAATAAGAGGGTTAGAGTTTGATAAGTTTGAGACAGGCTTGAGTTTGTAAAGGCATTTATTCACAAAAATATTTAAATTAGCTCATTTGTTACTATGAAATGTTATTGCAAAAATGATTTAGAAGACAAGGAGTCTACCTTTCAGGAGATTTTGATACCATCTGACGGTTAAAAAAGTTGAGAGGCACACTAGATTTTAAAACTGTTCTATGAGTTTGATTTGCACACACGTGTGCTATGCTTAGTCACTCATTTCAGACTCTATGCAACCCCACAGTCTGCAGTCTTCCAGGCTCCTCTGTCCATGGGGATTCTCCAGGCAAGAATACTGGAGTGGGTCGCCATGCCCTCCTCAAGAGGATCTTCCCAACCCAGGGATCAAATCCATGTCTCCTGCGTTGCAGGATTCTTTACTGCCTGACCACCAGGGAAGTCCTTCCATACACTCAAGGAATGCCTACTATATATGCATTCAAACACAGACCCATACAACACTTTCTCATATACACTGTTTGAAAGGCATAAAGTGATGGATGTGTGTTATTTTCAACTAGAAATAATAGTTTCTGTACAGCAGAAACACACAATGTAAAGCAGTTATACTCCAATTAAAAGAAAAAGACACTGGTTTAGGCCAATGAATGCAGAATCAGAATCAGACACGAAAGACAACAGAAATGTAATGATAAGGTAGCATTTTTCTGGGTCAAAAACCCAGTCATCAGTCATGGGTGCTGCTGAGGCCTACGGCTTCCACTTCAGAGATGAGGAGCTGCTTTCAAGAGTTACACCAGGGTTAAAGCCTGCAACATACATAAACTCCAGCCTCGTATACTTCTCTCATCCCTTTATCATCTTCAAAGAGTTCAAAGTCTATCATCAACTCGCTGACACACTTTAGGAACAAAATCTGATGCAACTGTTTGCTAGACAAAGCAGAGGTAATGGAAATTAACCTTATTTTTCCTGATGTGATTTACTCAAACGCAAGCCCAACCAAAAATTACTGTGAAATTGTCGGCAGCTACCATCTAAGCATTCCAGTCTGGGCAGATTCAAACTTGCAGAACTGAAAATGAATGTCCCGTCACAAACTGGAATTGAGTAATGATTGGATCGAGGCTGTGAAACTCGCGTGCATTTTTTTTCCAATTTTCGCCCTTTTGGAAACTGAATGATGGATAGGTAAGGGAAGGACTGCAGGCAACTGAGGTGACAGTAAAGAATGTTAAAAGCTTTTAGTTTGTTTACATTTTCTTTCTGGGCACCGGGACAAGGGTTTCCACATCATACCGTCTTGCTTCCTGTCTCTCAGGCTGTACTGAAAGCAATCAGAGACTTTCTCTGCTTTCTTCAGATGTCTGCGTATCTGCTCTACAGTAGCAAGCGTGAGCTCATAAACAGCTAATCTCGCTTGTATTCTCAGTTCAACTTCAGTGTTTACAGCTTTTTAAAAAATCAAATTACTTTCCAGAAAGTCCGAGGTTTCTTTTTTCTTCTTCTTAATAAGGACATTATATCACACTTACCTCAGAAATAGTTTCAGATTTTGCAATTTTGTTTATTAGTGTGTTGTTTACTCTTTTGGCCTCTAGTATATTCCCGCCTGCTCTTTCGTTGCCATTCTTTTCTTAAATGGAAAAAAAGTGCAGGGATGGAGAGCCTCACTCTAAAACCCTCATTTGGCTCTGGTCCTGTGTGGCCTGAGTTTATACAACACGAAACTGATGGTGATGCTGGGGAAAGAAAGACAGGGGAGAATAGTATCTGAACCCCTAGTTTGTAGTTTTGATCTACCAGGGTTATGCCAAATACTTTACTGGTACTAATTTTAACTAAGATCTGTTAGTTGAATAAAAGGTATCTCCCTTTGCATGCATATATAACACCACCGATCATTTGGACCACAAGAAAGAATGTGATTCATGGAGAAATGAGGTTCAGCGTTAAAGGTTTTGAATAGTATTCCATGTAAAAGGAACAGACAACAAAATGTGTGAATCAACAACTCCTTGGCACTGCTAATACAACTTGTAAAGTTTTCCTATATTTATACATCGTCAGTTCCCAAGCGTTCCTGCCATTCTCTTCACCCTCTGCACATTCAGTGCTGGGTGTGCTGTGTGCCGTGGTGGGGTATGCAGTCCAGTGGGACAGAAAGGCATGAGACACGCAAACACACAATAAAAGAGCAATGCAGGAGCAGAAAGACGACTTGGGAAATCATCGTTAAGAAAAGCAACGTTAAAGTATTCACAGGCTGTAACCCAGAACAACCACAACGAAAATAAACGCTCAAAGAAATGAAGCACAACCGAGAAAGATCCGACATGAATTCTGATCAAGTTTATGGCCTAGGTACTTTTGGCATCTCAAAGTCTGAATATACAAGTCTTTCCATATAGACTCTTTGTTTCAGCAAAGTGATAAATAACAGAAGGTAGCTATTATAGCTGCCTATACCCTTAAGCTGCCTATGGAAAAGTGAAGGTCACTCTGTGGTGTCTGACTCCTTGCGACCCCGTCAGCTATACATATACAGTCCACGGAATTCTCCAGGCCAGAATACTGGGAGTGGGTTGTCACGCCCTCCTCCAGGGGATCTGCCCAACGCAGGGATCGACTCCAGGTCTCCCACATTGCAGGCAGATTCTTTACCTGCTGAGCCACCGGGAAGCCCTTAAGCTGCCTATAACTATACCTATAAACCAGTTACACCAAACCTGGAACTCTGAAGAAAATACGAAGGTGTTCTTATACCACAGATCCGCTAGGTGGCAGTGTACAACCAAAATTTAAAACTATTTCCTCAGGTAATAAAATTCTCAAGATAATTATGCTATATACATTTGATGTAGCTATCACCATAATTAACTGAATTTTTGTCAGTTGTTACCATCACAAAATTAAGAAACCTATACTCTTGTTGAGAGAGTCTTTGATAATTGGTAAAAAAAATATTCTGGTGAAAACAAAATGTGTTTAAAGATGAAATACAGGCTATTTTAAGCATGAATTACAGAGGAATTACAGAGTGTGCCAAATTTACTGAAGATCATAGTTGAGAAAAATCTTTTTTCAAGGTTTCTAATCCTCTCCCAACTTCCGTGACTACATGTAGGAAAACGGGGGCCCTGCAGGGACTGGCGGCCGCGGGCACACAGGATGCTGCTGCCCGCGGGCGAGGAGGCCCGCGCTCCTGCTGCCCTGCCGGCACCCACCCCGCTCCTCACACTTGCTCTCACGCGCGGTACAAAGCAGCAAGGTAAAGACAGTGAGGTGGGAGGCACGGCGCTCAGCAGCACCTGTGACGGAGGGCTGACCTTCCTGCTGCTGGAACATCCAGCCACCCGCCGTGGTGTGGATGGGGGAAGGCACAGTGTAGACAGAGCGGACAAACAGGGGATCCCAGGAGCGCGCTGACTAGGGAGGCTTCCTGCCCATCTCCCGGAGGCTCCTGGCTGAGGACAGCCCCTCTGCCTTTCAGCTAAATTCTAACACAGGCACATACACACAACACACGAGCTCACTCTTAACCACCCACTTCCCCCATCTTCCAATGCTTGTTTACTGATTCTGAAAAAAAAACAACGCATTTTGCATTTTCAATATATACTTCTCTTCCTTTTTTTCTCTCCTATTTTCTTCATGAGAAGTCTCCAGGGAGAGCAGTCGGTGTCCTGGGACTACACAGTTTTCCCCACACAAAGAATATTCAACTTTACTAAGTGCCTGAAGGAAATAGCTAGGCTAAATAGTTACTAGTAATGGGAGAGACAGTTTTGCCTGCAGTGGCTCCTCAAGGAAAATGCAGCATGCTCCTCTAGCTTGATACAGGATCATATTCAATATCAGACTATATTCCCTAGTAAATTACTGTAAATATATATATCTCTAGCAGCAAAGACATATTTTATTGTCAGATGTGATCATGGCACACAGCTACTTCTTTGGGCCTCGAGTTACGCTTACAGTTTGGGTCTATCTCAAGGCAGTTTGGGTCAGTAATTTGGATTAATCAGGGGATATAAATGGAAGCATGAAAACGGTATGTGAAAAGATAATCCAGAACTTGTGATGAACAACTACCCTTTAAAAATGTTAAACGTTCAGACTATTAAGCATGCTGAAAGACAAGCAGAGTCGGATTCCCAGAGGATTATGCCTAGCAGCTAAAATGAAGAGAGTCTATATCAACTGTGCTTATTGAAGATATTTCTATAGGAAACAGAAATGAGAAGCTTGTGTGTGTTTTCTATTTTCGGCTTCACCACGTATGCCATTCGGTCAGCCTACACCAACAGAAAAGGTACAGGGCAGTAGGGTGCTTACTGTACACACGTTTTCTCAACAGCAGTACTATTTTGTTGGACTTTTTAAAATAACAAATATGGCATGAAAGAATAATATTTTTTGAATGCCTTTTAAAAATCATTCTTCTAAAAAGAAACTGAGCCTAACAATAAAACATTCAATTTATTGAAATAAGTATAAGAACATATTTACACTTTTTAAAAGTGTTTTTAGTTGGCCCTAAAACTTTGTGTTTTCATATTTCTGGAAAATTAACCTCTTGCTAGTTTGTGGCACTCGAGATTATTTTCAATTTTTTTCCTCTTCAATAGTGCTAAATGAGTAGTCATTTATTGGGAAAGATTGAAGGTGAGAGGAGAAGCGGGTTACAGAGGATAAGATGGTTGGATGGCATCTCCAACTCAATGGACACGAGCAAACTCCAGGAGATGGTGAAGGACAAGGAAGTCTGGCATGCCGCAGTCCATGGGGTCACAAAGAGTCTGACACAACTAAGCAAATGAACAACAATAACAACAATATAATATTGTATATAATGTTATAGAACATTTACTCTTGTTAGAACTATATTGAGAACTTATATTGGATTTTAACATGTCTTTAATTTGGAAACTGGTCTTTTTTGGTTTGGAGGGGGTTGTTTTTTGTGTCTATCCAGCATTGACAAATCCTGATTCAAATTTATAATATATGCAAGATCATAACTATCATCCGTATGATTTGTGGTTTAAAATGCTTTCATGTATATAAAGATCTCATGATGCTGAGATGCTAACAACCATGGGTGTGGGAATTATCCCGCTGTTGAGAAGGGAATGGATATCAGTGAGGAACAGGGATTCATTCGCCCAATAAACTGCAGAGCAGGAGCTTGAATTCCCGTTCATTTCCTGTGCTATGCACTCAGAAACTGCCTGCAGATTGCTTTGGTAGAGAAGCACATCGAGTCAGAGAAAGCTGCCATCACCCACGGTCCACCACTTGAACCAAGCCCTCAGTGGTCCCTGGGACCCTTGAAGTGTCTCCTCTCGCTCTCTCTCTACAGGAGCTATTTTATGACTTTTCAGTTTCACTGAATCCTTCAAATAAGCTCTCCTCCCATCTCCCTCAGCAGATAGCTTCCCCTTCTTACTCACAAAGGAAAACAAAACCTCAGATAGGAACTCCCATGAACGTACCAGCACCTACTTAATGTTTCCTTTTCTCTCTCCTGCTACAATGAAGAGAGTGTCCATCTCTCCTCCTGACACGTTCCCAGGGTCTTGATCTAAACCGGGACCGTTATGAAATGAATCACCAGTCCAGGTTCGATGCATGGTACTGGATGCTTGGGGCTGGTGCACTGGGATGACCCAGAGGGATGGTACGGGGAGGGAGGAGGGGGACGGGTTCAGGATGGGGAACACAGGTATACCTGTGGCGGATTCACGTTGATGTATGGCAAAACCAATACAATATTGTAAAGTAATTAACCTCCAATTAAAATAAATTTATATTTCAAAAATAAATAAATAAACCAGGACCAGGTCCCAGCCAGCCCCTCAGCACTGGCTCAGGCATTTCAGCTGTGCGTTGCCACTGGGCCTTGCGCCTGACAGCACCCTTCACAGCACTTTACTTCCGAGCATTCACTACCAAACTCTCAGGCCCATGCCTTACAGGCTTAACACCTTCTGTTTGTTTGTTTAACTAGTGTTTCTCCTACAGAGCAATTCCTGAGAGAATGGGCAGTTGATAGTTTTTGAATGAACAAACAGAATATCTACTAGGCATCCGCAAATATGTTGTCCCAAGCCCAGGGCAGTTCATGATAGATGCTAAACCAAAGGCAGAAATAAAAGAAGAAACTGCTCCTTGGGAGGGGGGTGGGAGTAAAGGATTCTTTACAAGGAGCTGCATTTCCACTGACAACAGAACAGTGAGAACCGCACAGCTCAAGAGGAAAAGCCTGAGCTGGGGGAAGGTGGTGGCCGGCAGGCAGGAGCCAGGCTGAGAAGAAGGAAGATGGACAGGAGGGCTGGAGGGATCCTGGGCAGGATGCTCAAGGCCAGGCAGAGCAGCATATCCTGACTGCTCAGGCCCCGCTCTCCTCCCCCGCCTCCGCTACATCCCTCTCCTTCTCTCTCATCTCAAAGCAGTGGGGATCTCACCTTTCACAAAGCTAAAACAAAGGAATGGGAAGAATGACTGGTATCGGTTCCCAAACCTGCTTATTAGTAAATTCTTTACAATTACCGTGAGGAATTTTTAGAATTTCTCTTTGTTTCATCATCAGCTGTATTTTATTCAACCCTTAAAATCTCTCTTAAAAATAAACTCAAAAGATGTTTGAAGATTACTTCTACATTTCTAACTAAAAAAAGTCCATTCCTTAACTGCTTAGGTAAACCTCAGGTCCACCACTGATTCCTGGTGCTGCACGTTTCAGAGTAAATTCTCAGTAAATACTTGTTGAACGGATGACAAGAAAAAGAGGGAGGGAGGGAGAGAACGAGGGAAGAAAGGAAAAACTGAATGAAAAAGAAAATGAAAGAAGAAGGAAAATACAGAAGTCACGTTTGGATATATTTGCCAGTCCTTTCATCACAGAAGATCAGGTCTAGGTGTGAAAAACCCTAGGATGTCAAGTTGATCCCAAGGTATGCAAAAATAAGTAGACCAGGAGCCTCTTCTCTTGCAGGGGCCAATAGCATCTTAAAGCAAACACAGCTGTGACTTTCCTCTCAAGGCCCTCCAACACCACGAGGCTTTTCAGGGGGAAGGTCAAGTCAGGCCATATGTTGCAGTCTACGAGAGGGCTGCTCCTGGAGATGGGGCACCCAGGGCTTCAAAGGGAAAACAACTGTCAGTGTGGTTCAGAGAGCACCATCACATCAGTCTTCCTGAATGGAAGTCACAGTTCATGACAAAATTACAAACCATGAGAAATAACTCTTAGGCAAAAAAACGGTCTTTGGGGATTGGATTGTGGACTCTGTGCCACCCCATAGACGGCAGCCCACCAGGCTCCCCCGTTCCGGGGATTCTCCAGGCAAGAACACTGGAGTGGGTTGCCCAGTGCAGGAAAGTGAAAGTGAAGTCGCTCAATCGTGTCCGACTCTTAGTGACCCCATGGACTGCAGCCCACCAGGCTCCTCCGTCCATGGGATTCTCCAGGCAAGAGTACTGGCGTGGGGTGCCACTGCCTTCTCCGTTCAAGTTATGGGTATATTTGCAAAGATTAGTGCTACTGTTCCTACTGGAACACATGTTGAAAACTTGAGTAAGACATTCCGTCTCAAGGAGCTATGTTATCCAGGGATTCTATAGTTAAAAGACAGTTTCCCACATTTCTTTTAACTTTGACCTATTATAATTTGTCTTTGGTCCCTAAGGAAGAATTACATGTTGTTGTCTGACCATAGGCCACTGACTGAAGCCATGTTTCATTGCTATAAGAACACAGNAACCAGTCCATCCTAAAGGAGATCAGTCCTCGGTGTTCATTGGTAGGACTGATGCTGAAGCTGAAACTCCAATACTTTGGCTACCTCATGCGAAGAGCTGACTCACTGGAAAAGACCCTGATGCTGGGAAAGATTGAGGGAAGGAGGAGAAGGGGATGACAGAGGATGAGATTGTTGGATGGCTTCACCGACTCAATGGACATGAGTTTGGGTGGAATCCGGGAGCTGGTGATGGACAGGGAGGCCTGGTGTGCTGCGGTTCATGGGGTCGCAAAGAATCGGAGATGACTGAGTGACTGAACCGAACTGAACTGAATGTGATATGAGCTAAAAACATGTTTGGGTATGTACTAACTTTTAGATCAGGTGCAAAGGATGATTATACAGAGCATGTGGCTTTTTTAAGAGAGACCAAGGTAAGGGGAATGTATCAGTTTGTTAGGATCACCATAACACAATGCTAGAGATGAGTGGCTTAAAAATCAGAAATTTATTTTCTCATAGTACTGGATACTGGAAAGGCCAAATCAAGCGATCAGTGGGTTTGATTTCTCCCTGAGGACACTCTCCTTGGCTCGCAGATGACTGGCTTCTTCCTGTGTTCTCACATGGACTTTGCTTTGTGCACACACATCCGTTCTGGTTTTTACTCTTTTTATAAGGATATCAGTCATATGGATTAAGGCCCCACCCTTAGCCTCTTCCTTGCTTACTGACCTTAAAAGATAATTTCTTCAAATATGGTTACATTCTGAGGTACTAGGGTTAGGACTTCAACATACAAGTTTTAGGGACTTCAACATATGAACAATTCAGTTCATAACAGGGGGGAAAGAGTCATGTAGTTCTCAAGGGCATTGCATTTCAGAGAGAAAAAGAAAACAAAGGCCCGAAGTAGAAGCGTGTCTGAGAGTGTTCTGGTAGTATCAAAGAGACCAGTGGAACTGGAACAGAGCAGAGAAAAGATACAGTAGATGCGGCCAGAGAGAAAACAGGGCCCGATCCTGCATATCATTGGAAGACCTTCTCGTCTCATTTTGGGGTAGGAGGTTCAAATGTAGACTTATTGAGACCACAATCCATGTTCTTTTCTACCACATGACTACGGAAGAAAGCACATGTTTAAAAAAGCAAAAAAAAAAAAAAAAAGAAAAAGAAATAGCTGAAGTAACTTACTCTCTGTGGTGGAGGTGGACAGACTTGCCTTGGAGTTTTATATATATTTTAATGGTCAAGCTAATAGGATTTACTGACAGACTATATGTGTGGTATGACAAAAAACATGGATGCTGAGCCACTGGAAGAATGTAGTTATCTTTGACTTAAAAGGGAGGAGCAGATAAAGCAGGTTTGGGAAAAATAGAATGAGATTTCAGGTCTGAAGAGAGGATCACACACAACTGAGACTTGACTTTCACTTTCAGTATTCAACAATTTAAATCTGAGAGCTCTATTAAAACATATAATTGGATATGGCAATAGGAAACTGCATGGATATACCTAATCAAGTAAAAGGACAAAGTGTTCAATAAATAATACCTGCAGATTATAACTATGATGATGAGAAGAAGTTAAAAGAAGGGAAAAGAGAGGAGAAAGAAAAGAAAAGATACTGTGTTTCCTTCACAAAACTTTCCAAAGTTGATGCAAATTACCAAAATTATGATAGTCTTAGTACTAGGTGCTCTGTTACAAAACAGATATAGTATCTGTATTCTGAGAATTTCAGCTTATGTCAAGGTGACCTTTACACATGTTGACTCTTCCTTGCCAGCCTTCCATGCCACATGTGGATGAGGGAGCAGAAAAGCTGTGTTCTTGGATAACTACCCGCCTTTGGATGAGGTGAAGAAATCACATCAAATATGGTTCTTGTCTTGCATCCTTCACTAAAACTAGATGTAGGTAGTATTTTATTGAAACCTGTCTGTGTCTTCTGAGTCTTGACAGCCAACTTTTAATTGTAGTTGAGCTGCTTCAATAATATGATCACTTTATATAGTCTTTTTGGAAATTAGGATCTGTTGATATTAGTGCTCATAGGATCCAGGCAGATAGATAGCTTATATAAATGAAATAATAATTAAGAAAAAAAAAAAACTGAAAAGAACCAAGAGAGAATGGCTGTGATAGGCTGAATAATTCTCCCCTACTAAGTGCTCAAATTAAACACTTTGAATTGTGGGAATTATCCTGGATTATTGGGGTGAATCCAGGTAATGTAAAAGGACTGCCTAAAATGTAGAAAGACAAAAATTCAGAGAAAAAGTCATTTGGCAAAGAGCCAGAGGTTGGAATAATGCACTTTGAAGTTGGAGGGAGAGACCATGAGACAAGGAAGACAAGTGGCCTTCTGAAGCCCAGAGTGCCAAGCAAATAGATTATTCTGAAAAGAGAAGAAACAGAACACAGGCTTCCTCTGGAGGGAGCACAGCCCTGCTGAGACTTTGATTTTTAACTTCTGAATCTCCAGAATAGAGAATAAATTTATGTGCTTTAAATCACTATGCTTTCTCAAAGGTCTCACGATCATTTTTTTAAAACCAAAATTCAGCTTAAAAAATAAAAACGCACAAGAATGGCCAAGGGTTGAGCATTTAGAGTTCAATCCAGACTAAAGACTTCCAGTTGGCAATTACTGTTAAACTGTGATTTCTGGGAAAATATTTTGCTTACTATTTTATTTCACTGAAAATATGTAATAAAAAGCACCATGTTAAATGTGTATAATTTTACATACTTATAAAAAGGGAACGAATAAGAATTTTCTTTAATGATAAGCCTATTAACGTAGAAAAGAAGAAGAGACAACGGCCCAGCTCTTTGTCACTCATCACTGGTTTCTGCAAATTTATATCTGATTTTAAGAGGTAGATTTCCTAATCAATCATGATAAAATATGTTAGAGGTTCAACTTTCATAATTAACCATGGCATGTGAGTTTCCTTGATTTTCAATATGAAATTTGCTTCTACAAATTATAATCAGTATAAACGGGTAGAACCTTACAAGAAGACATACATTTAAATTGGTATCTTTCTTTAAATTGATAAAGTAATCTTAAATGGTATGCATATAGAACTATAGCTGAAATCTAGAATCAATGTATAAGTCAAAGTATTATTTAATCAATAAAACTGTCCAGAAAACTAATCTATTGACACATGATAAATGTATAGCTAGTATTCCCTCTAGTCAATAAAAAAAGGAAAAGATGACATGAGAAATTAACAATTCTTCAGAATTTGTAATGATCATCTCTCAAATCTCCAGTATAATCTTCCAAATTAAACAGTTTTATATTTAGCTAATATTTAATCCATTTTTTCAATAATTGTAGCGATCACATTACTTAAATTATAATATGGATTGAATCAGAAATATAAACCAATGGGAAATAAACATAAATATGAATTTATCATAATCAGAATTTTAATCATTAACTAACTTTCAGAACAAGTTAACTCATTCCTGGGGGACTCCTATTTCTGGTCAAAACAGATAAACAGATTTATCTTCTTGCCAAAAACAACCAAAAACAAAGCCAAAAAGTTCAGGATTGAAAATATATGAAATGATGGTTTTTCACAACACAAAGTCAGGCAGTGAGGAACAGTGATCACTGACAGATACCATTCAGATGGTGTTGATATCATGAGAAAGTGCAAAGAGAAGTGTTGTAATACAGAGAACTACAGAGATCTGCAGAGCAGCCCCAGTGTTTAGTAAGCAATGATCAACACATATTTTTAAGGAAACTACTGCAGCAAAAAAAGAACAATCTGACATAATTAGTAGAAAGAATATATGGAACACACCCAAGGCTAGGGATACTGCCTATTCCTACCAGCCAGAATAAAGAAACTCATAATTTTCAAGACATTGGATAGACTATCCAAAGGATCTTGCCTCAATAGTGGTGAAAGGGGAGAAGGGGATGACTAGAGGATAGGATGGTTAGATGGCATCACCAACTCAATGGACATGAGTTTGGGCAAACTCCCGGAGATAGTGAAGGGCGGGGAAGCCTGAAGTGCTGCAGTCCGTGGGGTTGCAGAGTCAGACATGAGTCAGCAGCTGGACAACAATATTAAAGCCTCTGGCCTTGCCAATGATTCCTAAAGGCAAGTCCCTAAAAACGAAAATGTTTCTGAGTAACTTAATTATGTTCCAACAAAGCTCAAAAATTCGTAAAAAAAACACAAAAATATATTGTCAAAAAAAAATCATGGTGTCTGGCATCTGGTCAAAAATAACCAGGTATATGGAAGGACAGGAGGCGCCATAATGAGAAACAGCAATAAAGTGAAATTGACCCAGAACTAATGCAGATGTTATAATTATCAGGCAAAGACATTGAAATAGTGGTTACAATTGCATTCCATACACTCAAACAGTAAAACATAAAAAGTATAAAAAAGACCCAAATCAAATTTCTAGAGATGAAAACTAAAATATATGAGTTGAAAAAAATGCATAGGATGGGATTACAGTTGATTAAACATTGCAGAAGAGCAGACTGCTATCAGGCCAGGCTGTGCTATGCTTGGTTGCTGAGTCGTGCCTGACTCTTTGTGACTCCATGGACTTCAGCCCACCAGGCTCCTCTATCCAAGGGGCTTCTCCAGGCAAGAGTATTGGAGCGAGTTACCATGCCTTCCTCCAGGGGGTTGTCCCAATCCAGGGATCAAATCCAGGTCTCCTGCATTGCCGGGGTATTCTTTACTGACTGAACTGCCAGGGAAATCCTCAGGCCAAACAGAGATGTGAATTCTCCAACTCAGAACACCTTACTGGGTCACTTTGAACATCTCTTGGGGGAACCATGGTGAGTTTTTACCTAAGCAGTCAATGTGGGACTGTAAACCACATTATCCAATGGCTGTGCCAAGGACAGAAACTAGAACATGGCCACAGACTATCGTTTATACTCAGGCATCAATATTTGATAGAAAACATTTATATTCTGTGATCAGGCACCACAAGGTTTGACGCTTCCAATCAGAACTCACTTTTCTACCAGCAAAGAACGTAGCACCTGGTGGGGCGAGACTGAGTATCTGGCCCAGTCTCTGATGTCTGAATAAGAGGACCCTGGGGGGCTATGTCCCTGCTCTTGCTCTGAATAAAGCCTTTTTCCATGCTCCGTCGCAGGAGAGTGAGAAAGCATGCTGCAAACTATCCCAGTTCAACAGCAGTTTAGCAAGGTGCCCAAATATGTCTCCATTATGGCCAGGTGGACCAATTTGTATGCTTTTCAAGCAAGTGGATTCAGATCCTAGTGATGGATCCACAGTCGACCTAAATCAGGAATTGGTGGATT
Organism: Oreotragus oreotragus; assembly: GCA_006410675.1. Taxonomy (NCBI): domain Eukaryota; kingdom Metazoa; phylum Chordata; class Mammalia; order Artiodactyla; family Bovidae; genus Oreotragus; species Oreotragus oreotragus. Next base: position 44,711 of record SJYX01001119.1, on the reverse strand, counting down.
TGCTTCCAGGAACCTCTCTCTCTTGCATAAAGTGCTTCAAAATCCTACCTTTGGTGATTCAGTTTGAACCGATTTGAAGGCATTATTTTCAGCACTATGTGTTCCTTCTACAGCTGAAACATGTTTTTCTCTTGAGTTTTTAACTTGATATTTTGTTCAAATCAGGCCATAAACAAAGTCCATACATTGCAAGCAATTGGTGTATAAAACATTTCAATTATCTCTATATTTTCCTCTCTTTTTAATAATTCAGTGGTTTTTAGTATGTTTACAACTATCACTCGATCACTTTTAGAATATTTTCATCACTTGAAAAAAATAAACCCTATATACATTTAGTAGGCAGTCCTCATTTGCTCCCAATTATACCATCCCTAGCCAACCAGAAATGTGCTTTCTGTCTTCATAGACTTTTCTGATTTTAGAAATTTCATACAAGTGAAATTGAACAATATGTGGTCTTTTGTAATTGGTTGCTTTCACTAGCATACTGTTTTCTAAGTTAATTCTTGTTCCTGTAATAATTAGTACTTTAATCTTATTATGGCTAAATAATATTTCACTTTATGGGTGTACCACATTTTGTTTACTCATTTATCAGTTAATGGACATTTAGACTCTTTCCACACTTTAACTGTAGTGAGTAGTATTGCTAAAAACATTAACATAGAAATTGCATGTAGACATTTTTATTGGGGATATATTTGATACTGGAATACCCAGACCATATGGTAAATCTATATTTAACCTTTTGAGTACCTGCCAAACTGTGTTCCAAAGTGGTAGCACCATTTTATAATCTTACCAGAAGTATCTGAGGGTTCTAATTTCTCCACAAACTTGCCATTGTTTGTTATATTTTAAAAAATAGAGCCATCCTAGTGGGTGTGTAGTGGTATCTCATTGTGGTTTTGATTTGTATCTCCCTGATAGTTAACGATGATGATCCTGTTTTCAAGTGCTTATTGGCATTCATGTGTCTTCTTTTAAAAAAGATGTCTATTTAAATCTTAGACTATTAGTTAGCTATTTGTCTTATTACTGAGTTGTAAATGTCCTTAATATATTCTAGTTACAAAGTCTCTTGTTGGATACATGATTTGCAAATTTATTCCATTCTGTAGGTTAGCTTTTAACTTTGATAATGTCCTATGAAGTATAAAAGTTTTACATTGGATGCCATCCAGTTTATCTTTTTTTTTCCCCTATCACCTATGCTTTTTCTGTCATATCCGAGAAGACTTGCCTAGCAAAAGGTCACGAAGATTTTCTCTCTTTTCTTTTAAGAGTTTTACATTTTTTGTTCTCATATTTATGTATATGATCCACTTTGAATTAATTTTTGTGTATGATGTTACTTTTTTTGATTCAAATTATCCAATCTCACCATTAAATTAGCTATGGGAATACAGTTTTCTGTTCACTCAGTGTTATTACGAATCATGGAATAACCCATATTTATTTGCATGTTGAAACACAGAAGTGTCTCCTGTTCACTTGGCATCCTGGAAAGGTGTGACTTTTACCTGTTTCCATTCCTTGTTACCCCTATTGAAATCACTTGGCTTCTGCCTAAAATTCCTACAGATCCTTCTTTTACTAAGTCCAGAAAAAATGGTGCATTCTACCCAGGAACTCTACTTTCTCCTATCATCTATTAATAATAATTGCAGACATACCTGAAATGTACTCCACAGATCATGCCCTTCGGATTTCACATCCTTTATACACTTCTCTAGGGATAGGTAATCAACACAGGCAGCTCTTGAACTTGATAGCCTTAGGTCACCACTAATGATGAAAATTCCTTTCCTGTAAAACGTGTTGTCAAGATTGTTTTTCAACTTTTGCACTTTTTCACTTTTCCACCCGTTTTTTAAAAAAGATAACCACTAACTTTGCCCCTGTGGATAGTCATGGTTAGAGGGAAAGGTGAGGACAATGATTTTAAAATCACTTTCTGTAGTCATAATTCACTGAAGATTAGACTCTATAGCATCCTTCTAGAAATTACAATGTTTACTGTAATTAATCTTGTAACAGATTTTATACCATACCATTAAACAGTTTTGCTAATATCTAATCTAGAGCAATAGATTAAATTAAAAGTATAATCTAAACTATAGCCAGCATAATTACTACACATATAAGATATCATGATAAACTGAATATTTGAGGTTTATGGTGCTTAATAGTCCTATGAACGTAAAGTAGTATGGCCCCAGACAACACATAAAATAGTAAGGCCTTTGCCTATTAAAATGCAAAAAGGAAAACTTTAGTCTCAAATGGCATAGCTGGAGGTGAGGGGGTAGGCAGGAAAGATATGCAACAGCAAATCAAAACAAAATCAGAACCATTCAAACATAGATGGAATCCTACTTTATATGCATGGTTTTTCAGTGACTTGATGGAGAAATGAAGAAATCATAGTAATAAAAAAAGAATGCCATAATTTCTTTGTAATATTAAATCAGCACTTGAAAGAGAAAAGAATTGGTTGCATTATATTTAATAGATCATTTTAAAAATAAGAACAATAAAAAAAAGGAAAATATAATTTGTTTTCCCACTGGATGATATTACTTCAAATTCATAAAACTACTTATTTCATGAAAGTAATTTGAAGATAAAAATTCAAACTACTAAATACTTAATGAGTAGAAATAAAATTGGGAAAATTAATAAGCTTTAAAACTTAATTTTTCATTTTTGAAAGTAATGCTATAATAAAATAAAAATCAAGCGTTAATTTACTTTATAACATAACCTTTAGAACAAAAATAAGGCTGTAATACTAACATATACTATAGAGCATTCGTTGTAAAAGTATACAGGGGTGAAGAGTTTGATTCTGAACATTGAAACAACACTTATTGCTGTTTATGTTGCAAGGAACAATCATCTGTAAAATGAATTTCACTTTAAGTATCATCATAGAGTACATAGTATTAAATATACCAAAAGGCATATTACCTTTTCAGTTTTTATGTTAAATAAAATTCAGTAACCATTCTATCAGTTCAGTCGCTCAGTCATGTCCACTATTTGTGACCCCATGGACTACAGCATGCCAGGCCTCCCTGTCCATCACCAACTACCAGAGCTTACTCAAACTTATGTCCGTTGAGTCAGTGATGCCATCCAGCCATTTCATCCTCTGTTGTCCCCTTTTCCTCCCACCTTCAATCTTTCCCAGCATCCGGGTCTTTTCAAATGAGTCAGTTCTTCACATTAGGTGGCCAAAGTATTGGAGTTTCAGCTTCAGCATCATACTTATTGCTGTTTATGTTGCAAGGAACAATCATCTGTAAAATGAATTTCACTTTAAGTATCATCATAGAGTACATAGTATTAAATATACCAAAAGGCATATTACCTTTTCAGTTTTTATGTTAAATAAAATTCAGTAACCATTCTATCAGTTCAGTCGCTCAGTCATGTCCACTATTTGTGACCCCATGGACTACAGCATGCCAGGCCTCCCTGTCCATCACCAACTACCAGAGCTTACTCAAACTTATGTCCGTTGAGTCAGTGATGCCATCCAGCCATTTCATCCTCTGTTGTCCCCTTTTCCTCCCACCTTCAATCTTTCCCAGCATCCGGGTCTTTTCAAATGAGTCAGTTCTTCACATTAGGTGGCCAAAGTATTGGAGTTTCAGCTTCAGCATCAGTCCTTCCAATGAACATCCAGGACTGATTTTCTTTAGGATGGACTGGATGTATCTCCTTGCTGTCCAAGAAACTCTCAAGAGTCTTCTCCAACACCACACTTCAAAAGCATCAATTCTTCCACTGTCAGCTTTCTTTATAGTCCAACTCTCATATCCATACATGACTACTGGAAAAACCATAGCTTTGACTAGATGGAAATTTATTGGCAAAGTAATGTGCTTTTTAATATGCTGTCTAAGTTGGTGATAACTTTTCTTCCAAGGAGCAAGTGTCTTTTAATTTCATGGATATAGTCACCATCTGCAGTGATTTTGGAGCCCCCCAAAATAAAGTCTCTCACTGTTTCCACTGTTTCCTCACCTACTTGCCATGAAGTGATGGGACCAGACACCATGATTTTAGTTTTCTGAATATTGAGTTTTATGCCAACTTTTTTCACTCTCCTCTTTCATTTTCATCAAGAGGCTTTTTAGTTCCTCTTCACTTTCTACCAGCATTTCTCATGATGTACTCTGCATGTAAGTTAAATAAGAAGGGTGACAGTATACAGCCTTGATGTACTCCTTTCCTATTTTGGAGCCCAGAAAAATAAAATCAGCCACTGTTTCCACTGTTTCCCCATCTATTTCACATGAAGTGTGAAAAGATACACGCACCCCAACTTTCACAGCAGCACTATTTGCAATAGCCAAGACATGGAAGCAGCCTAAACGTACATCAAAAGATGACTAAAGATGTGGTCCATATATACAATGGAGTATTAGTCACAAAGAAGAATGAAACAATGCCATTTGCAGCAACATGGATAGACCTAGAGATTAGCATACTACGTGAAGTAAGCCACAGACAGATATCAAACTTATGGTTACCAAAGGAGAAAGGTGGAGAAGAGATTAACCAGGAGGTTGGGATTAACATATGCATCCTACTATGTATAAAACAGAAAACCAACAAGGACCTACTGTTTAGCGCAGGTAATTATACTATTTTATAATAATCTATAAAGGAAAAGAATTTGATAAAAATAGATATATGGGTGCATGCGTGCTAAGTCACTTCAGTCGTGTCTGACTCTTTGAGACCACGTGGACTGTAGCCTGCCAGGCTCCTCTGTCCGTGGATTCTCCAGGCAAGAATACTGGAGTGGGTTGCCATTTNATAATAATCTATAAAGGAAAAGAATTTGATAAAAATAGATATATGGGTGCATGCGTGCTAAGTCACTTCAGTCGTGTCTGACTCTTTGAGACCACGTGGACTGTAGCCTGCCAGGCTCCTCTGTCCGTGGATTCTCCAGGCAAGAATACTGGAGTGGGTTGCCATTTCCTCCAACCCAGGAATCGAACCCATGTCTCCTGAGGCTCCTGCACTGTAGGCAGATTCTTTACTGCTAAGCCACTGGGGAAGCCCAGATAGATAGGTTCAGTTCAGTTCACTCACTCTTTGCGACCCCATGGACTGCAGCACGCTAGGCCTCCCTGTCCATCACCAAATCCCGGGGCTTACTCAAACCCATGTCCATTGTGTCGGTGATACCATCCAACCGACTCATCCTCTGTTGTCCCCTTCTCCTCTCGCCTTCAATCTTCCCCAGCATCAGGGTCTTTTCCAATGAGTCAGCTCTCCGCATCAGGTGGCCAAAGTACTGGAGTTTCAGCTTCACTATCAGTCCTTCTGATAAACATCCAGGACTGATCTCCTTTAGGATGGACTGGCTGGATCTCCTTGCAGTCCAAGGGACTCTCAAGAGTCTTCTCCAACACCACAATTCAAAAGCATCAATTCTTTGGTGCTCAGCTTTCTTTCTTTTTATTATTGACTTTCTTTATTGACTTCCCTTGTGGCTCAGACAGTAAAACGTCTGCCTACAATGCGGGAGACCCGGGTTCTAATCCCTGCATCGGGAAGATCTCCTGGAGAAGGCAGTGGCAACCCACTGCAGGATTCTTGCCTCCCCCCACCGAAAAAAAAAGGGCTCAAAGAAATATTTGGGCTTCCCTGGTGGCTCAGACGGTAAAGCATCTGCTGCAGAGCAGGAGACCTGGGTTCAATGCCTGGGTTGGGAAGATCCCCTGGAGAAGGAAATGGCAACCCACTCCAGTACTCTTGCCTGGAAAGTTCCATGGACTGAGGAGCCTGGTGGGCTACAGTTCATGGGGTCGCAAAGAGTCAGACATGACTGAGTGACTTCACTTTCAACTTCACTTCACTTTCTTTATAGTCCAACTCTCACATCCATACATGACCACTGGAAAAACCATAGTTTTGACTAGACAGACCTTTGTCAGCAAAGTAAAGTCTCTGCTTTTTAATATACTGTCTAGGTTGGTCATAACTTTCCTTCCAAGGAGCAAGCGTCTTTTAATTTCATGGCTGCAATCACCATTTGCAGTGATTTGGGAGGCCAAGAAAATAAATTCTGCCACTGTTTCCCCATCTATTTCCCATGAAGTTATGGCACCAGACACCATGATCTTAGTTTTCTGAATGTTGAGCTTTAAGCCAACTTTTTCACTCTCCTCTTTCACTTTCATCAAGAGGCTCTTTAGTTTCTCTTCACTTTCTGCCATAAGGGTGGTGTCATCTGCATATCTGAGGTTATTGATATTTCTCCCGGCAATCTTGATTCCAGCTTGTGCTCCATCCAGCCCAGCATTTTTCATGATGTACTCTGTATATAAGCAGGGTGCAATATATAGCCTGGACGTACTCCTTTTGCTATTTGGAACCAGTCTGTTGTTCCATGTCCAGTTCTAACTGTTGCTTCCTGACCTGCATATAGGTTTCTCAAGAGGCAGGTCAGGTGGTCTGGTATCCCCATCTCTTTCAGAATTTTCCACAGTTTATTGTGATCCACACAGTCAAAGGCCTTGATATAGTCAATAAAGCAGAAATTGATGTTTTTCTGGAACTCTCTTGCTTTTTCTATGATCCATTGGATGTTGGTGATTAGATCTCTGGTTCCTCTGCCTGTTCGAAAACCAGCTTGAACATCTGGAAGTTCACAGTTCACGTATTGTTGAAGCCTGGCTTGGAGAATTTTGAGCATTCCTTTGCTAGCATGTGAGATGAGTGCAATTGTGTGGTAGTTTGAGCATTCCTTGGCATTGGTTTTCTTTGGGATTGGAATGAAAACTGACCTTTCCCAGTCCTGTGGCCACTGCTAAGTTTTCCAAATTTGCTGACAATATTGAGTGCGGCACTTTCACAGCATCACCTTTTTGGGTTTGAAACAGCTCAACTGGAATTCACTGAGGAAGGCTTTCTCACCTCTCCTTGCTCTTCTTTGGAACTCTTCATTCAAATGCGTGTCTTTCCTTTTTTCCTTTGCCTTTAGCATCTCTTCTTTTCTCAGCTATTTGTAAGGCCTGCTCAGACAGCCATTTTGCCTTTTTTTCTTGGATATATATGTATGAATAACTAAATCATTGCTCTGTACACTTCAAACTAACAGAACTTTCTAAATCAACTGTATGTCAATTTAAAAAAATCCTTGTTGAAATAAATTGATTCTTCATAAAAATGGACACTGCTCATCATCTCACATAACAATGTATTATTGCCCTCATTATGTATAGAACAATTGAAAAATTTCTAAAATCCATATGTGATTATACAATTATATAACTAATTCTGTATATAAGGATATCACAAAAGTCAAATTACCATTTTTCTTTTCACAGTTTACACCTACAGAAGCTCCACATTTATCCAAGATTATCTGAAGCTTTTTATATGAACTGCTTTTAGAGTGGGGAAAAAACACAGGACTGCAAGATTAACACAGTCCGACCCGTTGTCAGTGCCCATTAGAGGGCAGCCCTGTGCCCCAGCCGGTCTGCTTCCAAGTGATAAGCCAATCTTTTGTGAGTTAATTTGATCTGGGTCAAACAGACAAAAGCCATCTGGAGGTAAGACCTGAAAACAGGGTTGTAAAAAAAGTTAAGAAAATTTTAATTTAAAAAAATGAGTGTGACCGATTTGAAAGCAACTGGAGAAATAAATACATTTATATATTTATTATGCATGAACAGTGAGCTGGAAGGAGAAGAAAGATGATTCTTAATTTATCAAATTTTATTACTTATTTATCAAATAAGTAATAAAAACAGATAAATATGAGCTAATAGTCTATCCTTTTTCTATAGGAAAATGAGAAATGTAGATGAAATTGTAAGTTTGAAGTATTTAGATAAAAGAGTTTTTCAAAACTTTTTAAACTATGGAAGAGAAGACAGTATGGAATGTAGCAAACAAGAAGAAATTTAAATCGCATTCCCTTGTTAAAGACTATAACATATGTCAATTTACCTCCAGAAGTTCAGTTCTGGATTAAGAAGAGCGAACTCTGCAGTAGATGAATTCCATGATATCTGCGTTCACTAGAGTTTATTATTACGGCTCTTCTGCTTTACCACACCATACGGCTCCTCTGTTCTCTTTCTGTATTCAGACATATTGCTCAAGAACATCAAACATGCTCTTATTTTCCCAATGAATAAACATTTCAAAGATTTTAATCTTCTCTTTTTAACATGTCTCAGTTATCCTCCCCCCCAATACACAGACACACACACACACATATCTTCACTTTATAGTGAGATGATATGAAAAGAAACACTGGAGGGAGAATAAAGTGAAATCTAAGCTAACCTTATGAAATTTTTTAAGCAGTTGTTATCCTAGTTGGCACAATTTGGCTCCTCGATTGTCAGCTCCTTCTTAAATTTCCTTGGAACTTGTTTAATACCAAATGCAGCATTTCTACGTAAAGGAGGTGTTCAGTAAGTGTTTGAGCATAGAAACTCTTGTCACCTCCAAACTGGCACCTGCCATCGACCTCTACAAGAATTAAATAGTGCTGCTGTGGCTGCCGACTTCAGCACCCCTGGAAAGGAGTCCAGGGTGGAGAGCAGAAAGGAGGTGCTCTGTGCTCTGGGAAAAGCCGGCAGAACAGGTCCTCAGATAGGTGTTTTCAGGAGCCATGAGCTTAGTTCTTATATCTCCTCGTCTCTAGAAGAGCACTCAAATTCTCTATGGTGATGACTGCTCCCCATGACTAGCAGACACCCTCACTAGACTAGGAGACACCCTCCCCAGACCAGCAGACATCGCCATCACGTGTCCAGCAGACACCTTCACTAGACCAGCGGACACCCTCACATGGCCAGTGGACACTCTCACTAGACCAGCAGACACCCTCACATGGCCAGCGGACACCCTCACATGGTCAGTGGACACTCTCACTAGACCAATAGACACCTTCACATGACCAGCGGACACCCTCACATGGCCAGCAGACACCGTCCCTAGACGAGCAGACACCTTCACGTGTCCAGCAGATACCCTCACTAGAGCAGCGGACACCCTCACTACACCAGCAGACACCCTCACGTGTCCAGCAGACACCTTCACATGACCAGCAGACACCCTCACATGGCCAGCAGACACCCTCACTAGACCAACAGACACCTTCACATGACCAGCAGACACCGTCCCTAGGCCAGCAGACACCTTCACATGACCAGCGGACACCCTCACTAGACCAGCAGACACCTTCACATGACCAGCAGGTACCTTCTTCACAAAAGTCTGTGCTTGTTTCATGTACTCCCCCTTCACCAAAATCACATATATACTGGCCTTCCTCCCATCTCTTTGAAGCAGTTTCTCAGTGGTATATGAAATGCGCTCTCTCAGGCTATGGTCTTTATTTTGCCCCCAAATAAAACAACTCATAATTCTCATATTGTGCATTTTTTTAAGTCAGCAAACTCTTCAAATTACCTGGTCTCAAAATTCCAATTTACTTCTATACACAAATGATACCATGTAATGAAACTACCAGATTAAATATTTATTTGGTGCAAAAATTCTCAGGAACTGTTTTAGGTCTTGGGAAATGAAATAGTGAGAAAAAATTACAGGTGGTCCCTACCCTCATGGAATCTAACGGGAGAAAAACAGGAGTCAAAAACACAGATACACAATTGTAAACTGTGAAACACAGTACCAGAGCCCCAGGAGTATAATGTGGGCGATTCTCGAAAGCTCTCCTGAGGTGACCCTGAACTGAAATTTAAAAGGCGAACAGGAATTAACTAGGCTAAAAGGGCAGGATAGTGTGGAGGAGGTTGTGGGAAAATGACAGAGACCATGCGACATTTCTTTTCAAAAATGTACATGAGCAGCTCTTCCCTTCTTACATGAACACAAACTGTGGCATCCATTTCAGGTTGCTCCTTCTTACGTGAGACAGGTATTAGAACCACTGGACAGGTTTGACTGTATCTCTCTTGGATGTGGACACTGCAGGTAAACGTAAGCTACCGTAGTTTTCACACTTCTCTTCCTTGCACACGGTAGACACCCCAAACCAATGAATGTTGGATTCAATGAAATTTTCCAAAGGAGAATTTAATACTATACAGCAAACAGTGGTAATCAATGATAAAGATATTCATTTCTCATACCAGCTTATTTTTAAATTAAGTGTTAAGTGGTGCTATAATTTTATGAGAAAAGTAAGGTTTAAAAATGTTATGGAAAATTTTTCACCGTCAGTTTGTGCACCCAACTTCCTTTGACACCCAAGCTCCTGTCTGTACCCCATCGCCCATATGATGCTCAACTCCTGCCAGAGAAGCACTCCCCGATCACTCACGCACCTTACAAGCTCGGGCGTCATTTTCAAATATTCCACGAAACAATTCCAAACTACAGGTTTGCACAGGCTTTCTTTTTCTTCCTTCCCTAAAAATAGGACTTTATTAAAAAAAATTTTTTTTAGCCTTTTATTCGTGAGAACTTGTTGCTCAGGAAACTTTCAAATAAAAATCTTTAAATTTTTTACTTTCTCATACTTTACCACTGAGAGGACACATCAACTATGTAAAACTTCAAGTCCCAGTATTATCTAAATACCTACAAAACATAACTGGAGTTAGCAATCATCAAGCAGGGTACACAAATGTATTTCAATTATTCTAAAATCCCATCAAAGCTTCCAACTTACCATGATATGATGCTAAGAAGTCACTGTTAGTGAGACATACTCCTATTTTAGAAATGTTAAAATGTGAGAAAATGCGGGCCTTAGAATTGACAGTGATAGTGATAAATGATAAAATGATAAAAATGATAGTGAGATAAATGATAAAAATGATAGTGAGAGGCTCTAAAATACTTCTTCAGCTGTGGTGGCTCTCTGTGGATGCCCAGTGTTCCACACCCAGGGAGCCTGGTCTTGGACACTGTACATATGAAGGGAACATTTCACGCAAAGATGGGCACAGTCAAGAAACAGAAACAGCATGGAGCCAGGAGAAGCAGAAGAGATTAAGAAGAGGTGGCAAGAATACACAGAACTGTACGAAAAAGGTCTCAGTGACCCAGATAACCACCATGGTGTGACCAGTCACCTAGAAGCAGACATCCTGGAGTGTGAAGTCAAGTGGGCCTTACTATGAACAAAGACAGTGGGGGTGCTGGAATTCCAGCTGGGCTGTTTCAAATATTAAAAGATGATGCTGTGAAAGTGCTGTGCACAATATGCCAGCAAATTTGGAAAACCTCAGCAGTGGCCACAGGACTGGAAAAGGTCAGTTTTCATCTCAATCCCAAAGAAGGGCAATGCTAAAGAATGTTCAAACCATCACACAATTGCACTCACTTCACATGCTATCAAAGTAATGCTCAAAATCCTTCAAGCTAGGCTTCAATAGTATGTGATAAATTTGGAAAACCTCAGCAGTGGCCACAGGACTGGAAAAGGTCAGTTTTCATCTCAATCCCAAAGAAGGGCAATGCTAAAGAATGTTCAAACCATCACACAATTGCACTCACTTCACATGCTATCAAAGTAATGCTCAAAATCCTTCAAGCTAGGCTTCAACAGTATGTGAAATGAGAATTTCCAGATGTATAAGCTGTCTTCCCTGGTGGCTCAGAGGTTAAAGCTTTTGCCTCCAATGTGGGAGACCTGGGTTCGATCCCTGGGTCGGGAAGATCCCCTGGAGAAGGAAATGGCAATCCACTCCAGTATTCTTGCCTGGAGAATCCCATGGACAGAGAAGCCTAGTAGGTTACAGTCCACGGGGTCGCAAAGAGTCGGACACGACTGAGCGACTTCACCTCACCTCAAGCTGGATTTAGAAAAGGCAGAGGAACCAGAGATCAAATTGCCAACATTTGCTGGATCATAGAAAATGCAATGGGAATTCCAAAGAACATCTACTTCTGCTTTATAGACTACACTAAAGCCTTTGACTGTGTGGATCACAACAAACTGGAAAATTCTTAAGGAGATTGGAATACCAGACCACACTACCTGCCTCCTGAGAAATCTGTATGTAGGTCAAGAAGGAAAAGAGTCAGGCATGAAACAATAGACTGGTTTCAAATCAGGAAAGGAGTAAATCAAGGCTGTATCCTGTCACCCTGCTTATTTAACTTATATGCAGAGTACATCATGTGAAATGTCAGGCTGGATGAAGCACAAGCTGGAATCAAGATTGCTGGGGAAAATATCGATAACCTCGGATATGCAGATGATACCACCTTAATGGCAGAAAGTGAAGAGGGATTGATGAGCCTCTTGATGAAGGTTAAAGAGGAGAGTGAAAAAGTTGGCTTAAAACTCAACATTTAGAAACCCAAGATCGTGACATCTGGTCCCATCACTTCATGGCAAATAGATGGAGAAACAATGGAAACAGTGGCTGACTTTTATTTTCTTGGGCTCCAAAATCACTGTGGGCAGACTGCAGCCATGAAATTAAAAGATGCTTGCTCCTTGGAAGAAAAGGTATGGTGAACTTAGACAGTATATTAAAAAGCAGAGACATTACTTTGCCAACAAAGTGCCATATAGTCAAAGCTATGGTTTTTCCAGTAGTCGTGTACTGATGTGAGAGTTGGACCATAAAGAAGGCTGAGTGCCAAAGAACTGACGCTTTCGAACTGCGGTGCTGGAGAAGACTCTTGAGAGTCATCTGGACTGCAAGGAGATCCAGCCAGCCAATCTTAAAGGAAATCAACCCTGAATATTCACTGGGCGGACTGATGCTGAGGCTGAAGTTCCAATCCTTTGCCCACCTGATGCAAAGAGCAGACTCACTGGAAAAGACCCTGATGCTGGGAAAGACTGAGAGTAAGAGGGAAAGGGGGCAACAGATGTTGGATGACATCATCGACTCGTGTCCATCATCATGGACATGAGTTTGAGCTAGTGAGACAGGGAAGGACAGGGAAGCCCGGGGTGCTGCAGTCCATGGGGTTGCAAAACATCGAACACAACTGAGCGACTCAACAACCACAACACTCAGTTCCCAGGCACCAAAGGTCATAAAACCCACTTATGGATTCACTGAAAATCAAACCAAGGAAGAACGCTTTCTCTTTTCTTCTTGTTTCTCCCAACACAATTCTCCATTAAATAAAATAAATATTTATATGAATAATTTCAAGACTGAAAAAATAAGGTTGGTGTATTTAACTTTCTAAACTGTAACCTAAAATGGGATCCTAACCACCTTTGCCCTGACAAATGTGACAGCTCTGTGTGTCTGCTGTAACACCATTCTAAAAAGGGTAACATTCTGTCCTCCAGCCGCCGAGCTTTTTTTCATAGTACTTTCTCACAGCAGTATATAAACAGCGGCCAAAATCCTTAAGGGATAGGATTCAGTTTCTAAGGTAACTTTATACATTAAATATTTTAAATGTTATGTTCATAATTCTATTTCTACATGAGTACATACAATCTGTGTTTCCAAGTTCTTATGTTAATACTTATAAAATACTGCATTAAAGCAAACAATTTAAGATTATAATACACATGTTAAAAATAGATTCAGGCTTTTGAAGCTTTCATTTTAAAATAATTTAAGATATAAGTCTTTAAGTTCCTTAAAGGACACAGTCTTATGCAGTCATCAGTTTCACTTCAGAGCATATTTATCACTAAAGCTAGCTAAATCGGGGTTAGATATAAAAACGCATTGTTTCTCAATCTTCATGTACTTTTAAAGTAAATAATATACTACAGGATTCTTATACTAAAAATATAATATTAATGAAACCCCTCTAGGTTGGGTTGTGCAAAATGCTCACATGAATTTCTAATAACATACAGGATGTGTGACAAGTACATGGTAATCCACGCTGAAAACCTAAGAAAGAGTGGAAAAGGCAGGTAGCCATTAGCCTTCGAGATTTACAGAATATCAGAACCAGGCTTCTCTTTCTTGGGAAGGGAAGCTTAAGGTCACAATACAAGGCACAGCACAGACCTACATTTCCTGCTTCCTGGCTCAGTGTTCCACATAATGCTTACTATCTCCTGTGCTTTGGAGCAAGTAGTCTGTTTTTCAACATGGTTTCTCAAATACCTTTATATGATCAAAAATTCCTCCTAGGACTTCCCCAGTGGTAGAGAGGATAAGAAGCCCCCTGCCAATGCAGGGGCCACGGGTTTGATCCCTGGTCCGGGGAGATTCCACATGCCACGGAGCAACCGAGCCCGTGTACCACAGCCGCTACGCCTGTGCTCCGGAGCCTGGGAGCTCCAAGCACTCAGCCTGTGTGCTGCAGCTAACAAAAAGCTCGTGGAGTGCCGACAGCCTGCGCTGGGCAACTGGAGAAGCCCCAGCAGGGAGCAGCCCGCGCACTGCAAGGAAGGGCAGAGCCCGCTCACCACAGCCAGAGAAAGAGGCCCAGCACAACCACAAACTAAAAAGACGATTCACTATTAAAGCAGGCTCCCTACTTACTTTTCTGTTCTGCTCTTTAAAATGAAATATAACCTTTCTCATTAGTATGACAGAATGTCCTGCTATCACATTAATAGGAGGTAGAATACATCAACAATCTCTGAAATGATTTTTTTTTTCTGTATTCACAGAGTTTGTTAGAAGCCTAACATACCTAGAGAACTCAGCCACTGTTTGGCAGTTTGGTCTCTTTGCCTTTTAAATGTCTGTCCGGCCCTCAGGAGAATGCATGCGTTCGGCCAGGACCTCTACAGTACGCCCAGCCCACTGCCGCAGTCCAGATGGTCTCTGCCGTCAAGGAGCAGTAAGCAGTTAACGTGAAATAAAAAGACTTCAAAAAAAGAGGTCTAAGGTGGACGTGTCAAGCCAACCCACAAGTTTGCAGGAGCAAGAGATCTCTGCTAACAAGAAAAAGGAATGCTATTTTATGTGTTTAGTAAATAAAACCTCAGTAAGCCAGATATTGCTGAAAGAACCTGGACTTTGATTTCGGAAGCTTGATTTCCACAGCATTACTTATTAGCAATGATTGTACTGTATGATTTAATTGCCCCATAACCTGTAGAACTTCTTCATCTGTACAACTCAGATAACACCTTTTTCACAAGCTGCTGGCTTCCTTTTAAAAGCTGACACACAAACTATGACAGTGAAGCAGATTTTCTTCCCTTTGATGGATTAAACAGCAGTGGAAACTCTGCCCAAGCCCCGCCAACTCAGGCCAGCAAGACTGGCTGAGGCTAGTGCATGACCAAGCAATGTCTTCTGTAGGTGACGGATGTGGACCTAACATGCTGCTGCTCATTTATTCTCTGACAGTCTTTCCCTTTTCTGTTAACCCCATTTGTCAGTTCACTGACATCCAACCCTTTTTCTTTCCAATGGCATATTCTTCATATCCACCAAATCTATCAGACTATGAACAATTATGAAGAAAAATAATTTAAACTATTTAAAACAGTATAAACTTCCTTATCGATTAACTCATACTCAGCTCAGTTCAGTTCAGTCGCTCAGTTGTGTTTGATTCTTTGCGACCCCACTGACGGCAGCACACCAGGCCTCCCTGTCCATCACCACCTCCCGGAGTTTACCCAGACTCATGTCCATCACGTTGGTGATGTCATCCAACCAATTAATCCTCTGTCAGCCCCTTTTCCTCCTGCCCTCAATCTTTCCCAGCATCAGGGTCTTTTCAAATGAGTCAGCTCTTCGCATCAGGTGGCAAAGTACTGGAGTTTCAGTTTCAGCATCAGTCCTTCCAATGAATATTCAGGACTGATCTCCTTTAGGATGGACTGGTTGGACCTCCTTGCAGTCCAAGGGACTCTCAAGAGTTTTCTCCAACACCACAGTTCAAAAGCATCAATTCTTTGGTGCTCAGCTTTCTTTATAGTCCAACTCTCATATCCACATATGACTACTGGAAAAACCATAGTTTGACTAGATAGACCTTTGCCAGCAAAGTAATGTCTTTGCTTTTTAATATGCTGTCTAGGCTGGTCATAGCTTTTCTTCCAATGAGGAAGCGTCTTTTAATTTCATGGCTGCAGTCACCATCTGCAGTGATTTTGGAGCCCCCAAAATAAAGTCTCTCACCATTTCAATTGTTTTCCCATCTATTTGCCATGAACTGATGGGACCAGATGCCATGATCTTAGTTTTCTGAATGTTGAGTTTTAAGCCAATGTTTTCACTCTCTTCTTTCACTTTCATCAAGAAGCTCTTTAGTTCCTCTTTGCTTTCTGCCATAAGGGTGGTGTCATCTGCATA
This sequence comes from Oreotragus oreotragus, assembly GCA_006410675.1. Classification (NCBI taxonomy): domain Eukaryota; kingdom Metazoa; phylum Chordata; class Mammalia; order Artiodactyla; family Bovidae; genus Oreotragus; species Oreotragus oreotragus. The sequence continues at coordinate 28,488 of SJYX01001119.1, read as the reverse complement.
TCTGAGGTTATTGATATTTCTCCCAGCAATCTTGATTCCAGCTTGTGCTTCATCCAGCCCAACGATTCTCATGATGTACTCTGCGTATAAGTTAAATAAGCAGGGTGACAGTATACAGCCTTGACGTACTCCTTTTCCTATTTGGAACCAGTCTGTTGTTCCATGTCCAGTTCTAATTGTTGCTTCTTGACCTGCACACAGATTTCTGAGGAGGCAGGTCAGGCGGTTTAGTATTCCCATCTCTTTCAGAATTTTCCACAGTTTGTGGTGATCCACACAGTCAAAGGCTTTGGCATAGTCAATAAAGCAGAAATAGATGTTTTTCTGGAACTGTCTTGCTTTTTCGATGATCCAGCGGATGTTGGCAATCTGATCTCTGGTTCCTCTGCCTTTTCTCAATCTGGCTTGAATATCTGGAAGTTCACAGTTCACGTATTGTTGTAGCCTGGCTTGGAGAATTTCGAGCATTACTTTACTAGCGTGTGAGATGAGTGCAATTGTGAGGTAGTTTGAGCATTCTTTGGCATTGCCTTTCTTTGGGATTGGAATGAAAACTGACCTTTTCCAGTCCTGTGGGCACTGCTGAGGTTTCCAAATGTGCTGGCATATTGAGTGCAGCACTTTCACAGCATTAAGTCATAACTAAGGTACAATTTCCCTGAACCTAAACTCCAAAGAATAAGATTATTCCCACTTTTTCACACTGTACAAAAATTAGTTATGTCCCAGATTTCCTACCTGTTTTAGACAAGAATAACTGGTCTTGTTTTCCCCTGTTTCTCTAAAGTCCAGCTAAGTTCCTACAGAGTTAATAGTTGATTATAAATCAAGTGAAGTTTAAAGTCTTGGATAAAAAAAGTATCTGATTAAATCAATAAGAAAGGAAGTTACTTTGACTATAATATCCATTTCTAATCTAAGAAAATTACACAGATACTCCTGAATCTATTCCCAAATGGAGTAAAATCTTCTGCCATCTGTTTTATAGGTGAAATTACTTAGTTTCATGTATAATTAGATGATGTACATACTTGCACAAAATGCAAAAGTTCCTATTTTAAAGAAAATGAAGAACCAAGTATAATTTTTGCCAGAAATCTACCATTTCTACCTTAGTTCTTAAAAACAACATCAAAAATAAATTCACAGGCTACTAAGCAAAACAGCCTACAAGATAACTGATTACTTTTGCTGAATAAATACCTCATATCTAATTATATTAAATATAGTAATGCATTTCACTTAAAACAAATACCAAAAAAGTTAAAATTTACGGTAAGGAGCATGAAATATTAAACAAAGATGACACAGATATGTCCTTGGAAATAGCGTACATCTCCAAAGCAAATGCTCACGGGGAACATTCTCGGGTAGTAACCACTTGGGTTAGGTTTGTTTTTATAGTCCGTTGCTAACACAATGACATGCTTTAAAGGTTCTGTCAAACAACAGAACTGACTTAAAAAAAAAAGCTATACTAAATAAATCCTTCATTAGATGCCAAATCAGGGTATCTTGAAGGATATCTTTTTTTTTTAATTGCAGCAATAGTAGCAATATTAGATAAGGAATAAAATCCTAAACTCTTACTATACCTAAAAATAAGCAAGTCATTTATTCTAAAGGAAAAGAAATTAGGGTGCTATTCAGAAGGAGGATAACAGTATTCATGCAATCCATTTTCCTTCAAGAAACAAACTTTAAAACTTATTTCCTTGATTACAGGTTATAAATATAAAATATCAGGAACTCCCTGGTGGTCCAGTGGCTAAGACCCCATGCTCTTTATTCTCTACTATTAACTGTTTAGCTTGGGGCTTCTGACATGAACTAAATAAATGATAGTGCCATTTATGGATATGTGGAAGAATGAACAGGTTTAGGGTGTAGAGATCAGAAATTCACTTTTGAACATGTTAAGTTTGAGGGTTCTAAGAGGTACTCAAGGAGAGATTCTAGAAAGGCATTTGGGTACGTGAAGGTGGGGCTACAGATGTAGGAATGAATGAATGAGAGCGATAGTACCGTGACTTAGAGTTAAGGACCTGGCTTCTGACCACCTGGCTTGGAATCCCAGCTCTGTTACTTAGTAGCCACTGGTCTTAGGTAACATTTATTAGCTACTGGTCTTAAGAGTTATCTAACTCTGTGCCTCAGTTTCCTTATACCCAAAATGGAACAATAAGTAGGCTGATGTGAGAATTAACTAAATGAACATATATTTAAAAATTTCTAACTGTGTTCACTAAGTGCTTTATAAGTTATGNAAAATAAAGTCTCTCACTGTTTCCATTGTTTCCCCATCTATTTGCCATGAAGTGATGGGACCAGATGCCATGATCTTAGTTTTCTGAATGTTGAGTTTTAAGCCAATGTTTTCACTCTCTTCTTTCACTTTCATCAAGAAGCTCTTTAGTTCCTCTTTGCTTTCTGCCATAAGGGTGGTGTCATCTGCATATCTGAGGTTATTGATATTTCTCCCAGCAATCTTGATTCCAGCTTGTGCTTCATCCAGCCCAACGATTCTCATGATGTACTCTGCGTATAAGTTAAATAAGCAGGGTGACAGTATACAGCCTTGACGTACTCCTTTTCCTATTTGGAACCAGTCTGTTGTTCCATGTCCAGTTCTAATTGTTGCTTCTTGACCTGCACACAGATTTCTGAGGAGGCAGGTCAGGCGGTTTAGTATTCCCATCTCTTTCAGAATTTTCCACAGTTTGTGGTGATCCACACAGTCAAAGGCTTTGGCATAGTCAATAAAGCAGAAATAGATGTTTTTCTGGAACTGTCTTGCTTTTTCGATGATCCAGCGGATGTTGGCAATCTGATCTCTGGTTCCTCTGCCTTTTCTCAATCTGGCTTGAATATCTGGAAGTTCACAGTTCACGTATTGTTGTAGCCTGGCTTGGAGAATTTCGAGCATTACTTTACTAGCGTGTGAGATGAGTGCAATTGTGAGGTAGTCTGAGCATTCTTTGGCATTGCCTTTCTTTGGGATTGGAATGAAAACTGACCTTTTCCAGTCCTGTGGGCACTGCTGAGGTTTCCAAATGTGCTGGCATATTGAGTGCAGCACTTTCACAGCATTAAGTCATAACTAAGGTACAATTTCCCTGAACCTAAACTCCAAAGAATAAGATTATTCCCACTTTTTCACACTGTACAAAAATTAGTTATGTCCCAGATTTCCTACCTGTTTTAGACAAGAATAACTGGTCTTGTTTTCCCCTGTTTCTCTAAAGTCCAGCTAAGTTCCTACAGAGTTAACAGTTGATTAAAAATCAAGTGAAGTTTAAAGTCTTGGATAAAAAAAGTATCTGATTAAATCAATAAGAAAGGAAGTTACTTTGACTATTATATCCATTTCTAATCTAAGAAAATTACACAGATACTCCTGAATCTATTCCCAAATGGAGTAAAATCTTCTGCCATCTGTTTTATAGGTGAAATTACTTAGTTTCATGTATAATTAGATGATGTACATACTTGCACAACATGCAAAAGTTCCTATTTTAAAGAAAATGAAGAACCAAGTATAATTTTTGCCAGAAATCTACCATTTCTCATTTCTAATCTAAGAAAATTACACAGATACTCCTGAATCTATTCCCAAATGGAGTAAAATCTTCTGCCATCTGTTTTATAGGTGAAATTACTTAGTTTCATGTATAATTAGATGATGTACATACTTGCACAAAATGCAAAAGTTCCTATTTTAAAGAAAATGAAGAACCAAGTATAATTTTTGCCAGAAATCTACCATTTCTACCTTAGTTCTTAAAAACAACATCAAAAATAAATTCACAGGCTACTAAGCAAAACAGCCTACAAGATAGCTGATTACTTTTGCTGAATAAATACCTCATATCTAATTATATTAAATATAGTAATGCATTTCACTTAAAACAAATACCAAAAAAGTTAAAATTTACGGTAAGGAGCATGAAATATTAAACAAAGATGACACAGATATGTCCTTGGAAATAGCGTACATCTCCAAAGCAAATGCTCACGGGGAACATTCTCGGGTAGTAACCACTTGGGTTAGGTTTGTTTTTATAGTCCGTTGCTAACACAATGACATGCTTTAAAGGTTCTGTCAAACAACAGAACTGACTTAAAAAAAAAAGCTATACTAAATAAATCCTTCATTAGATGCCAAATCAGGGTATCTTGAAGGATATCTTTTTTTTTTAATTGCAGCAATAGTAGCAATATTAGATAAGGAATAAAATCCTAAACTCTTACTATACCTAAAAATAAGCAAGTCATTTATTCTAAAGGAAAAGAAATTAGGGTGCTATTCAGAAGGAGGATAACAGTATTCATGCAACCCATTTTCCTTCAAGAAACAAACTTTAAAACTTATTTCCTTGATTACAGGTTATAAATATAAAATATCAGGAACTCCCTGGTGCTCCAGTGGCTAAGACCCCATGCTCTTTATTCTCTACTATTAACTGTTTAGCTTGGGGCTTCTGACATGAACTAAATAAATGATAGTGCCATTTATGGATATGTGGAAGAATGAACAGGTTTAGGGTGTAGAGATCAGAAATTCACTTTTGAACATGTTAAGTTTGAGGGTTCTAAGAGGTACTCAAGGAGAGATTCTAGAAAGGCATTTGGGTACGTGAAGGTGGGGCTACAGATGTAGGAATGAATGAATGAGAGCGATAGTACCGTGACTTAGAGTTAAGGACCTGGCTTCTGACCACCTGGCTTGGAATCCCAGCTCTGTTACTTAGTAGCCACTGGTCTTAGGTAACATTTATTAGCTACTGGTCTTAAGAGTTATCTAACTCTGTGCCTCAGTTTCCTTATACCCAAAATGGAACAATAAGTAGGCTGATGTGAGAATTAACTAAATGAACATATATTTAAAAATTTCTAACTGTGTTCACTAAGTGCTTTATAAGTTATGACTATTATTATTCTCATCAGTAACTGTTACAGATGATACTTAGTCTTTGGGGGGATACAGAGACTAAGAGAAAAAAGAGAAGACCCCGAGTTATTTTCAAATATCTTTTGATATTGGTTTTTAACATAATTCCACAGTGAGGAGAGAACAGACTCTGCATGATTTCAACACCTTTAGACCAAGAAACTTTTGCACTTGTTTTATGTCCCTGGATAGTACTTTAGCAGACTTCCCTGGTGGCTCAGATGGTTAAGCGTCTATCTATAATGTGGGAGACCCGAGTTCGATCCCTGGGTCAGGAAGATCCCCTGGAGAAGAAAATGGCAATCCACTCCAGTACTATTGCCTGGAAGATCCCATGGACAGAGGAGCCTGGTAGGCTACAGCCCATGGGGTCGCAAAGAGTCGGACACAACTGAGCGACTTGACCTTTACCTATGTCCCTGGATATACTCCAGTGTCTCCCAGTTTATCCTACTTCTGTGTGAAAACTGTATAAATCTTAATTATGTTGAATTGGTTCATGGTGCTTCTCAGGTCTACTAAATCTTTCTACTTTTCTATATATTCATTCTATTAATTTTTGAGAGTTTGATATTGAAATTCCAACTAAAAATCTTAATTTATCTACTTAAAAAAATAATTGCAATATATAGTGGAATTATATGTAACTGTTCTGTATTTTCCAAGTCTCCTATAAATGTGTTATCATATTTTCATACTTTAAAAAATAAAAAAGAAAGAGAAAAAAAAAAAAAAAAAGGAGGAAACCCCAAACTCAAGCCTTAATGAGCCCCAGGATTAGAAGTTAGGATGATAACAAATGGAAATAAAATGCTCCCTCCCTGTGAGGCCAGAAAAGATACACCAGGAGGGCGTCACGGAGGAGACCACAAGAGGGAAGGCTGCCAAGAAGGCCTAAATCCTTGGTGACCCAGACTTTCATCCAGCCAGTGGCGGAGTGGAGTGGTGATAGTATGCTATACTGTCGCTTATACATTGATTTTTAAAGGATGGATATTGATATGCTGGTATCTGCATACTTATTTCTAGAAGGAATCACAAAGAATGAGTAAAATTGTAAGGGTGGGGTGGAGGGGTAGGAAGGAACCTTCTTCACTGTATACCATTTTCATCTTTTGAATGTTTCTATGCTACCTATTAAAAAGTAATTGATTCATTAAAAAGCAAAAAAATACTACATATTGTTATAGACACATACATATGAAGTCAAATATATAAAATCCACATGTATAGGAAGGATATACACCAAATTCATTAGTGTTTGTGCCTAGAGTGGGAGGGAAGAAGAGATATCCTATGAAGTTTTCTCAGAAAATTATCTTAGTCAAATACGACAAAACGTTAACATCTGTTAATGATGGCGGCATGTACACTGATGTATGATTCACTAGCTCTTTAAATTGTGTTCAAAGGATCAAGATTAAAATTTAAGCAATCTCTCTCACAGATACTACTACACAGCAGTCAGAACTGCTAAAATTAAAAAGACGACAATACCAAAGGTTGGAGAGAATGCAGAGTAACTGGAACTCTGATACCGCATTGAAAATTCAGACTACAAAATCATATAACCACTTTGGAAAATGGTCTGGCAGTTTCTTATAAACCTAAATAAACATGTATCCCCATCAGCCAGAAATCTACTCACAGGTATTAATCCAAGAGAAATGAATACGTGTCCATAGAAACACTTGTACTAGAATATTTATAGAAGCCGCTTTATTCACAAAAGCCGAAAAGCAGAAATAGCCAGATGTCGATCACTAAAGGAGTAGATAAACTGATGGGGTTTCCTAGGTGGCATAGTGGTAAAGAAGTCACCCGCAATGCAGGAGACTCGGGAGATGTGGGTTCGATCCCAGGGTCAGGAAGATCCCCTGGAGAAGGAAATGGCAATCTCCTCCGGTATTCTTGCCTGTGAAATCCCATGGACAGAGGAGCCTGGCGGCTACAGTCCATGGGATCACAAAGAGTTGGACATGACTGAGCAGCTAACACTTCCACTTAGGAGCATTATATTAAATTTCTGGGACCATCACAAAAGACACCATCCCTAAAATAAGCAAATACTGAATGTACTTCTCAATTTATGAGACCATAGCTGCATGTAAGACTGGCTTCCAGGAATAACCCAGGGCCTCTTCTATGCCCAACTCTAACCCAGTTTACCGTGCTCTCAGCGGAGATGGTGGCATTCTGCTGCACCCATAAAAAGACTGAGTGAACATCTCAAAGGGGACGGAACCACTGAGCACGCGGACACTGCCTCTCTCCTCCTACCTTCTCTGAGGGGTCACACAGCAGCCCCCTGCCCCTTCCCAGGTCACCTTACCCCCCGTCCCAGCTGGTGTGACAGGCCCAAGAAACAGTACAGATTTGTTCTCTCTTAGAGAGGCTCTGGAGAAGGCAATGGTAACCCACTCCAGTACTCTTGCCTGGAAAATCCCATGGACGGAGGAGCCTGCTAGGCTGCAGTCCATGGGGTCACTAAGAGTCAGACATGACTGAGCAACTTCACTTTCACTTTTCACTTTCCAGCACTGGAGAAGGAAATGGCAACCCACTCCAGTGTTCTTGCCTGGAGAATCCCAGGGACGGGGGAGCCTGGTGGGCTGCCGTCTATGGGGTTGCACAGAGTCAGGCACAACTAGCGACTTAGCAGCAGCAGCAGCAGAGAGGCTCTACTTCTCGCTCAGGTGCTACTTGTAAGCATCAGGTCAGTGATCTCAAAGAACCAGAGCCAAGGTCAGGTTTAACTTGGGAAAAGCGTCGATGCTTCAGCTTTTAGCGAGCAAAGAGAATCCAGAGCTCAGCCTAATTTACTGGACCACTGCGAGGTCGCAGTCACAGCTCCAGTCTGAGTAAGGCTTCCCTTCAGCCCCCACCCGACCAGCTTTGCTACAGGACCTCGTGTCTGTCTCCACGTGCACGTGGGCATCCACCACTCAGGGGCAACGAAAGGAGGAACGGCAGCTACAGAGAGTGGACGTCCTAATCCCAGGACCCACTAACAGCATCCTAATATCAGAGACCTTAAATACACACCCCTTATCTTTGTCGCCACTTAACTATAAACTGGGGGCTTCCCAGGTGGCTCAGTAGTAAAGAATCCGCCTGCCAATGCAGGAGACATGGGTTCGATCCCTGGGTCAGGAAGATCCCCTGGAGGAGGAAATGGCAACCCACTCCAGTATTCTTGTCTGGAACACTCCATGAGAGGAGCCTGGTGGGCTACAGGCATGGGGTAGCAAAGAGTCAGACATGACTGAAGCAACCGAGCAGGGCATACAGCATAGCAACTAGAAATTGGGAACACCTTTCTCAGCTGACAGATACAACTGATCTACCTCATGCTTTCTAATCCTGCTGAGTTTAGACAGGGGTTGATGAGCATCCTGGCCCAGAGATTACCAAAGCAGATGTAAGGACCTCAGCCTGCATTCCCTTCCTTTTACCAGAGCACCTCGATGCTGCAGTACTGAGCTAGGGCATAAAGACTTCACAAGAGGTTTGGGTATCTGTCATTTTCTGACAGTCTGTATTTCCTGTATATGTGCATTGCTGCTGTGTCTGACTCTTTGCAATCCCATGGACTGAGCATGCCAGGCTTCTCCGTCCCTCACCATCTCCCAGAGTTTGCGCAAGTTCATGTCCACTGCATCAGTGATGCGGTCAGGCCCTCTCATTCTCTGACGCCCTCTTCTCCTTCTGTCCTCAATCTTTCCCAGCATCAGGGACTTTTCCAGTGACACAAACCAGGGGCTTCCCTGGTGGCTCAGCTGGTAAAGAATCTGCCTGCAATGCAGGAGACCTGGGTTCGATCCCTGGGTTGGGAAGATCCCCCGGAGAAGGGAATGGCTGGCTACCCGCTCCAGTATTCTTCCCTGGAGAATTCCATGGACAGAGGAGTCTGGCAGGCTACAGTTCATGCACATTGTTACAACAGGCCAAAAAGAGACCTAGCCCATCTGTGTTTGGAATACAGGATGCCAAAAAAACAGTTTGTCAGATTTTTTTTCTCTTTCTTCTTACTTTTTAAAAATTGGAGTTTAGTTGCCTCATAGCGTTGTGTTAGTTTCCGTGGCACAGCCAAGTGAGTCAGCTAAATACATATATGTGTGTATATACACACACCCCTTCGTTTTTGGGTTTTCTTCCCATTTAAGTCACCATAGAGCATTATGCAGAGTTTCCTGTGCTATACGGTTGGTTCTACGTTTACTTAATGAATTGAATGGACTACATGCTTTTCACGCTCCAGTTTTCTGTTTATGATACAGAAAAATATACAGGAAAATCATGACAAAAGAGGAATTTTAGAGTTATTAAATTACTGAATTGCTATTTTCATCACTTACCTCATTTGAAGGGATCGTGGCAAAGGGCTTGATGATGGCGGCTAAAGGGATCTGAGCTTGCTTGGCCATATCTGACGTGCAGGGGAAACAGTACGTGGTGCAGCGGATGTACCGAGGACTGGCATTGCCTGAAACGGTCAATGATGCAGACTCAAAATCTGCCCTGTATTTAAATATTTATAAAGGCACGTCTAGGTAATGCACTGCCTTATTTGTAAAGCTTCATGATTTCTAAAAAATAAAAAGGAGCACTGTATAACTTTATGATCTATACTCTAGGCACACTACAGTTTCTTGTAAGATAAGACACTAAGTACTGCTGCAAAAATGTAAAAGATTTTAAATTATTATTTTCCATAAGCAGGGTATTAACATAGACACTCAGAGATTTGAGAGGTATTTAGATTCAATGGGACAAGTAAAGCAAAGACATAAAACATAAGAATAACATTTCTTCTTCATCCTCTCCTATCAATACATCTGTTATGAGAAAGGTAAGCATTTGTATACCATTTCCTACCAGCTAGTTATACTGTGCCAAATAGAATTCCGTTTGACCATGTTCTCCTCCTTAACTTGTAATTCAATTTAGAAATTAAAATTCTATTTACAACAGAAAAAATTTTTAAGACACCCGAATCTATTTTTAAAACACACCAAATTGGGAATGCAAAGTAGTACAGCCACTATGGAGAACAGTGTGGAGATTCCTTAAGAAATTGCAAATAGAACTGCCTTATGACCCAGCAATCCCACTGCTGGGCATACACACCGAGGAAACCAGAATAGAAAGAGACACATGTACCCCAATGTTCATCGCAGCACTGTTTATAATAGCCAGGACATGGAAACAGCCTAGATGTCCATCAGCGGATGAATGGATAAGAAAGCTGTGGTACATATACACAATGGAGTATTACTCAGCCATTAAAAAGAATACATTTGAATCAGTTCTAATAAGATGGATGAAACTGGAACCGATTATACAGAGTGAAGTAAGCCAGAAAGAAAAACACCA
>SJYX01001119.1:0-15943 GCA_006410675.1 Oreotragus oreotragus | reverse complement strand
GAGAGGGAGAGGGAGAGGGTGGGATGATTTGGGAGAATAGCATTGAAATATGTATACTATCATGTAGGAGGCGAATCGCCAGTCTAGGTTCAATGCAGGGTGTTTGGGGCTGGTGCATGGGGATGATCTGGAGGGATGATGTGGGGTGGGAGGTGGGGAACGGGGGGGCGGTTCATGTTTGGGAATTCATGTACACCCAGGACGGATTCATGTCAATGTATGCCAAAACCAATACAGTACTGTAAAGTAAAATAAAGTAAAAATTAAAATTAAAAAAAAAAAGAATTATAAAACTAAATGCAAACATAAATACGTAAACTGGGTCTAACATTTCAGCGTATGTCTTTATAAGCTTAAAAGGCATGCTAAATGTTCAATATGAAAAACAAAAATACTGCTTTATTGTTAGCATGTAAAGATACACGTGTTCTTAACTAAAACATGTAAAGTAAAGGGACTTTATCACTGTGGACAGAACCTGTAGAATAAAGGCATATCAAATGTTAAAAAATAAATAAATAAATAAATAAAACACACCAAGTTTCCTGACCAAATATTTTTTTCATAGCATGCATGGGTATTAAAACAATACCCATGGGAATGGCACTGATGCACTTATTTGCAGGGCAGGAATAGAGAACAGACTTGCGGGCCCAGTGAGGGAAGGAGAGGGAGGAGCAAATTTAGAGCGTAGCACGGGGATACACACATCACTAAGCATGAAACAGATAGCCAGTGGAAAGCTGCCATATAACACAGGAAGCTCACCCCAGTGATCTGTGAAAACCTAGGGGGTGGGATGGGAGAGTGGGAGGAAGGCTCAAGAGGGAGGGGATATACGTCTACTTACGGCAGAAACCGACACAGCGTTGCAAAGCAATTATCCTCCAATTAAAAATAAATTTAAAAACCCAATATCCATGGCATGAATATTTCTAAATCACTAGAATAACTTATCTAAAATAAACTTAACAATTAAATCATAATATATTTTTGCAAAAGAACGTAATTATCAAACAAGTGTGTATTGACTGTCTGCTAATTTTAGACACTGTCCTAGGTGCTTCCTTGTAGAGTTTATGTTCTTGCAGAGAACACAGACAATAATAGACCTAAAAAAACCCAATAAATTACACAGGACCTTAGACGATGACAGGGCTTCCCTTGTGGCTCAGACAGTAAAGCGTCTGCCTACACTGTGGGAGACCCAGGTTCGAGCCCTGGGTCGGGAAGATCCTCTGGAAAAGGAAGTGGCAACCCACTCCAGTACTCTTGCCTGGAAAATCCCATGGACAGAGGAGCCCAGTAGGCTACAGTCCATGGGGTCACAAAGAGTTGGACCCAACTGAGCGACTTCACTTCACTTAGACGATGGTAAACGTTGTGGGAAAAAAGCACCTCTGGGGGGTGGGGTACCACAGTGGGAAAAGACTGCAATTTTAAACAGAATTTTACAGAATTGGTCTTCAAAAGGCATCACGGGAGCAAAGGCCCCAAAGTGGGAAGGGATCTGCCCGCAGGTATCTGGGGACAGCGCGAGCCTGGGCTGGCAGGAGGCCAGTGAGACTGGGATGAGGCTCCTGGGGCAGCTGGGGAGGAATTCAGAGACGTCACAGAGACCAAATCAGCTCGATGCAAGTGCCTCCGAAGTTTTCAGCCTGTGGATTCAGAGGCATGAAGTTGCCACGAACTGATCAGAGGAAGGCTCCGGGAAGGGAAGGTGGGTGAAAACCAGGAATCTGGCTCGGGGCATGTCCATCTGGGAAATCTATTAGGTGATCAAGCAGTGACACTGAGTAAACAANGGATTCAGAGGCATGAAGTTGCCACGAACTGATCAGAGGAAGGCTCCGGGAAGGGAAGGTGGGTGAAAACCAGGAATCTGGCTCGGGGCATGTCCATCTGGGAAATCTATTAGGTGATCAAGCAGTGACACTGAGTAAACAATCAGACACACAAGGTCTTGGCGCTGGGATGAAAGCTGAGATGGAGAAACACATTTGGGAGTTCTGGGCATATCAACGGTATTCCAAGCCAGGAAACTAGATTAAAAACCACAAAGTGCCAGAGAAGAGCGGAGTGAGGACCGAGGCCTCCGTCCTCTGACACAAAGAAGCTAGGAGACAAGGAGAAGCCAGCAGAAGGGCCAAGAAGTGCAGAAACGAGGGAGTCTGGGGGTGCTGGAGGTGAAGACAGCACAGCGAGGAAGAGGCAGGACCGTCTGTGCAGGTGCTGACGCCAGGTCAACATGACCACGGGCTGGAGCAGGCTGGAGAGCTGGGAGAGAGACTTTCGCTGGGACAGTGGGAAGAGGAGGAGGAGGGTAGGGAGGCTGTGCACAGAGAGTTTAGGAGAGAGAGGCAGGTGCTGAATACGCAATAATCCTTTCAAGGTTTGTAATACAGTTACTTTAATTGGCGGATGATTACTTTACAATTCTGTGATGATCTCTGCCACACATCAATACGAGTCGGTATCCCTGTGCCCCCCACCTCCCCCACACCGTGCCCCCAGGCTGCAGAAGGCACGAGCTTGTGTGCCCTCCGTCACACAGCAAAGCCGCACTGCTTGTGTGCCCTCCGTCACACAGCAAAGCCGCACTGCTTATCCGTTTCATATGCGGTGATACGTGTGTTTGAGCGCTATGCTCTCAAATCATCCCACCCTCTCCTCCCACAGCCTCCAAAGGTCTGTTCTGCATGTCTCTGTCTCCTTTGCGGCCCTGCACAGAGGATCACCCAAGAGCAAAGAAAGGGGAGTTGGTAAAGGAGGCGGATCGAGAAAACACTGTTTAAGATAGGAGAAGGCTTTGTAAAAGACGGGAATCATCATGTATAAAGAGAAACGTTAAAGACGTAAGAGAGAGGGGGGAGACTTAGGGTAGCAGTGCATTTGAGTGGCACACAGTAGGGGATTTCAACTGCAGCACATTTATGGCCAAGACTCAGAAGGCAGAGCACAAGGATATGTGATGAATGGGGGCTGATGCGATGGTGAGACTCCTCGGAAGTTCTCTGGTTGTGTCCTCTTCTCAGAAAGGAGAAGTAAGAGCCAGCTGAAAGAGGGATGAGCGGTCACTCTGCGGGGTCTGCACCCTCTCATCCTTTCTTTGGCCTTTCTCTGGCCACACCTCCCTGCACAGGTGGGCCGGGAACGAGGGGAAGGCTGGACCCGAGAAGCTGAGCTTCCTTACTTAATCTATTATTTACACATTTTACATTTTGGGGGGACCAGACAGAAATCTGGATTTTTACATAAAATTTTTGATTTTTATATAATGGCAACTAATTCAAACAGAAATAAATTATTCTGTATAACAAATTAACAGGTCTGTAGGCTGAATCCAGTTTGGGGGCCCTGCTGCAGAGAGTCTGATAAAGGGGAGAAATGTGGTACTAGTAGCAAGGATAATAACAATCAATGCCAATGGATTAGGCATCATTCTAAGACTGCTATATGTAAATTCATTTTAGTCTCACAATTGCCTGTGACACTGCTACCCCATGATCCCATTTTACAGAGGAGTAAACTGAGACACTGGGAGGTTAAGTGACTTACCAAAGTCAAAGGGTTAGAAGTGGCAAAAGTGGTATTAGAACCTACAGTCTCTCCTACGTCCCAGACCAGCTGGGTCCAGGTCATGAAGCCGTGAATTTGGACAAGAGTTAAGACCAATCCTGTTTTCCCTTGGGCAATGATGGGACATTTTTCAGTAATGCATGTGTGTGCGCGCTCAGCTGTGTCCTGCTCTTTGCGATCCCATTCCCAGGCAACACTGGAGTGGGTTGCCATTTCCTCCTCCAGGGGATCTTCCTGACCCAGGGATCCAACCTGCATCTCCTGTGATTCCTGCATTGGCAGGTGGATTCTTTACCACTGAGCCACGCATATGATCAAATAAATAAATACCTGAAGAAAATTATTCAGAATGTACTAGATAGCTTCTGGGAGTAGGAAGAAAGATCAGAAACAGGTAGAGTCCAAGTGAATACTGACATAGGGTAGAACAAGAGTTTTGACATCAGGAATAGAAGAAATATTAGGTAATAAATGTAAACATGCTTGAACCCTTATTATCGTATATCTCATATAACTTAGATAAAACCTTCCTCCTCATCATCACACAATGTTACACATAGTGGGAAATAAGAATTTTTGAATATTTTAAAGTGTATTTTAATTGTTCATTGTACTCAACTTTCAGTAGTTAACATTTCCAATAATACACTGAAATTGAGCATTTGTTATCTTTAAAAATCTTATTTTTTACAATGAAATATGCATATGAACAAGTTCATGAAGGTGACTAAACAAACTTGTTACAAGAAGCTAAGGCACACAAAGAATAAATTTTTAAAAACCAATGAAGAATTTATTTCTTACACAGGTATGCAAAAGTGGGGCACGAAAGGCAGGTTTATAGCAACCTTGGTAATGAAGATCCAAAATCCCTTGATATGCTTAATAAAGAAACATATGAGATAAACTGACTAAAAAACATTCAGTAATTTATTCGTTCAACAAATATTTATGAAGGTAATCCCCAAGTTAGAGGCGTAGAGGCAGGAGAGGGTGAAGCCTCCGGCTTTAAGGTTTGGTAGAAGAGAATGATAATAAAGCAGATAATTGGGGGCATCCCTGGGGACTCAGGGGTAAAGAACCCACCTGCCGATGCAGGAGACACAGGTTCAGTCCCTGGTCCGGGAAGCCCGCACGCGCCACAGGGCCTGTCCTCTAGAGCCCAGGAGCTGCAGCGCCCGAGCCACCTGCCTGAGGGCCTGCATGCGACAGCAACAGCGGCCACACGGGAGGGCAGCCCCCACTCGCCACAAGCAGGCAAACGGCCACGCAGCAATGCAGACCAGCAACGCCAGCAGCAAACAGACACAACAAGTGAAGCAGGCAATCGCAACACGGCAGGGAACAGTCACAGAAGACCAGATCGATTCCAGAGTGGCCCAAGGGAGGCAATGAGTTTTACCCATGGGCCACAGGCGACGGAACAAGGCATGCACGGCTCGGACAGGATCTTGTGGGACAGGCAGAAGCACAGAATCAAGGGAGAAACGGAGTCTTAAAGCAGACCCTGCGGCCAAAGGCAAAGAAGCGATATTCTTAAAGCAGGTGCGCTTCTTTATTGGCCTCTCTGCTAACCAGCTGTGCAGCCCGGGGTGAATCACTTAACCTTCCAGGACCTTAGTGTGCTCCCATCTGCAAACTGAGAGAGCAGGGCAGATGAAGCCCAAGGTTCCTTCAGTCCCAACACTTTACTTACATCTGCAAATTTCTATGACTCTGAGACCCATGGGTTTCATACTAAAAAGACTACTCATGTCCAGAAAGAAAACCATGCACCTAGGGTCAATTTACCTATGACAAAGGAGTCAAGAAGAGACAATGAAGAAAAGGCAGTCTCTTCAGTAAGTGGTGCTAGGGGAGTTCCCTGGCAGCTCAGTGGTAAAGAACCCACCTGCCAACGCAGGAGACACAGGTTTGATCCCTGGTCCGGGAAGAGCCTATGTGCCACAACCGAGCCCGCGCTCTAGAGCCCAGGAGCTGCAACTGCTGAAGCCTGTGCACCACAACCAGAGAAGCATGGCAGTGACAAGCCCACGGACCGCGGCTGGAGGGCAGCCCCCCCGTGACAACTACAGAGAGAAACCCTGCAGCGGTGAAGACCCAGCAGAGCCACAGGCCAATCAATAAAAACCGTATCTGAAAAAAGTCGCGCTAGGGAAACTAATTAGAATATTCTCTAACACTCAACAGGAAAATAAACTCAAAAGGGATTAAAGACCTATCAATAAATGTAAGGCTGAACACTAACCATAAAACTCTTAGAGGAAGGGCAGAATGCTCTTTGACATAAATCACAGCAATATTTTTTTTGGATCTGTCTCCTATAGTACTAGAAATAAAAACAAAAAGAAACAAACAGAACCTAATTAAACTGAAAAGTTTTTGTACAACAAAGGAAACCATAAACAAAAAGACAACCTACAGAAAGAGAGAAAATATTTGCAGATGATGCAACCAACAGGGATTAATCTCCAAAATATACAAACCGCTCATACAGCTCAATATCACAAAAACAAACCACCTAATCAAAATATGGGCAGAAGATCTAAACAGACATTTCTCCAAAGAAAAAGAATATATATATAAAACTGAATCATTCTGCTCTACACTTGGAGCTAACATGATACTGTAAATCAATTTAACTTCAATTAATTAAAAAAATAAAATTTTAAGAAGTCTACTAATAAGTAACAGCAAGCAACAAGACAGACAGGTGGCTAAAAGCCCACATGAACAGATGCTCAACATCTCTGATCATTAGAGAAATGCACAACAAAACTATAATGAGGGGTCACCTCACACCAGTCAGAAAGGCCATATTAAAAAGTCTACAAATAATAAATGCTTAAGAGGATGTGGAGAAAAGGGAACCCTCTACTCTGTCGGTGGAAATATAACTGGTACAGTCATGAATGAGAATAGTATGAAGATTCCTTTAAAAACTAAAACTAGAGTTACCACTTGGCTCACTGATGTCCCTCTTGAATATATATCTGGAAAAGATGAAAACTAATTCCAAAAGATACATGCCCCCCAAGTTCACTGCAGCACTCTTTATAATAGCCAAGACATGGAAGCAACCCAAATGTCCATTAACAGAGGAGTGGATAAAGATGTGGTACATATATATAACGGAATATTACTCAGCCGTAACAAAGAACAATGCCATTTGCAGCAACATGGGTGGACCCAGAGATTATCATATTAAGTGAAGTTAAGTCAGAGACAAATATTATACGATATCACTTATATGTGGAATCTAAAATATGGCACAAGGGAACTTATTTATAAAACAGAAACAGAATCACAGAGATAGGAAACGAACTAATGGCTACCAAAGCAGAAAGGGAGTGGCAAGGGATAAATTAGGAAGCTGGGAGTAACACATACACACTACTATATATAAAATAACCAATGAGTACCTACTCTATGGCACAGGGAACTATGCTCAAAATTTTGTAATGAACTGTAATGGAAAAGAATCTGAAAAAGAATATATATATAAAACTGAATCATTCTGCTGTACACTTGGATCTGACANGACAGGATCTTGTGGGACAGGCAGAAGCACAGAATCAAGGGAGAAACGGAGTCTTAAAGCAGACCCTGCGGCCAAAGGCAAAGAAGCGATATTCTTAAAGCAGGTGCGCTTCTTTATTGGCCTCTCTGCTAACCAGCTGTGCAGCCCGGGGTGAATCACTTAACCTTCCAGGACCTTAGTGTGCTCCCATCTGCAAACTGAGAGAGCAGGGCAGATGAAGCCCAAGGTTCCTTCAGTCCCAACACTTTACTTACATCTGCAAATTTCTATGACTCTGAGACCCATGGGTTTCATACTAAAAAGACTACTCATGTCCAGAAAGAAAACCATGCACCTAGGGTCAATTTACCTATGACAAAGGAGTCAAGAATAGACAATGAAGAAAAGGCAGTCTCTTCAGTAAGTGGTGCTAGGGGAGTTCCCTGGCAGCTCAGTGGTAAAGAACCCACCTGCCAACACAGGAGACACAGGTTTGATCCCTGGTCCGGGAAGATCCTATGTGCCACAACCGAGCCCGCGCTCTAGAGCCCAGGAGCTGCAACTGCTGAAGCCTGTGCACCACAACCAGAGAAGCATGGCAGTGACAAGCCCACGGACCGCAGCTGGAGGGCAGCCCCCCCGTGACAACTACAGAGAGAAACCCTGCAGCGGTGAAGACCCAGCAGAGCCACAGGCCAATCAATAAAAACCGTATCTGAAAAAAGTCGCGCTAGGGAAACTAATTAGAATATTCTCTAACACTCAACAGGAAAATAAACTCAAAAGGGATTAAAGACCTATCAATAAATGTAAGGCTGAACACTAACCATAAAACTCTTAGAGGAAGGGCAGAATGCTCTTTGACATAAATCACAGCAATATTTTTTTTGGATCTGTCTCCTATAGTACTAGAAATAAAAACAAAAAGAAACAAACAGAACCTAATTAAACTGAAAAGTTTTTGTACAACAAAGGAAACCATAAACAAAAAGACAACCTACAGAAAGAGAGAAAATATTTGCAGATGATGCAACCAACAGGGATCAATCTCCAAAATATACAAACCGCTCATACAGCTCAATATCACAAAAACAAACCACCTAATCAAAATATGGGCAGAAGATCTAAACAGACATTTCTCCAAAGAAAAAGAATATATATATAAAACTGAATCATTCTGCTCTACACTTGGAGCTAACATGATACTGTAAATCAATTTAACTTCAATTAATTAAAAAAATAAGATTTTAAGAAGTCTACTAATAAGTAATAGCAACAAGACAGACAGGTGGCTAAAAGCCCACATGAACAGATGCTCAACATCTCTGATCATTAGAGAAATGCACAACAAAACTATAATGAGGGGTCACCTCACACCAGTCAGAAAGGCCATATTAAAAAGTCTACAAATAATAAATGCTTAAGAGGATGTGGAGAAAAGGGAACCCTCTACTCTGTCGGTGGAAATATAACTGGTACAGTCATGAATGAGAATAGTATGAAGATTCCTTTAAAAACTAAAACTAGAGTTACCACTTGGCTCACTGATGTCCCTCTTGAGTATATATCTGGAAAAGATGAAAACTAATTCCAAAAGATACATGCCCCCCAAGTTCACTGCAGCACTCTTTATAATAGCCAAGACATGGAAGCAACCCAAATGTCCATTAACAGAGGAGTGGATAAAGATGTGGTACATATATATAACGGAATATTACTCAGCCGTAACAAAGAACAATGCCATTTGCAGCAACATGGGTGGACCCAGAGATTATCATATTAAGTGAAGTTAAGTCAGAGACAAATATTATACGATATCACTTATATGTGGAATCTAAAATATGGCACAAGGGAACTTATTTATAAAACAGAAACAGAATCACAGAGATAGGAAACGAACTAATGGCTACCAAAGCAGAAAGGGAGTGGCAAGGGATAAATTAGGAAGCTGGGAGTAACACATACACACTACTATATATAAAATAACCAATGAGTACCTACTCTATGGCACAGGGAACTATGCTCAAAATTTTGTAATGAACTGTAATGGAAAAGAATCTGAAAAAGAATATATATATAAAACTGAATCATTCTGCTGTACACTTGGATCTGACATGATACTGTAAATTAATTTAACTTCAATTAAAAAAATAAAATTTTAAGAAGCCTACTAGTAAGTAACAGCAAAGATGCCAGAGAAAGGGGCTTCCCAGCAAACGGGTGTGACTTGCCCAACTGCAGGGCTCTCTCCATGCCAAGCAGCTCTCCGTTCTTACCTAGGGCTGGGCTGCAGGCTGTGGAGAGCTGATGATAATCAAGACCTCGCCACCTCCTTCCTCCTCTTTCCACTCCTTCCTCCTACGCTTCCCCTGTATGGACTCTATGACCCAGCAGTTCCAGTCCTGGGTATACACCCGAGAGAACTGAAGGAGGGACTCACAGAGATGCGTGTATACCAGTGTTCATGGCTACAGCTGTGCACTGTAGTCGAAAGGTGGAAAGAACCCAAACGTCCTTCAAAAGATGAATGGATAAACAAAAGGCAAGTATATACATAAGAGTGAGTATCCTGCAGCCTTAAAAGGAATGAACTTCTACACGCTACGACATGGACAAACTTTGACAACATTATGCTAAGTGAAGTAAGCCAGACACAAAAGGACAAACAGTATATGAATCCACTTACACGAGCGATCTAGACGGGGCAAATTCAGAGACAGAAGGCAAAACAGAAGACCCCAGGGACTGGCAGAGTGGGGGAATGGGGAGCAGTGGTTTACTGGGTAGAGAGTTTCAGTGTAGACTGATGAAAAAGTTCTGGCAATGGATAATCATGATGGTTGCACAACACTGTGAACTGTATACTTAAAATGATTAACACAGCGAATTTTATTTTATATGTATTTAACCACAATTTTAAAAAATCACCTCTATGTTAAAAAAAAATACAAAAACAGAAAACTCTGCAGGTGTTGCTCCTTAACACATGCACGCTCTCCCACTGCCAGACCTCAGCACAGCCATCTCTGCTGGCTGTTGACCTTCTCCTCTCCCAAGCTCCCGACCTGCGTTCTGGTCCACACCTGCTCACTCGAGGCTCAGCTTAGTTGGCCCCGCTCTAGCAGCACAGGCTGGGCTAGTTACCGCACGTCTAAGTTCCCACAGCAAAATGCATTTTAACCTTATAACATTACCATAATATAATGTTAATATGTAGTTATATCTTTCCCCTGCCAGATCGTGCACTCGTCTAAGACCATGGGGCTTTCCCGGCGGCCCAGTGGTTAAGACTCTGCTCCCAGTGCAGTGGGTAGAGGTTTGATCCCAGGGCAGGGAACTGAGATCCTACATGTTGCACGGCATAGCCAAACAAAGGAAAGGAAAGAATAGCTCTGTGTCTTTCACTTCCGAATTGAGGCGGCAGGTGGATAGTTAAGAGCATGGCTTCTAGCATCAGAATGCTGGGATTCAAATTCTAGCTTTGCTTCCTATTAGGTGAGTGTCTTGGTAAATTACCTAAGCATTCTGTGCTTTGGTTTCACATTCTGTAAAATGAAGATGAGGTTAATGCCTATCTCAGTAAGTTACAGGGAGGATTAAATGAATTAATACACATAAAGTATTCAGAAGACATCTTAATGCATAGCAAACACTTAATAAATATTAACCACAATGGTAACAGGTACTGAATATTTGCTGAATGAGTAAGTAAATGAATGAACGAACAAGTATGATCCTGCTCTAAGTAGCTCATAAGTGAAAGTGAAAGTGAAATCGCTCAGTTGTGTCCGACTCTTTGCGACCCCGTGGACTACAGCCTACCAGGCTTCTCTGTCCATGGGATCCTCTAGGCAAGAATACTGGAGTGGGTTACCATTTCCTTCTCCAGGGGATCTTCCCAACCCAGGGATCAAACCCGGGTCTCCTGCATCAGAGGCAGATGCTTTAACCTCTGAGCCACCAGGGAAGCCTTTGTAGGAAAGATGACCCAAACCACAGTAAAATTTAATGGAACAGGGTTATAATAGGAGTGTCTATGAAGCACTGTGGGGGAAGAAACTAGAGGAGATTTCTAAGGGAAAATTAAACTGAGTTTGGAAGAACTAAGTATTTCCCAACTAAAAGGGTTAGAGTTATATATACCAAGTACATTTGTTCAATAAATATTTGTTGGGTGACCATTATATTGTAGGTATCAGATGAATTTCTAGGGGTACAATGGTGAAGAAACACAGTACTAATCTGTTGCAGAGATAATAGCACAAAGTGAGAATCAATGACATGAGGGGAAGGGGGTGAGTTTAGTATGGCTGAGGCAGATGTAAAGAAAGAAACAGGTGAGAGATGAGGCTGGTAAGGAATATTCATTAGGCCTGTAAACAGCCTCCAACTAAAATATTAAAAAATACAAATGTAACACTTACTATTAGGCTGAAATGAAACTGCTATTTTTGTCGGTCAACAAAACAGAAAAAATCAGCAAGTACCGAATAAATATGAATTCATATTGAATCAAATATGAATTCAAACTTGTTAACAAGTTTGGATGGATTCTGTAAGTAATCAGGAACAAATCACTTTTAGTAGAGGAAATGAAGTAATCTGAAGTCTGTTTTAATAGTGAATGAGTGAGTGAGTGAAGTCACTCAGTCGTGTCCGACTCTTTGCGACCCCATGGACTGTAGCCTACCAGGCTCCTCTGTCCATGGGATTTTCCAGGCAATAGTCCTGGAGTGGCTTGCCATTTCCTTCTCCAGGGGATCTTCCCAACCCAGGGATTGAACCCGGGTCTCCCACATTGTAGACAGATGCTTTACCGTCTGAGCCACCAGGGAAGTGTTTTAATAGTAGTATCTCTAACAGTAACATCATCTGTAATCTATATCAACCCATTCTACAGGTCAAGACCTCACACACATATAAAGATACTTCCATGCATGCACACCAGTCAGTCCTGAAGGAAATCAATCCTGAATATTCATTGGAAGGACTGATGCTGAAGCTCCAATACTTTAGCCACATGATGCAAAGAGCTGACTCATTGGAAAAGATCCTGATGCTGGGAAAGATTGAAGGCGGGAGGAGAAGGGGGCAACAGAGGATGAGATGGCTGGATGACATCACTGACTCAATGGCCATGAGTTTGAGTGAACTCCAGGAGTTGGTGAAGGACAGGGAAGCCTGGTGTGCTGCAGTCCATGGGGTCGCAGAGCTGGACATGACTTAGTGGCTGAACAACAACGCGAGCATACAGACACACACAGCACACAGGGGGTCACCTCTAATCCTCACACGGGCCCTGGAGGGCAGGTCTCAGTCCTCACATCTTACAGAGGGCAACGCTGAGGTTCAAAGAGGTGGGATAAGCAAAGCTCAGGACAGTAAGGAAGAGAACCTGGGTCTGCGTGCAGGCGTGCCAAACTCCCAGTCAGAGCTCTTTGTGCCTCATGGTGCTGCAAGCTCCGAAAGGACCATGCTGAAGGCAGAACACAGGATGGACTCACAAGATGGGGGTCCCACCAGGAGACTGGCTGACTCAGCAACTCTGAGATGAGACAACACACCTGCTTGTGTACCAATGCTGTATTTCTAGAGCCGAGTATATACTCCATTAAATTCAGAATCTGAGATGGCACACTGCATCAGGCTCTATTTTAACTTGCCACAAACAGAATATATTCCCCAATTAAACCTGGACAAAGTCTAACAGAAATATGAAACTATTAGCAAACATGGGATAGAGTCAGTAGGGACAGAGCTCAGCTTCTTCTCATCCAGTTTTAAATTGGGAAACCATAGCCCAAAACATTAAAGGACTTATTTTAAAAATGTCACTGGGGCTAGAACCAAGTCTGCTGGCTTAAGTCCAATATTTAATTCCCTACCATCTGCTCATGCCATCCTGCCAGGTTCTCACTGTAGTAAATAAACCCAAGTAGGGCATGAACAAATTTAAACCCACAAATTAAAATTTAAAACTTTCTTAAACTTGTAGACTTGGACAAGAACTCAGCTGACAGCGCCTTCTCCATACTTGATTAATGACAAATTAGTTCCTGTTACCAGCTATAAAGGGATGGTCCATCAGTGAAACCATTATTGGAGGGTATCTGTGCATTTGCTTTAAAAAAAAAAAAAGGTGAAAAATACTAAGACCTCAATCAGAAACGTAACTGAGAGAATACCTTGGTCTTGTATCACACAGTCTGTAGTGACCAGTGGAGGGATCTGGCCTCTGGCATTAGTGGCATAAACTTGTCCCCCTCTGCTGGCTCTGTCGCTCTCGATCACCTGGATCTGTAAGTAAGAGATCAAGGGCAAGTTAAAGTCAGTTTGGACTTCGCAACATTTCCCTCTCGTTATACACACACACGCATGCACAGGCATTTTCTAAATCCTTCCAGCTGATTTCAAATCAAACTCTCACTGAGAATCCATCATATCTTCAGCCTCACATTTTGTCTACTTTCACAGCCTTAAGCCAGTAGCTTCCAAATTCTAATCTGTAACACTCTTGAGCTCCAACTCTGATCTTTCAGGGAAATCTATTTTTATTCAATTTGTTTCTTGGGATCACAGGTAAGAGTTCTTTGGGAAAGGATTCTCACTGGAAATGAAATTGAAAATAACATTTTTTTTTTTAATAAAATACTTTCTGCTGCTGCTAAGTCGCGTCAGTCGTGTCCGACTCTGTGCGACCACATAGACGGCAGCCCACCAGGCTCCTCTGTCCTGGGATTCTCCAGGCAAGAACACTGGAGTGGGTTGCCATTTCCCTCTCCAATGCATGAAAGTGAAAAGTGAAAGTGAAGTCGCTCAGTCGTGTCTGACTCTTAGCGACCCCATGCACTGTAGCCTATGAGGCTCCTCTGTCCATGGGATTTGCCATACTTTCTACAGTTAAAGAAAACTCTAAATAGCTAAAGATAATTAAATTCAGAAGAAATGATTTGCAACATATAACTTAAAGAAGCCCTGAGTTTTCTCCTCAAATCCCTCTTAATCTTTAATTTGCCTTTCAAGTTTCCCCCACCATATCCCTGCTCCTCGAGACATAAGAAACAAACAATATCAAGTGTTCCCATATGGTTTTTGCCCATATAGAGACGAGAAGAAAGAAAAGTCCCAAAGTTTTGTTCTCTAATTTGGAAACACCTTATATTTCTCTACTAAAACATTTATTGATGAAGATATAGGCACAAAATATTGTCCTTCTGTTGTAACTGTCCAGGGACTAGTTGCAAGGAATTCTAATAATAAAAGGATCTTTCTCTTCTCCCTGCCCTCACTTCTTTATTACAGGATAAAAGTGACAAGAAACTTAAAAAAAAAAAAAAAAAAAAAGGAGTAAAAATTTAGAGGGGAAAGTGGGAGACATGAGATGAGCGTTCAGAGTGGAATATTTACATTGGAGGAAATGCAGTTTAAAGACACTATTAACGTGAGGGGAGATCAAGATGGCAAAGTAGAAGGATGTGGAGCTCACCCCCTCCCACACACATCAAAAATACATCTACATGTGGAAGAATTTTCAGAGTACTAACTGAAAGCTGGCAGAAGATCTCTTATGCAACCAAAGCTGCATGAACGATCCCCCTTGTAACTCTGTAGTACCAAAGAATGAGGGTGAGGAGGAGGAGTGAGCACAGGCCCTGTGCCCCTGGGAGGTAAAACTGTTACCATATGCAGATGACATGATACTTTATACAGGAAACCCTAAACACTCCATACCAACACTATGAGAACCAACAAATGAATTCAGGAAGGCAGCAGAGTACAAGATTAATATACAGAAATCTGCTACGTTTCTTTAAAAATGAAACACTAGAAAGACAAAGGGAAATGGAAAGACATCCACTCTCTTGGATTGGAAGAATTAATACTGTTAAACTGGTCATACTACCCAAGGCAATCTACAGATTTAATGTGATCCTTATCATATTGCCCATGGCATTTTACACAGAAGTAGGCGAAACAACATAAAATTTATATGGAACCACAAAGGACCCAGAATTACCACAGGCAATCCTGAGGAAAAAGAACAAAGCAGGAAGCTTAACGCTCTCAGACTTCAGATCAAGGCAATCTACAGATTTAATGTGATCCTTATCATATTGCCCATGGCATTTTACACAGAAGTAGGCGAAACAACATAAAATTTATATGGAACCACAAAGGACCCAGAATTACCACAGGCAATCCTGAGGAAAAAGAACAAAGCAGGAAGCTTAACGCTCTCAGACTTCAGACAACACTATGAAGCTGCTGCTGCTGCTAAGTCGCTTCAGTCGTGTCCGACTCTGTGCGACCCCATAGACGCCAGCCCACCAGGCTCCCCCGTCCCTGGGATTCTCCAGGCAAGAACACTGGAGTGGGTTGCCATTTCCTTCTCCAATGCATGAAAGTGAAAGTAAAAGTGAAGTCGCTCAGTTGTGTCTGACTCTTCGTGACCCCATGGACTGCAGCCCACCAGGCTCCTCCACCCATGGGATTTTCCAGGCAAGACTACTGGAGTGGGGTGCCATCGCCTTTCCGGCTATGAAGCTACTATAATCAAAACAGTGTAATACTGGCACAAAACCATACATGGATCAATGGAACAGAACAGAGCCAAGGAACAGACCCACACACCTACATTCAATTAAATCTTCAGGAAGAGAAGCAAGAATATACAATGAAGAACACTCAGTCTTTTCAGAAAGTGGTGTTGAGAAGACTGGATCAGTTCAGTTCAGTCGCTCAGTCGTGTCCAACTCTTTGTGACCCCATGAATCGCAGCACATCAAGCCTCCCTGTCCATCACCAACTCCTGGAGTTCACTCAGACTCACGTCCATCGAGTCAG
>SJYX01001118.1:181593-238847 GCA_006410675.1 Oreotragus oreotragus | reverse complement strand
GGAGAGGGTGGGATGATTTGGGAGAATAGCATTGAAATATGTATATTATCATGTAAGAAATGAATCGCCAGTCTATGTTCGATGCAGGATGCAGGATGCTTGGGGCTGGTGTATGGGGATGATCCGGAGGGATGATGTGGGGTGGGAGGGGGGTTCATGTTTGGGAGTTCGTGTACACCCGTGGTAGATTCATGTCAATGTATGCCAAAACCAGTAGAGTACTGTAAAGTTAAATAAAGTAAAACGGAAGCTCTAAAAAAAAAAAAAGAAAGAAAGAAAGAAAGAAAATTGTCTGGAGATGAACCTGAAAGGGCTTGTTGAAAACAAGGAAGACAGAGAATGAGAGAAAAACAGGAGCAAGAAAGGGAGAAGGAAAATGTAAACAGAGCTGAGACAGGAAATAAAGGAGGCAAATCGTGAGCTGGGGAAAGGGATTTCATACCAGAGTCCTCGGCGTGTGTGGACAATGGCACTTTTCTGAAGAAATTCTCCACACCTCTTCCTTCTCTGAGCTGGAAAGTCTAATAAAGTGTGGATGAAGGGTGAGGGGTAGAGAGAGGGTGGGGAGGCCTCAGTTTCCCTGACCCCTACCCAGTGCACAGGGCTTATAGTTTACTTGCAGCTCCCCAGGGTTAGGGAAATAGACACAGGCAAGCAAGGCGTGGGCGTCCCTGGTTGCCCAGACAGTAAAGAATCTGCCTGCAATACAGGAGACCCCAGGTTTGATGCCTGGGTCCGCAAGATCCCTTGGAGGCAGGCATGGCAACCCACTCCAGTATTCTTGCCTGGAGAATCCCATGGACAGAGGAGCCTGGAGGGCTACAGTCCATGAGGTCACAAAGAGCCAGACACAACTGAGCAACTTTCAGTAAGCACTTTCACTCAAAGTAACCTATCACTCCAGAGTCTGTTCCTGCCCCAACATCTAAAGCAGGGCAGGAATGGAAAAGTGGGTATATCAGGGAGGAGGAAGCAGTGAGGCTCTGACTCAGTGCCACCTGGCCTTTGCACCCCTCACATGCCACAGCTGCAGCAGCCGAAGGCACTGACAATGCCCAGCTCCCTCCAGAGGGAACAGCTTCTCCCCAGGAATACACAGGGACAAGGTGTCTCCTCACACCCAGAATTAAGAAGGAGAGGAACAAAAGAGTTCCCTGAGTCACCTGCCCCTATGTCTCAAGGCAGAGCCAGTGACCTGGACTGGATGCTGAAAATGTGGTTCCCAAGAAATGTCCTGGCTGCAGCCCAGTGATGGGGTCCCCTGCCTCTGACTTCAAAGCCTGCCTGTTGGTGACATTAGCTATTGAGGAGATGAAAGCCCTGGGGAAATCAGTCTGCAGGGAGGGGAACGGGGTTGGCAGTTCTGTCTTTCATCCCAAATGAGAAGACCTCAGCGAAAGATACAAAGGGCTCATTGTACACTGAGCCAGATAGTCCTGACTTCAGAGAAAGANCATTAGCTATTGAGGAGATGAAAGCCCTGGGGAAATCAGTCTGCAGGGAGGGGAACGGGGTTGGCAGTTCTGTCTTTCATCCCAAATGAGAAGACCTCAGCGAAAGATACAAAGGGCTCATTGTACACTGAGCCAGATAGTCCTGACTTCAGAGAAAGAAGCTCAGTAAGTGCACGTTTTTCTCAAAAAAGTCTGTTTTGATGAAATGGGCAGATTCCATCAGCTCTCTCACGTTTGCCCTTTATCTGTATTTATTGAAAAAGTGCAGTATTCCAGTGATGAGGGCAATTTTGGCTAAAGTTTCTACTGCATGAAAGATACAAAATTTTTTATCAAATCCAGAGTACTGGGTTGACTTTCCCCATGTTCTAGCTTATTAGCTCTTAAACCCTGTTGAATAGCATGAAATTTAATTTTCAGTCCCATCATGGGAACTGAGAAGAATTAACATCCTCATCATGACCTCACATTCCATGAAAAATAAACTACTGAAACAACTGTATGTATGAGCCAGCTCTATTTTAGTGAAAAATGACAGAAAACGCCAAATCCAACTAACTGAAACTGCAAGAGAGAAATCAATGCCTCTTGCAACTATAAAGTCCAAGGGGAAACTAACTTCAGGTACAGTTTGATCCAGAGCATTAAGGGAGAGACAAGAGCTGGTTTCTCTCTCCACCTCTTAACTAAGCCCACTGCAACCCATCTCTATGCTGGCTGCTCTTTCAATCAGCCTAATGATAACCAGTAAATTCTGGCTTTCACCCTTAGAAACCTAAGTCCAATGGAGGGAAGAAAAGAATGAGCTCCTAGCAAAAGCCTCCTAGGTTTCCCTCTGATTAAACTGACCTTTGTCCCATCACCCCTGAACTAATCTCTGAGCTTAGGGACATTCTGAGCTCTGCACAGGCAGGCATGGATTACAAGTTAGCTTCTTTGAGGTCCATGCAAACCCATGAACTGAAATCAGAGTTTTTCAGAGGGAAATTCTGCTGATTTTACCCAGAGAAGGGTATATGGAATCTGGGCAGGCACAGCAAAAGATGAACACTAATGCATGACAGAATATTTCAGGGATTTGCTGCTAACATGGGAGTACCATTCCTCTAGTTGTACTCAAAGGCAAGCAGGTGGTAACAGGCTACAAAGCACTTAAAAAAAAATTGGAGATCAAGTTTAAAATTGATAAAATTTTATTTTTCTGTAGGTTTTTGTTAGAGAAATCTGTTGTTTGTTTTTGCAGCTTACCCCCTCTATTCTGTTTGCTAGACATCAAGAAGGAGGTGCTCAGGTCCTACAGGGCTGGCTGTCCAGGTGCTGCCCCCCACCCTCCAGCCAGCCAACATCCAATGACACAAAGGTAGGAGATGCACTTACCATTACTGCCTGGACTCACTCCTTGGTGGAAACCGGCTGTGAAGTCCCTACAATGCACCAGATGCTATGCTATGTACTCTCAGCATAAAGTCTTTAACCCTCAAACCAACAGACTTTATATCATCTGCCCAAAGTCACACAGTCTGTAAATGGTGGAGCCATGATTAGGACCAAAAACTGTCAAATGGCTTTTTCTAGGTACATCTTCTTTTGTACTTGGAGTTTAAACTTGTTCACATTTCCCTGGTTTCAATCTTGAACCTACCTGCAAGTGTATAGTGCATTTTCCCTAAAGCTGTGCTTTGCCGTGCCAGGCTGCCATGAGTAAAATTTCAGGTTCCTTAACCTGGGGCTTTCCAACCTGGTGAGTGTGAATAAGCTGTGTGACCCATTGCTAACTCTCTCAAGTCAAATTAGATGAATTTTCTGTTGCTTAATATAATATGTGCCCTTTCATTTCCGTTCCCTTCTTCATGTGCTCACTCGGAAGTCCCTCTAAATGCCATCTATCTCTAGCCCATCTGTCTCCTCTCCATGAATCAAAATCTCACCCATTAAAGGTCTACTTAAACTCACTGGCATAGTCTTCTGGAATATAATTGTACAACACAACATACATCAAAACTCTTAGACTTGAGCATACTCTTTGATCCAGCAATACCACTTCTTAGAATTAACCTGGATATTGAAAGTGTTAGTCAAAAAAAAAAAAAAAAAAAAAAAAAATAACCTGGGGAAAATAGAGATGNTCTGGAATATAATTGTACAACACAACATACATCAAAACTCTTAGACTTGAGCATACTCTTTGATCCAGCAATACCACTTCTTAGAATTAACCTGGATATTGAAAGTGTTAGTCAAAAAAAAAAAAAAAAAGAATTAACCTGGGGAAAATAGAGATGGCTGTATGGAACTAAATAAACAAATACACACATATACACTCATATATTGTCATGTTAATTTTAAAGGCAAAAGAGGGAAACATCTTAATGATTACATGGTGGGAAATTCACTGAATAATTTATGGTCATCTATTTCATAGTATACAGTGATTAAAAATAACATCACAAAGAACTCCCCTGGTTGTCCAGTGGCTGAGACTCTGTGATTCCAATACAGGGGACGTGAGTTCGATCCCTGGTCAGAGAACTATATCCCACACACCACCACTAAAAGATCCTGCAAGCCGTAAAGAAGATAGTGGATCCTGAGTGACGCAACCAAGACCTGATGCAGCCAAATACAAATAACACATAATTTAAAAATTAGAGGGGATTAGCTAATAACTATATAAAAGTCACAATGGACAGGTTGAAAAACTACAGGTACAGACTGACCCAATCCTGGAGAACATTCTAACTGGCCCTCTGGGTTTGCTTAGGATCCTTCTTCACCTTGCTTTCTGATTTGTACGCGCTAGCCCCCTGGGCCCTCCTGGTCTGTTTTCCAGCTTGGATCAGTCGATGAGAAGCCCCAGTGTGAGATCTGAGCACAGGGAGAGGAGGCCAGAGTGCGTTCTCTGTACTCTCTCCTTGTGAAATTGCTTGGGCCGCCTGAGTCTGTTAAATGAAGGATGCTGCGCCTCTCAAGGTCACTTTTCTCTACTCGATCTCCTTCCCAGTTTTAGTAACTGCATCCGTTCCTGATCCCTTCACTAACAGCCTAGGGTTGGCGACAGCTCGTTTACTATGACCAGTCATGGGTTATTGCACCCTACCCATGCTTCCCCTGTGTTTACCCACTCAGAGAATTTAACTCTACCGCTTTCTGCTACAACCTTGACTAACACAACATAAATACAAACACAAACAATACTAACACAATACAAACACAGACTCGCTCATAAACGGGGGAAAAAACCTTACAACAAAATACCTCAAAACCCAACAGTGCGTATCTTACTAGGTGGTGAGACAATGAACAGGTTAGATTTTATTCTCCTTATTGCTTTTCTGTACTTTCCAATTTTATACAATCAATATATAATACTTTCTGAAAACGAAATAACTACAGGTATTATGTTCTTACAAATCTGACTTATGACCAATGCTAGTTCTTTAGTAAATCTTTCTCTGATCACATACCCTCTAAACCTACCTCGCTTTAAACTGAATTTCTCCACCATTTACTTTCTGTGCCATCTAAACTTGACACTTACAACATCCTGGTGGTGAGGTGAGTGTACGTGTTTTCTTTACACCAGCCTTATTCCCAAAGCTATTTAAGAGAGCACGAGCTGTACACAGCACTTTCCTTTTTGGAGATTAAAGTTTCTCAGAGGGCAGGGGCCATGCTTTATGTTTCCTCTATCCCCTACTGTACCTGTTACGCAGTGGACGATCAATAAACATGGATGGAATAAATGAAACCTATAGAAGAGATTTAAAATCTCATTTCTGTCATTACATGCTTCCTATCAACTCTCCTCTATAAGCAATAAAAATGAATTATTTGAATTCAATTTCTCAACAGATCCATCTTCTAGTGAAAGTGCAAATCAGGAATGAAATAGCTTGAGGCAAGCAGGCTGAAGGACAGGAGAGAAACAGGGTGGAAAAAGCCACTATGAAACGGCAATAATGAGTTCCTGGATTATGGAGAGGTGACTAAGTTTTAAGCCTAGGCTTTCTCACTAATGACAAATCTCGATATTTTAGTTTCAGACTTCTAAAATTTATCACTAGAGAAAGAAAGCTGAATAACAGTATTTGGATTAATGGGGGCATCATTATTCATGTGCAGAAGAAAGCCAGTAGACTTGAATCAGTTTTACAGAAGATCAAATTGTGACCTGATTCCTCAAAGCATCATTTTTTACTTGCTATTTCTATTTTTCTCAATCTCCTACTATAAACAGACACAGTGAACCTAATAAGGTGTTTGAATAGCCACCAAATACAATTGTCTAAGTTCAGCTTTAGCAATCGTTGGATAGGGTACCCTAAGACAGAAAAATGGTACCCTCAGCATCTGCAGGAGAGGCTGGCAAAAGTGAAAGCAAGTCTCCATCATCCTTCTGAAGCTGTCCTCACTGTGGCCCCCACTTCTGAATATCCTATCCTGTGGGGTGTGTTGCTACTTGCAAGGTGGTTGCACATAAATGGGAAACTGAGACTGATACAGATGCTTCCATGTAGCTTTTATTATTAAATAACATTATCAAGAGGAAGAAGCCCCAGGCACAAGGACAGGAGCAGAGTGTGCCCAGGTGCAACCAGAGCCTCTGATCCACTGACTGGAGCTGCGGTGGTGTTCCCATCTCAGCCCTGTCATCTCATCTGTTTTCACACAATACTTGTTCTCTTGAATTCAGCAATTTAAAGAACCTATTTATTTCTATTAACTGAACATACAACACAATGCACAATTTTCTCTGTAAATCTTTTTTTTTTTACACGAACTCCCAAACATGAACCCCCCTCCCACCTCCTACCCCACATCATCCCTCCAGATCACTCACTATACTCAGCTCTAAGCTACAAGATTCCCTGTTCTAGTACAATGAGGGTTTCCCTAACTATTCTAACACATTGCTACCAGCAATAGGAATATACCAAGCTATATAATTCTTCAATGCCCTCCTCAGATGCAAAGCTCTCAAGTCTCTTGTTATTACAATCTGCTGTCAGAATCTTATCAGCTAATTCACCTTGAATTATATATGGTTGGTTAGAAAATGGATCCTGTCTTTCTAGATTTTTCTATTCTAAAATATAAAATGCTTAAATTGAAAAAATCTCTTAAGGTAGAATTTCAGCAATAGTGGTAGGTGGTGTGTTCTAGAAGAGGCAGTGGGATGTTTTTAGAGGAAATGTTTCTGGAATTTCATCATTCCTAGGACACAGACTCAGGAAGGTCCCTGCTTACCTTGCCTCTCTGTGTCAGCCAGCCCTGTGTCACAACAAGAGCAGTCGTAACATGTTAGTAACAGTGTTCACTGTTATTAAAGCTACAGTTTTTCCACTAGTCATGTGTAGATGTGAGAGCTGGACTACAAAGAAGGCTGAACGCCAAAGAATTGACGCTTTTGAACTGTGGCATTGGAGAAGACTCTTGAGAGTCCCTTGGACCGCAAGGAGATCCAACCAGTCCATCCAAAAGTAAATCAACCCTGAATATTCACTGAAAGGACTGAGGCTGAAACTAAAGTTCCAATAGTTTAGCCTGATGCAAAAAGCCATTAGAAAAGACCCTGATGCTGAAAAAATTGAAGGCAGGTGGAGAAGGAGACAACAGAGGACAAGTTAGTTGGGTGGCATCACAAACTCAATGGACATCAATTTGAGCAAGCTCCAGGAGATGGTGAAGGACAGGGAGGCCTGGCGTGCTGCAGTCCATGGGGTCACAAAGAGCTGGACACAGCTGAGCGACTGAACAACAACAAATCACTTACTAAGGGCCCTTTCTCTTCAGACTTGGAATATGAATCTTTATATTATTATTCATGTTCACAATAATTCTAAGGAATTGCCTTGCCACTCTCACTTGATAGCGAAGAAATATAAATTGGTTACAACCACTCAACAAATAAACGGCATGGATTCTGTTGGGTGGTTTGGGATTTTTAACTCAAAGCTCTGGCATTCTAAGGCCAGTGGTCTGAACCATTATGGCCTGCTTTCTGGTGATCTCAAACTGATGCAACTTTCCAGCTATTCAATGGATAGACCGATTCTTTTCTCCAGCATTTCTAGTTTGTTTTGCTCATCTTTCTCTGGTCAGTATCTATGGATCAGGTGATTCATTGCATTTGGACACCTTAAGTTTTTCAGTTGATCTAGTCACTTTTATACTCCCTGGAAAGCTTACTTGGGTTAGATTTTTCCATTAAGTTCTTTATTTCCCCCTAGCCCTTCCAACTCATAATAATATATTGAAGGTGTCGGGCACTTCCCTGGCAGTTCAATGGCTAAAAAAANTTTGAACTGTGGCATTGGAGAAGACTCTTGAGAGTCCCTTGGACCGCAAGGAGATCCAACCAGTCCATTCGAAAGTAAATCAACCCTGAATATTCACTGAAAGGACTGAGGCTGAAACTAAAGTTCCAATAGTTTAGCCTGATGCAAAAAGCCATTAGAAAAGACCCTGATGCTGAAAAAATTGAAGGCAGGTGGAGAAGGAGACAACAGAGGACAAGTTAGTTGGGTGGCATCACAAACTCAATGGACATCAATTTGAGCAAGCTCCAGGAGATGGTGAAGGACAGGGAGGCCTGGCGTGCTGCAGTCCATGGGGTCACAAAGAGCTGGACACAGCTGAGCGACTGAACAACAACAAATCACTTACTAAGGGCCCTTTCTCTTCAGACTTGGGATATGAATCTTTATATTATTATTCATGTTCACAATAATTCTAAGGAATTGCCTTGCCACTCTCACTTGATAGCGAAGAAATATAAATTGGTTACAACCACTCAACAAATAAACGGCATGGATTCTGTTGGGTGGTTTGATTTTTAACTCAAAGCTCTGGCATTCTAAGGCCAGTGGTCTGAACCATTATGGCCTGCTTTCTGGTGATCTCAAACTGATGCAACTTTCCAGCTATTCAATGGATAGACCGATTCTTTTCTCCAGCATTTCTAGTTTGTTTTGCTCATCTTTCTCTGGTCAGTATCTATGGATCAGGTGATTCATTGCATTTGGACACCTTAAGTTTTTCAGTTGATCTAGTCACTTTTATACTCCCTGGAAAGCTTACTTGGGTTAGATTTTTCCATTAAGTTCTTTATTTCCCCCTAGCCCTTCCAACTCATAATAATATATTGAAGGTGTCGGGCACTTCCCTGGCAGTTCAATGGCTAAAAAAAATCTGTGCTTCCTGTGCAGCGGGCCTGGATTCTATCTCTGGTCAGGGAACTAGACCCTGCATGCTGAAGCTAAAGACCCTGCATGCTACAATGAAGACTGAAGATCCCAAGCGCTGCAACTAAGAACTGACCCAGCCAAATAAATAAGTAAATATTTAAGACTACATTCAGTTCAGTTCAGTCGCTAAGTCATGTCCGACTCTTTGCAATGCCATAAATCGTGGCATGCCAGGCCTCCCTGTCCATCAGCAACTCCCCGAGTTCACTCAAACTTATGTCCATCAAGTCAGTGATGCCATCCAGCCATCTCATCCTCGGTTGTCCCCTTCTCCTCCTGCCCCCAATCCTTCCCAGTATCAGAGTCTTTTCCAATGAGTCAACTCTTTGTATGAGGTGGCCAAAGTACTGGAGTTTCAGCTTTAGCATCATTCCTTCCAAAGAAATCCCAGGGTTGATCTCCTTCAGAATGGACTGGTTGGATCTCCTTGCAGTCCAAGGGACCCTCAAGAGTCTTCTCCAACACCACAGTTCAAAAGTATCAATTCTTCGGCACTCAGCCCTCTTCACAGTCCAACTCTCACATCCATACATGACTAATGGAAAAACCATAGCCTTGACTAGACGGACCTTAGTCAGCAAAGTAATATCTCTGCTTTTGAATATGCTATCTAGGTTGGTTATAACTTTTCTTCCAAGGATTAATTTAAAGGGGAAATTAAAATGTGCATTTGTTTCAACCTTATTACTAATCAAAAAGAAAACAAATCGATGAAATGCTATTTTGTACCTGTCCTAAGTTGATGATGTTATGGGAAAAGAGTGCTTTCAATCAATACTGTCAAGAGTACAAATTGGTAAGTCTTGTAGAAGAGTTATACAATATGACCTAGGAATTCCACTTCTTAAAACTAGCTATAATTAAATAATCAGAGATGCATCCAATGACTTATGTATGAGGATATCTGTCTTTGTATTGGGGGGAGCAGAGAAGAAAATAGCCTATATACATAACAATAGAGAACAACTAAATAAAATTTGGTGCATTTGTATGACAGTAACCGGAATGTTTTTTAATAAGCTTTAATGAAAAAGTTGTTAAAGACAGAATAGTAAGTGAAAAAAGAGAAACAAAACATATGCTTCAAATACATTTAAGTTTCTGAGAGTAACAGATATTACACCAAAAAAACGCATTGGTGTTGTAGCTGAGCGATGGGATTGTGGATAATGTAATTCATTATGCATTTTAAAATTTCCTTCAAATTTTCTAATAAAAAATTATTACTTTGAATCAGAAGAAAAATAATTAATTTCTAAAACAGAACTCAAAGTAGAGTTTTTGCTTGTATGCAAAAGGAATGATTGGGTCTTCTTTTTATTTTCAACCAATCGCGACCAAGTGCTCAATTTCATAATCTGAGGTTGTTCTTTTAACATTTTACAGCCATTTTAATATATAGTCCTAACAATTCAGTACTGAGCTGTATCCACTCATTCTTAGCTTTGTCACCAAGATACAGGAAAACTCTGTGTGAGCCTGTGCTGTTTTTCAGT
This sequence comes from Oreotragus oreotragus, assembly GCA_006410675.1. Classification (NCBI taxonomy): domain Eukaryota; kingdom Metazoa; phylum Chordata; class Mammalia; order Artiodactyla; family Bovidae; genus Oreotragus; species Oreotragus oreotragus. The sequence goes on along the minus strand of SJYX01001118.1, from coordinate 228,650 downwards.
CCTCCCGACTCTTTGTGACCCTACGGTCTGCAGCCCAGCAGGCTCCTCGTCCATGAGATTCTCTAGGCAAGAACACTGGAGGGCGTTGTCATGCCTTCCTCCAGGGGTACTTCCTGAACCAGGGATTGAACCTGCGTCTCTACATCTCCTGTATTGGCAGGTGGGTTCTTCACCACCATCAGCACCTGGGAAGCCCCACAGGAAAATGAATACAATATAATTATATCATTCAAAGCCAACTCTATGAGCTTGGGATATATAATGTCAATACATATAACTTTCATTAATCTCTTTCTTGTTACAAATTCTCTCTAGAAAAACACAGAGCGATGATTAAATTGCGTGGAACGGTGACTAGGGTGGAGCTCAGTCCAGTCATCAGTCATATCTGACTGTTTGAAACCCCATGTACTGCAGCATGCTAGACTTCCCTGTCCATCACCAGCTCCCATAGTGTGCTCAAATGCATGTCCATTGAGTTGGTGATTCCATCCAACCATCTCATCCTCTGTCGTGCCCTTTTCCTCCTGCCTTCAATCTTTTCCAGCATCATGGTCTTTTCCAATTAGTCAGTTCTTTGCATCAGGTAGCCAAAGTATGGGAGTTTCAGCTTCAGTATCAGTCCTTCTAAGTGAACATTCAGGACTGATTTCGTTTAGGACAGACTGGGTGGATCTCCTTGCAGTCCAAGGGACTCTCAAGAGTCTTCTCCAACACACAGTTCAAAAGCATCAATTCTTCAGTGCTCAGCATTCTTTATAGTCCAAGTCTCACATCCATACATGACTAATGGAAAATCCATAGCTTGACTAGATGGACCTTTGCTGGCAAAGTAATGTCTCTGCTTTTTAATAAGCTATCTAGGTTGGTCATAGCTTTCCTTCCAAGAAACAAGCATCTTATATTTTCATGGCTGCAGTCACCATCTGCAGTGATTTTGGAGACCAAGAAAATAATGTTTCTCACTGCTTCCATCGTTTCCCCATCTATTTGCCATGAAATGATGGGACCAGATGCCATGATTTTAGGTTTTTGAATGCTGAGGATTAAGCCTACTTTTTCACTCTTCTCCTTCNAGCATCTTATATTTTCATGGCTGCAGTCACCATCTGCAGTGATTTTGGAGACCAAGAAAATAATGTTTCTCACTGCTTCCATCGTTTCCCCATCTATTTGCCATGAAATGATGGGACCAGATGCCATGATTTTAGGTTTTTGAATGCTGAGGATTAAGCCTACTTTTTCACTCTTCTCCTTCACTTTCACCAAGAGGCTTTTTAGTTCCTCTTTGCTTTCTGCAATAAGGGTGGTGTCATATACATATCTAAGATTATTGATATTTCTCACTGCAATCTTGATTCCAGTTTGTGCTTCATCTAGCCCGGTATTTTGCATGATGTACTCTACATATAAGTCAAATAAGCAGGGTGACAATATACAGCCTTGAGGTACTCCTTTCCCAATCTGAAACCAATCCATTGTTCCACATCTGGTTCTAATTGTTGCTTCCTGACCTGCATACAGACTTCTCAGATGGAAGGTCCGGTGGTCTGGTATTCCCATCTCTTTCAGAATTTTCCACAGTTTGTTGTGATCCACACAGTCAAAGGCTTTGGCATAGTCAATAAAGCAGAGGTATATGTTTTTCTGGAATGCTCTTCCTTTTTCAATGATCAAGCAGATGTTGGCAATTTGATCTCTGGTTGTTCTACCTTTTGTAAATCCAGCTGGAACATCTGGAAGTTCATGGTTCATGTATTGTTGAAGCCTGGTTTAGAGAATTTTGAGCATTACTTTGCTAGTGTGTGAGATGACTGCAGTTGTGCAGTAGTTTGAACATTCTTTGTCATTGCCTTTCTTTGGGATTGGAATGAATGCTGACCTTTTCCAGTCCTGTGGCCACTGCTGAGTTTTCCAAATTTGCTGGCATGTTGAGTACAGCACATCACAGCATCATCTTTTAGGACCTGAAATAGCTCAGCTGGAATTCCATCACCTGCACTAACTTTGTTCCTAGTGATACTTCCTAAGGTCCACTTGAGTTTGCATTCCAGATGTCTGACTCTAGATTAGGGATCACAGCATCGTGGTTATCTGGGTCACTGAGATCATTTTCGTATAGTTCTGTTTATTCTTGTCACCTCTTCTTAATAACTTCTGCTTTTCTTAGGTCCATACCATTTCTGTCCTTTCTTTACCCATCTTTGAATGAAATGTTCCCTTGGTATCTTTAATTTTCTTGAAGAGATCTCTAGTCTTTTCCATTCTGTTGTTTTCTTCTATTTCTTTGCACTGATCACTGAGGAAGTCTTTCTTATCTCTCCTTGCTATTCTTTGGAACTCTGCATTCAAATGAGTATATCTTTCCTTTTCTCCTTTGCCTTTTGCTTCTCTTCTTTTCACAGGTATTTGTTTGGCCTCCTCAGACAACCATTTTGCCTTTTTGCATTTATTTTCCTTGGGGATGGTCTTGATTCTTGCCTTTGGTACAATGTCACGAACCTCAGTCCATAGTTCTTCAGGTACTCTGTCTATCAAATCTAGTTCCTTAAATCTATTTCTCACTTCCACTGTATGATCCTAAGAGATTTGATTTAAGTCATACTAGAATGGTCAAGAAGCAACAGTTAGAACTGGACATTGAAGAACAGACCGGTTCCAAATAGNTGTCACGAACCTCAGTCCATAGTTCTTCAGGTACTCTGTCTATCAAATCTAGTTCCTTAAATCTATTTCTCACTTCCACTGTATGATCCTAAGAGATTTGATTTAAGTCATACTAGAATGGTCAAGAAGCAACAGTTAGAACTGGACATTGAAGAACAGACCGGTTCCAAATAGGAAAAGGAGTACGCCAAGGCTGTATATTGTCACCCTGCTTATTTAACTTATATGCAGAGTACATCATGAGAAATGCTGGGCTGGAAGAAACACAAAGTGGAATCAATATTGTTGGAAGAAATATCAATAACCACAGATATGCAAACGACACCACCCTTATGGCAGAAAGTAAAGAGGAACTCAAAAGCTTCTTGATGAAAGTGAAAGAGGAGAATGAAAAAGTTGGCTTAAAACACAACATTCAGAAAATGAAGATTATGGCATCCGGTCCCATCACTTCATGGCAAATAGATGGGGAAACAGTGGAAACAGTGTCAGACTTTATTTTGGGGGGCTCCAAAATCACTGCAGATGGTGATTGCAGCCATGAAATTAAAAAGACGCTTACTCCTTGGAAGGAAAGTTATGACCAACTTAGACAGCATATTCAAAAGCAGAGACATTACTTTGCCAACAAAGGTCTGTCTATTCAAGGATATGGCTTTTCCAACGGTCATGTATGGATGTGACAGTTGGACTGTGAAGAAAGCTAAGCGCCAAAGAATTGATGCTTTTGAACTGTGGTGTTGGAGATTTCTTGAGAATCCCTTGGACTCCAAGGAGATCCAACCAGTCCATCTAAGGGGGATCAGTCCTGGGTGTTCTTTGGAAGGACTGATGCTAAAGCTGCAACTCCAGTACTTTGGCCACCTCATAAGCATATTCAAAAGCAGAGACATTACTTTGCCAACAAAGGTCCATCTAGTCAAAGCTATGGTTTTCCCAGTGGTCATGTATGGATGCGAGAGTTGGACTGTGAAAAAAGCTGAGCGCTGAAGAATTGAGGCTTTTGAACTGTGGTGTTGGAGAAGACTCTTGAGAGTCCCTTGGACTGCAAGGAGATCCAACCAGTCCATCCTAAAGGAGATCAGTCCTGGGTGTTCTTTGGAACGAATGATGCTAAAGCTGAAACTCCAGTACTTTGGCCACTTCGTGAGAAGAGTTGACTCATTGGAAAAGACTCTGATGTTGGGAGGGATTGGGGGCAGGCGGAGAAGAGGACGACTACGATGAGATGGCTGGATGGCATCACCGACTCGCTGGATGTGAGTTTGAGTGATGTCCGGGAGTTGGTGATGGACAGGAAGGCCTGGCATGCTGCAGTTCACGGGGTCGCAAAGAGTCGGACACGACTGAGTGACTGAACTGAACTGAAGCTGAAAGTCAGCTGACACTTAAATTGCACAATCGTATAATAATTCACCAAAAATTAATAGCCAAATTCAGGATGAGAAGATGTATGATTAAAGTACTCAACAGTTTTCAATCACCTCAAAAGTGTCAATGTTTATGTACTTCTTACAGAAATTCTTAGTATCTAGAGACAATACATTGTGAATCACGTTCAGAGTCCACAAGCTGCCATCTTGAGGTCAAAATTGGCTTACATGTGTTTTTTTTAGCATCTGCTTTTTAAATTTAAGTTTGTTTTTAACATTTAAAAATTAAAGAGATTTCGCAACAAAAATAAAAGCAAAAGAGAATTCCAGCTCCTCTTGAAACTGTTAGGCCCCTGGTAGATTTCAAGAAAGACATATTGAAAAGCAACAAAACTGTGTTTGTTTTAAGAGTTCTCAACTTGGACATCTTGCTAACTCCTACTAAACCATTGATTTGAATTTGTAAGGTATTAGAATTATGTTCTCCCAAGATCAATTGAACCAAAATCAGAATGCACAAAATAGACACAGGTTAAATGTTTCTTATAGAATCACAGTGAAAATATGTTTCTTACAGAATCACAATATGAAAAGCTGCTCAGACCCCACCAAGCTAAAGACAGTAACATGCTGCATCTTTTGACATGAGAGTGTAACTGTCCCCTTCGGTTTTATAGATGTAGTACAGAACAGACGTGAGCAATCAAAACATTCTGAATAGCTTTCATTCTGCTTGTATCTCCTTATGTGGACGGACATACATGATTTTTTTTAAAGTCTCGATCCATTTAGATTTTACCACATCATTTTGAGAATTACTTTAATTATAAAAATTTAAGTCACAATACAGAGAAGGTAACATATGCATTATGGTTTGTCAGTCCCAAAGATGAACAAACAGAATTTGTTACTTATCAACTCTGAATAAGGCATATATAGGAATTAAACAAAATGTCACGGCTCAATTATTGAGGGTACAGGGCAGGGCCTTTTACCCCAGTAACTTAAAACTTCAATCACTCATGATGATGAAGTAAGGGCGTCACAGACTTGCTAGTTCTAAAAAATCCTTTCCTATTAAAATGCACAGACTCTAGGACATGTGAACTTCTTACAGTGTAATTATTAAATACCTTACTGGAGATTATTTACAGTTACCTGGATATAAAACTGTAAAAGTGACTGTGAGTGGCAAAGGCAAAAGAAACAAAAAGAAAACAAAAGAATTCAGCTCACATCTCCATTTTTTTCTAGAATCAGAATTTTGACAAACACATTTAACAATCTAAACAATCATCATACCAATGACTTCAATGTGAGAATGTAATTTTTACATGTTTCTCATTAGTTAAAACGTGCACATATACAAATTCTTAGACAACATCATGATTTCATAAAGTCATTTCACATGACTCATTTTAAATATGGGATGGGCCTTTCAGCTCAGCTTTAACAGTTCAGTCATAAAATTTCCTTGAATTGGAAGTTTTTGCATCTGATGGTCAGAAAACAAAGTCTATTCTAATAATCTCCTCCTTGTTCTACTATTAAAATGATGAGGGGTGGCAGTGTTCTTCAGGCTTGAAGTCACTAAAAGAAACTATTAAAACTCAGTATTATCACCAAAATAAAAGAGGAAATATGCCATTTTTAAGACAAATGGTTGCTACTCTAAGACATATGAAGATACAGAAAATACAAATTGCATATACCACATTTAGCAGTCAATATTCTGCAGGGGGAAAAAAATCACCACCATGATTAAATAACAGTCTGAGGTTTTATAAATGCTCTTACATTAAAATGCGCAAGACACAAGTCAGAGCAAAGGGAATAAAGATAAATTGAAAACCAGAAAATGCAGAGAAAAATTTTAAATAGGCCTCCCGCCAATGAGATTATATGACAAAATCTTTGTGAGGTAAAGAACATTAGTCATTTTTATTCCTTCTTTGAACTATACTCCCCAGAAACAAAAAGAAAGCAGCAGGGATGGGGGAAAATACATCCATGGAAATATTTTTAGAGACTGTTCGTTTTTGAATATTTTGGGCTTACTATAATTAGCCCAAAGTGGGAACCTATTAAACAATATATTGTTCTGGGAACACAAAGCAAATAAGAATCTGAATTACTGCTCTTTCAGTCAGCAAATTTCAACAACTTACAAATATCAAAATACAGAATAACTCATTTATAAAGATGCTAAAAATCTATATTTAAAGTTTTTTAGGTTGCTTATTCAACTCTATACAGCATACAGAAGTTTACAGTACTGGTTTCTAGAAGAGCACATTCATGGATTTTTAAAGAAACAACTATTGTATTAACCTTATTTCCATTTTTAAAAAATCTGAAATAGCTTTTATTTGATGCAACAATATTCTAGGAAACAAGGAAGGGAAAATAAAGGACTAAGAACATAGACTAATCAGAAAAAAATTGCACTGTAATGCAAAGTTTAAAGAACAAAGACAGAATTCAAATGTCTGTCTCTTATATTTGGGAAGGCAATTCCAAAAAAAAAAAAAAACAAACTTTTCTCTTGCCTCTTTTACCCATTCTTTTCTAGCAATTTAGCCTCTTGACTTATCATCATTTATTTATTCCTTTTTGATATAAAGAATCAGGATTAGAGAAAAGATTCCTTGAATTTTGTTAGCTTCTCCTTGCATTAGTTTTACCAGTCATTGTCAGCAAGTGGTCTCAAGTTCCGTAATGCAGAGTTCCATGTGAACTCAGGGATGAGAGGCATTCCTAACATGCAAACCATGTACAGGCTTTGCGGAAATGTTCCTGTTTCCCCAGTTTCTTTTCCTGTGCTAGTCACAAATCTTGTTGTAAAATAATTTTTCAATAGTAGGAACAAAACTGAGTCAATCTTCGTATCTACTGAAGATTAGATTCTAAAATCTAAAAATATCTTAAAATATTAAAAATATCTTAATATTTTTATGTTACTTATTAAGCACTATAACCAAGCAATTTAAAATTATTTGTACACTTACAGTAAGATTTCCAAACAGGAGGTCTATATTCATCTGTATCTGAAAGAAAAAACAAATTAATGTTACTGAATATTTGTATTTTGAGTTATTTTAACCATTAATTCATTTCATATATATTTGTTGAAGTCTATTTGTCCTAGGCATTGTGCTAGGCACTAAAAGGTATTCAAAGATTTTTAGTCTTGGTCCCCCCTTCCTTGGAATAAAATTTCACAGAAATGTTTGAAGAAAATTATTGTTATTTATTCAACTGCTTGTCACTTGAGAACATCAAGCTTAACTTTTACTATTTCATCATCACTGAGGTAATAGTCAATAATGTCTCTGGGCTTAACTTTCATTCCACTGAAAGATTCCGGAACTCACTGGAATTTTTCACTTTGGGAGGATGCCAGTGAAACTGGTTTTATTAACATTAGGAGAAAAGAACAGCAAGGCATGGACCTTAGTCCTCATACATCCTGGACAATCAAAACCAGGAAATGAGAAACACTTCAGTGAAGGTGAGTGTATCTAGGGAGCTACAAACAACATGAGGTGAACATGTGCTCCCCAGGCCCCTGCGCCTGCCTCTGCTCCGTGTGGATTAGGAGTGAGGAGGCGGTGGAAAGCCATGGAAGGACAAGCACAGGAGGGAGAAAGGAGAGGCAACAGCGCAGCCTGGCATTCATCTGCAAAGCCCAGCTGAGGAGTCATCTTGCCAGCACGAAGTCACGCCTGCAAGGCCGTGCAGCCAAACCAGCAGACAGCATTTTGGTGTCGGGAGGTGTGGCCAGACACATCACCTGGCTCTGCTGGAATCCAACATAAACCCGTTGAGGAATCTGATCCTAAAAATTGTGGTCTCCAAGGAAACAAGGAAATTCACAGGAAGTCTACTGAGAAGGGTGAATCTTGCATACGTAGCTCATATTAAAATTGTCACAGACTGAAAATATTCAGTCCCCAGATCCCAACCTGGGAAATGCAATCTTACACTTCATTTTTGATGTGTTATCATAAACCACCACTTCAATGCTTTGAATCAGAGGGCTACAGTAAGACTACCAATGATGGGCAAAAGGACACGAGAGGGAGATTCTACATCATGTAGAAATTACTTGGTACCAGGAGAAGTTTTCATGTATGTTTTCTCAAAGAATGAATAAAAGATGACACAAATGAATGAATGAAGGAATGCAGCAAATAGAACTGACTCTCATTATTCACGGAAGTTGCATCCTACAGCATCACCATACTCAGTGAATTAACCAACTGAACCACTGCTCCTGGGGAAACAAGTTAGGCTCTTGTGAACCTCTGGTCACAATATTTTCACCAACCAATCAATACATAACTTTGCTTTCTGTGTATTTCTGTTTAAAGATACCTTATTAGTATATATTGTTGGTTCATAAACACTTAACTCACAGCCAATGAAACTTTAACTTATGCTTCAAAGAAGCTTATCTGACATGTATTTTCTTCATAAGACACATCATTGTCTTTTTGCACTTTGGAACACCAGACAGAATTTTGACACTAGGGGCCATTTTAAAAAACAAAATCACCAATAAAAAGCCACAAAAAAAAAAAAAAAAAGTGGCATTAACTAGGTCCTGATAAGAACATTTGTTTACAGTGTGAGAGCTGAAACACAGAAGGCAGAGTTGCCTTGCTCAGCCTCAGCTGGGAATATACAGGTCAGGCAACTCAATTTGAGACTCTGTAAGTGTTGGCAAACTACCATGAAAGTGTCACAAGTATTTATTTTAAAAGGGTTACAAATAAATGTTAGCAAGTGAGCAAATTTGCAAATACAGAATCAAGAACAAGGAGGATTATCTGTATATGAATGAGTAGTTATTTAGGAAAACTACCATCTCAGGTAAACTCAGCAATGATATAACATTAGAATGAAATACGACCTTAGCATAGTAATATATAGATATATACATATTTACCTAGCTAGGGGGCATGTGGATGTGTATGTTTGGAAGGTCAATTATACTGATGTTTGTCTAAAAAAATAAATTATAATTAATTGAATTATATTTTTTACACAAGGACAAATTTGCCTCTAAGCATTCAAGTCATTTAATGATTTCACCGATGCCATATGGATCCTGTTAAAACTGTTTAAAGATACCTTATTAGTATATATTGTTGGTTCATAAACACTTAACTCACAGCCAATGAAACTTATGCTTCAAAGAAGCTTATCTGACATGTATTTTCTTCGTAAGACACATCATTGTCTTTTTGCACTTTGGAACACCAGACAGAATTTTGACACTAGGGGCAATTTAAAAAAATTAAATCACCAATAAAAAGCCACAAAAATACAAAAAAAAAAAAAAAAGTGGCATTAACTAGGTCCTGGTAAGAACATTTGTTTACAGTATGAGAGCTGAAACACAGAAGGCAGAGTTGCCTTGCTCAGCCTCAGCTGGGAATATATACAGGTCAGGCAACTCAATTTGCCACTCTATAAATGTTGGCAAATTACCATGAAAGTGTCACAAGTATTTACTTTAAAAGGGTTACAAATAAATGTTAGCAAGTAAGCAAATTTGCAAATACAGAATCAAGAATAAGGAGGATTATCTGTATATGAATGAGTAGTTATTTAGGAAAACTACCATCTCAGGTAAACTCACCTAGCAATGATATAACATTAGGATGAAATATGACCTTAGCACAGTAATATATAGATATATACATATTTACCTAGCTGGGGGTATGTGGGTGTGTATGTTTTGAAGGTCAATTATACTGATGTTTGTCTTAAAAAATAAATTATAATTAATTGAATTATATTTTTTATACGAGGACAAATTTGCCTCTAAGCATTCAAGTCATTTAATGATTTCACCGATGCCATATGGATCCTGTTAAATTGCCATTCAATCCTAAGCCCGTTCGGGGTTTAATAGGAGAGTGGATGTTCACTCTCCTAGCATCTGGCCTAAAATATTCATGTGTGTGTCTCAACCTTCTCACCAGCATCCAAACAGCATAAACTGCAGTGATGAGGCACCTCCTGACCCACCAGTAGAAGACAGCACATGTACCCAGGAAGAAAAGAAAAAAGGCACTCAACAAGGCTGAGACCCAGGGTAGTAAAGAATTTAACCTTGCGCCTAAGAAGAGGTCTAACTTTCACCTTCAGCTCCCAGGAAGTAATTCTGTTTGCCTGGGATCCTTGGGCTAGGCAGAGAGGAACACTGTGATGTAGGGTGGGGTTTTAGGTCACAGTGTCAGTCAACCTGGAGACCAAGTTCCACCCTGTGCGTGGGCCATCAATCATAAAGCCCTCATTAAAAACTCTGAACTCAAGGACTGAGACAGTGTCCTTGGTTGGAAATCCTCCATGTGTCTCATCATACATCAGTGCTGGAAGACAATGCATCCTGACTCCACAGAGGACAAGAGACGCTTGCATTCAGTCCTTCTCCTGGACCCTGACTTAGGTGCTTCTTCCTTTGGTGGATTATAATCTGTATCTTTTCTCTGTAATAAATCATGACTCAGTATAACAGTGTTTAGTGAGTCCTATGAGTCCTTCTGGAGAATTATCAAACCCAAAGGTGATTTGAGGGAACCACCTCCCACTTGCAATTAGGGTCAGAAGTGAGAGAAGTGTTTGGGACTGTGCCCTCTTACTTTGTAGCTGGCCCTAACTCCTTGCAAACCCTGTACAAGGTTGTGCGGATGAACAGGCGACCCTGGAGATCACTTCCACTTTGGAGATGGTGAGAGAAAAAGAGGCTAATAGTCAAAGTTCTGTCTCTGGGGGATTGTTTACCTGGTCCTAGATAGGATTTTTGGAGGGGAATATCAACCTTAGCTTGCTGTGTGACTTTAAGAAACTTACTACCTCTTTTTTCTTTATGTATAGAGTAATAATATCATCTAAAATGGAAATAGTAATAACAGGTTTGTTGGAGGATTAAATTAGGTATCATACATTAAGCATCTCGCACTCAGGAGAACTTTAGTAAATGAGAATCCTCTCCAGCCTTCACCAAAAGTGAAGTTAAAAACATGATGATGTTACCACATTTGCCTCAGGGCATTGTCAATGATTTCACCTACGCATTCCTATTATTTTGATCTTGCCTGTACACCTACTGTATTATAGAAGACATTATTCAAGATGCTACAGATCACAGTTTTGTGGCCAAACGAAATGAGTATTTGGCAAATAACCAAGAAATACTGGGATTTAAGTTTGTGTTTCCTTTAATGCTAAAAGAAGCCTAATCATTAGTGACATTTAAAAACAGAATGTGGGTTTTGAAAGTCTCTTCCGTATAAGCAAGGTGAAAAGACAGCCTTCAGAGTGGGAGAAAGTAATAGCGAATGAAACTGACAACGAATTAATCTCAAAAATATACAAACAGCTCATGCAGCTCAATACCAGAAAAATAAACAACCCAATCAAAAAATGGGCCAAAGAACTAAACAGACATTTCTCCAAAGAAGACATACAGATGGCTAACAAACACATGAAAATACGCTCAACATCACTCATGATCAGAGAAATGCAAATCAAAACCACAATGAGGTACCATCTCAGACCGGTTACAATGGCTGCTATCAAAAAGTCTACACACAATAAATGCTGGAGAGGGTGTGGAGAAAAGGGAACCCTTTTACACTGTTGGTGGGAATGCAAACTAGTACAGCCACTATGGAGAACAGTGTGGAGATTCCTTAAGAAACTGGAAACAGAACTGCCTTATGACCCAGCAATCCCACTGTTGGGTATACACACTGAGGAAACCAGAACTGAAAGAGACATGTATACCCCAATTTTTATCACAGCACTGTGTACAACAGCCAGGACATGGAAGCAACCTAGATGTCCATCAGCAGACGAATGGATAAGAAAGCTGTGGTACATATACACAATGGAGTATTATTGAGCCATTAATACATTTGAGTCAGTTCTAATGAGGTGGATGAAACTGGAGCCTATTAAATAGAGTGAAGTCAGAAAGAAAAACACCAATACGGTATACTAACACATATATATAGAATTTAGAAAGACGGTTAATGACAACCCTATGTGTGAGACAGCAAAAGAGACACAGATATAAAGAACAGACTTTTGGACTCTGTGGGAAGGGGAGAGGGTGGGATGATTTGAGAGAACAGCACAGAAACGTGTATATTCACCATAGATCGCCAGTCCAAGTTCAATGCACGAAACAGGGCACTCAAAGCCGGTGCACTGGGACCACCCAGAGGGATGGGGTGGAGGGGGGAGGGGGACACATGTACACTCGTGGCTGACTCATGTCAATGTATGGCAAAACCACCACAATATTGTAATTAGCCTCCAGTTAAAACAAATAAATGAATTTTATTAAAAAAAATCTTTTCCCAGCACTTTTTTTTTCCAGTGGAAATGTAAACTGGTGCAAGATCTCTAAAGAACAACTGGCAATACGTATCATGAGCCTTTAAAAGTGTGTAACAAGCATCTGTAAGGCAGAGTGAATGAGATGCTCTTTGAAAAAGAACATTTAAAAATTATGACAGTCTTCCTTATGTCTAGGGGTGGAGATACTAGTTCACCGTGGTATGGATCATTTTGTTAAACAAGTAAAGCAAAGGGTAGGTACCACCATCCTCAGGACTCAGGGGAAAGGGGCTCATTGGGAGGGGAAAGTTGCATGGTTTAGAAAAACATACCTTAGACTCTTAACAAATGAATTGCTAGAGTTGCTGAGACCAATTTTCTAGCATCCTAAATCCTTCTGGAAGGGAAGAAACATTACCCTCATCTTTGATTCCTCAGATTCAAATTTCAGTCATAGAAGAAACTTAGAGCCCAAGCCAAGTTCTAATGACAGGAAAAGGGAGAAACTCTTCTGAAAGAAAAATGACACTGAAGATGAATTAATTGAACCTGGTGATCTAGAGTCACGAAATGGGCTTACAGGTTTATTCGGAAGAACAGATACTGGCCCAGCATGAGGCCAAGGCCAGAAGTGTCTCTGACGCCAGCCTCCTTGACACATGGAACGTTCAGTGTAAGAGTGTGAACAAATAAACTGCAATCTTGACCTCCAGTTGGGTTCACTACTTTGACTCGGCCCGAATCTGACTAAAATGGATATCCTAGTAGCAGTCAGACAAGCAACTATCTCCAAAAGGCTGGACTTTAACACTGACAGAAACTGATAAAGAGAAAGAAGGTAAACAGTGCATAATTATACTTACTGAACTTCTCTTCTGGGTATTTGTAAGAGAACAGGACTACTTTCGGAGAAGGCAATGGCACCCCACTCCAGTACTCTTGCCTGGCCAATCCCATGGAGGGAGGAGCCTGGTGGGCTGCAGTCCATGGGGTCGCTAGGAGTCAGACACGACTGAGCGACTTCACTTTCACTTTTCACTTTCATGCACTGGAGAAGGAAATGGCAACCCACTCCAGTGTTCTTGCCTGGAGAATCCCAGAGACGGGGGAGCCTGGTGAGCTGCCGTATATGGGGTCGCACAGAGTCGGACACGACTGAAGCGACTTAGCAGCAGCAGCAGCAGGACTACTTTGGGACCGAGTAAGCCTCATGAAGTTCAAACCTGGGGGAGGAGACTGCCTAAAGAGGAAGATACTAAATTTCCTGCTAACTGAGGATATGAGGAGAAAATACGGGAGTATATTTGTTCCTTCTACACACTTTTGACCCAGCAGTTCTATTTCTAGGAATTTATTATAAAATAATTATGTATGTTAGGCAAATATTAATACAGAGGAATATCACTGAAATATTTCTTTTAAACCTAAAAAAAATTGGATTCAACCTAAATGCTTAACAATTAGAGACTGATGAAATCAATGATGATAGATTATAGTTTGAAGATACTCTGACTATATCAAGAAGATTTCACCTTCAATCGGTTAGAAAGTCAGACAGATATTTCAAATATTTTTAATCTTTTAAACCAGATTTAAATCAGACTTTTTGATTTCAGAAATGTGAATTCTAAGGAGCTTTCAATTTCTATTGATATTAATCATATTAGAAGTTACAACAATTTTAATAGCATATATTTGGTAATTTATTAAAAATAATAAATTGGTTATATCCTAAACATTTTTATGAAAAAAAGATTTTAGTTTTCAAAACAAAGATTTGTTTTACATTTTGCACATCTCTCTACTATCTGGTATAAGTGAAGACAGCTGGTTTCACCTATCTGCTTCAGTATTCAATCTGTTGTGACATCACTTGCCATGTACAGTTGAACATCCAACTAGCCACTTGTGAGAAAGGAGAATGAAAAAGGCAAATAATGCTTTATTACTATTATTTAAAATAGTTTTGGAGATTTATAGGAGCCCCTAGAACATGCTTTGTGAACAACTATTTCAAATGATGATTTCCTTGGCATATTTAGGACATGGGGTAAGGTAGGATAAGATACATTTTATCTAATAGAAGAAATATAAAAGTTAACTAAGACATGAAAAGAGAGGAAATCATTAATTCCTTTAACGGATCAAAGTCCTTTCAGTTTATTCAAAGGAAGTTATCAAGAGCCTTCAGCTACAAGTCTCAAGGGCTCCCATCACCTCTTTTTTATTCTGTCAGAAAATCCACCCAGACCAAGCATTTAAACAGGACAGACTTCATCTCTAGAGCATGACTGAGAATGACAGCCAGACAACCTATGACTCAGTGACAGCTAATTTTAAAACCACCTTAAAAAATTCAGGGACAGCTGCTTAAGACACTCTTAGCATGGTATAGATGAGAGCTTAAATTAAGTACATACTCACAAAATTCATTTTTCCCACTGCCTTTAAGTGTCAGTAATACTTTTCATTCACTACACAAAAGACAATTTTATATAAATATAAAATTATTGATTTTTGTTAAAATGTTAAAATAATTATAAAGTTTATGGCAGAAATGTTAAAATAATCAGAAAGTTTAATTCATTCAGTAAATACATATTAAAGAGCTTCTATGAGTAAGAATGTCAGTAACAGGGTAGGTCCAGATGTAGTTTATGCCTTTAAAGGCAATAAGAGCAACAGGATGGATATGATTAGTTACTAATAAAGTAACAGAGTAATACATAATACTCTTATACATAATTACAGTTTTATAAACCATCATCTTGTCAAAATGCTTGATAAGACTAGGCTCCAGTAAGTATTTGCTGACCTGATGAAAGAATGAAAGAGAAGAAGGAATCACTTTTGGCCAGAGTGTCAAGAAAGAAACCAGAGATGATGTCATCTGACAATGGCGCTGAGGACAGATTTTTAAAATATAGGGACCAGGGGAAGGAGACTGGAAATAAAAGAGAGGATCACGTTCTAAACAGAGGAAACACAGTGAATAGGGCACAGAAGCAAGACAGTTCAGATATAGTTTTTGAGAAACTGCGAAAATGTAGAGTGGCTAAAATAAAAGACACATTGAGAAAAGCTTGAGACAGGCACTGCAGGGAATCTGCGCTGCGTGGTCCAGAAGAGCATCCATAAGTAATGACCACGTGTTTTCCTCTGCTTTGTGTATTAAATACTCAGATGTCTGAGAAGAACACCATGCTGCTGCTACGTCACTTCAGTCGTGTCCGACTCTGTGTGACCCCATAGACGGCAGCCCACCAGGCTCCCCCGTCCCTGGGATTCTCCAGGCAAGAATACTGGAGTGGGTTGCCATTTCCTTCTCCAATGCATGAAAGAGAAAAGTGAAAGTGAAGTCGCTCAGTCTGTCCGACTGTTAGCGACCCCATGGACTGCAGCCCACCAGGCTACTCCGTCCATGGGATTTTCCAGGCAAGAGTACTGGGGTGGGGTGCCAACACCATGGAATATCATTTATTGAGTCACAAGGTTAAATGTGCTTATAAATACCCTAATGTTCTGAATTTTTAGATTAACTTAAAACACTGTACAACTGAATTAAATATTTATACTCTCTCCAATTAGATCCTATTTAGGTCTCATACATCTACGATGTCATTGAAAATGACTGACCTTTGAAAATGTAAAAAAAATTATTTAATCTATTACACAGTTTTGTGAATCATTATATAATAGTTATGTCTTTGAATTCTTTGTCTTAGAATAATATTCCACTGATGAAGTTTAAATCTGCTTAACTTCCTATTTTAAAATATAAATAGTTCATTCTAGAACTACACATTTCAGCTGTTTACTGTTTAGGCTCAAAGCAAAAAGGCTTTTACAACTTTTTAATAATATGATGAATTTTCTCAACACTATGTTGCATTTTAAATGAAGTTTAGACTAATGACATATTCACACTCAAAAACTATATGATTAATGTTTTAAAGCATGTTTCAGATTGCCTTTGGTTTGAAAATTAACAATGTAGAATTCTGTTTAAAAAAATGACACTTATAGATGAGAAAAAGAGCCATTTTCCCTTTGAAATGAAAACTCAACTTTCAACCTACTGGCAAGAGATTTCTTATTCTGTTTTCATCAGAAAATACAATGCATTAATGACTAATCCACACCTGTTGTGTACCAAATTTTGGCATACCAAAATAGTGAGATGCCTGTGATCATAAAACTAATTAAGTGATCTTCTAAAAGAACAAGGGCATAAAATTCACAATAAATAAAGAATTACTACAGTTAATATCTGCAAGAGTCATAAAGAAAACTAAACTCTAAAAGAAACATATTTCTTGGAAAACAAAACTTGACAGCAAAAATTTAAAGGCTTATAAGAACATTCAACATTCCCAATTCTAAAGAAAAAGCTAATAAAAAAAGAGCTCTGCTAGGTTTCTAGGTAACTCATACCAACTAAATGTCTTTCCTAGAAGATGCTTCAAAACACAGTGAGTAAGCATTTCAACAATTAATATTCACTCTGCAAAGTCATGGCCAAATCAGGTCAGTTAAATTCACCCTCAGAAGAAACAAAGTCCTTTAAAACTGCTCCAAGTTGAAAAGTGATGTGTCATGATAAAATTCTGACAGAAATAAACTATTTTTAAAATCAAAGATAATTGTCTTTAATTCTTCAGAGAATAATGACCCAGAACTGTTAGTACATGAGAAAGAAAAAAAAAAAAAAACACCTCTGAGACTGAGCAACTAGAGTGGTGATACGTAGCTTCATCAAAGATCTCCAAAAACAAGTAACTCTGCAAGTGCCGCGCTCAACTCTTCAACCACGGACCCACAGCTTGGGCCAACAAAACCTCCTACATTAAATGTGAGCCAAACTTGGAAATCTCTTTTGAAAACTCAAGCTTGGCCTTTAATTAAAGATCTAAGCAATGTTTCCTCTAACCAACTTGGCAGACCTAGCAAACAAACTACACAAGCAAAGCCTTCTGCTTACTCCAATCTTTTCACTATACAGTATTCTTGGAACAAAAAAATCTATACACAGGAACTAGGTCATTCAGCTCAATTCAAAGGGAATAAGGGCTGTCATTTCCCAACCTGTCATTTCTCCTTCTAGATAAGGCATCTCTCTCTGAAGTTTTCTCTTTAAAAGGTTTGATCATTTCTCATCATGTTAACCTAACATATTGGCATATTAACAGAAAGTCCTCAGGCTCACTCAACACAAGGTTTCTAACAAGAACTTTAAGAAGAGACTTAACTCCTATCTAGCTCTCAAGGTGCCCAAAGGGCTCCCATTTGGATTTTGTTCGATAAGTAAAAAAAGTGACCTTTACTAACATGATACAGTTCCTAAAACCCTCTACCACAAAACGCAGAATACACAAAACTCAACGAATGTGACAGAGTATATACTCTTCTACTTGATTTCTCTGCATCCCACATATCTAAAATTAAACTGCAATAAATCGTTCAAGAAATCCTTGTAATTCTACATCTGTAAGAGAGTATATACCATACGATATATACATTTTACCAAACACACAAAGAATACACCTGGGGAACACTTTTTCCAAATTCAACAACTTAAGACTTTTAACCACCTTGAGCACTTGAAATCACAGATATTAAAAATATAGCCATGAAAACTCTTCACAGAATTTTTATTTTTATAAATACAAGTTCTAGAAAATACTTTTAGTGGAGATCTTAGTTATCTAAGAAGTATAACTCGGCTGTCTCAAACGCCCTCAGTTCCTTCAATATCCTCATTCTTTTCTTAATGGAAAAGTTGCAAACATTTCTTCTCCTTGCTATTCATACTTTGGGACAAATCATTCCTGACCCAAAGGTCAGGATTTCCCATTGCTTTAAATATACAGTTTTGTAGCAATATTTCACTAGGATCCTCGCCCTTGGGAAAGGAATCTATCACCATATTCTTAGCCTTAGAATGTGCATTAGTTTTTAACACAGATTCACAGAACAGTCAGGATTCCACAATGCCAGCAAGCAATCTTTCAAAGTCTTGCCTTACATTAACTACTGTTTAGTTTTATCAAGAGGACAGTCACTCAGAAAACAGGATATATTAACCTTAAATTTAACTCTATGGGGGAAAGACAGGTAATGTTTATTACCGATATTTTGATATCATAGATAAGTAAGGTGGGAAAAGGTCACTTCCTCCCTCATCTTATCACTGATAATTTCCAAATGTGCTCTTTTTAAACCAGACTTCTCTGGGAAAACCGATCAGACTCTCTCTCTCTTTCTCAAACACACACACACAACGGATTCTGAAGAATATAGAAAAGTTTGCTTGAGATCACAGGATGTGGAGCCAAATGGGGGAAAAGGCAGTACACAGCTGTAGGAAGAAAACAGAGTCAGATATGGAAATAATAATGTGTAAGCCACAAATGAGCATAGTTGGATAATTTTAAGCACATGCTTAGATGTCCCAAGGTATAATAAAACGCTCAGCATGTTTTAATCAACAGTGCTTTGACTGTGCACATGCCAAGACGCAAAAACTCTTTGGAAACAAGAATTTGTGCTTCAAATTGATAGGTTATCTATGGTTCTTCCTGGAGAAGGCAATGGCACCCCACTCCAGACCTCTTGCCTGGAAAATCCCATGGATGGAGAAGCTTGGAAGGCTGCAGTCCATGGGGTCCCTGAGGGTCGGACATGACTGAGTGACTTCACTTTCACTTTTCACTTTCGTGCATTGGAGAAGACAATGGCAACCCACTCCAATGTTCTTGCCTGGAGAATCCCAGGGACGGGGGAGCCTGGTGGGCTGCTGTCTATGGCATCGCACAGAGTCGGACACGACTGAAGCGACTTAGCAGTTTAGCAGCTATGCTTCTTCCTTTGAGAGCAGAACTCAGGGCATGAAAGATCTGGGGCTGTGGTTTCTCTCGCCAACAGCTGCAGCCAGCAAGCCCCAAAATGAACATGTACTGGATCTCTTTGTCTCAAAGAAGCTCCTTCTGTGTGGGGACATGAGGAGCAACTAACTGGAAGTACCATAGGAACAAAGATCCACCTTTCTCAATTCCCCAAATCTGAATTTTTTGAAGAGTGAAAATATTTTTATAACTCATTTGGTTGCAAATGCTAATCCAACCTGAACCTAAGAGTGTTTTAATAGCTCTTTATAACTCATTTGATGGCAAAACCCTCACCTGAACGGATGTGAGAATATTTAGTCCTTATTTACTAGATGGAGTGTGACTCCACTTGTTTCACTGAAGAAATACTATTGTGTGATTAGAGACCGGTGGCTCAGACACTACTAGGGTGTTATATGTATGTATGTAAAAACATAACATGTATTACCTTTCTAAAATCTGAAAAATTCTGAATTCTAACATACATTTGTTACCAAGAGCTTTGGATAAAGGAATCCAGATCCATCATTAACATCACAGCTAATCATGTTACAACATGAAGTCAAAATATGACACTCTCCTGCTGGATGCTCTCCAAAGGTTTTCTGTCTTCACAATAGTCTACGACATCAGTCCCCGACCATTTTGGCACCAGGGATTGGTTTCATGGAAGACAATTTTCCCATGGACTAGGGATGAGGGGGATGGTTCAACTGCATTACATTTACCGTGCACTTTATTTCTATTATTATTACACCAGTTCCACCTCAGGTCACCAGCCATCAGATCTCAGAGGCTGGGGACCCCTGGTCCACAAAACTGCTATGCAAAGAAGACCACAATACTGACATCACCTGGTAAGCCACTAAAAATGCAGAACTGCAAGACCCAACTCTCATCTCTGAATCAGAATCTGCAGTTTCACAAGATCCCCAGGTGATGTGCATGCACCTGAATGCCCAGAAGCACTGACCTCTAAGACTCTAGCTGATTTGTCCTCCTTATTTTATAGAGTTCATCTCCTACTTCTCTCCCCCTCACCCATTCTTGGACAGTCTCTCTGGTTTCCTTGCCATTCATCAAACACACAAGGAAACTCCCACCTAGCTGTTCCCTGGGACTGGAATGTGCTCCCCAAAGAATCTCTGTTGACTTGCTCCTTTACCTGCTTCAGTTCTTTCCTCAAGTCTCCCATTTGTAGTGATGCTTTCTAAGGCCCACTTGACTTCACATTCCAAGATGTCTGGCTCTAGATGAGTGTTCACACCATCATGATTATCTGGGTCAGTGAAGCTTTTTTTTGTGCAGTTCTTCTGTATATTCTTGCCACCTCTTCTTAATATCTTCTGCTTCTGTTAGGTCCATACCATTTCTGTCCTTTATCGAGCCCATCTTTGCATGAAATGTTCTCTTGGTATCTCTAATTTTCTTGAAGAGATCTCTAGTCTTTCCCATTCTGTTGTTTTCCTCTATTTCTTTGCATTGATTGCTGAAGAAGGCTTTCTTATCTCTCCTTGCTATTCTTTGGAACTCTGCATTCAGATGCTTATTTCTTTCCTTTTCTTCTTTGCTTTTCACTTCTCTTCTTTTCACAGCTATTTGTAAGGCCTCCTCATACAGCCAGTTTGCTTTTTTGCATTTCTTTTCCATGGGGATGGTCTTGATCCCTGTCTCCTGTACATTGTCACAAACCTCATTCCATAGTTCATCAGGCATTCTATCTCTCAGATCTAGTCCCTTAAATCTATTTCTCATTTCTGCTGTATAATCATAAGGGATTTGATTTAGATCATACCTGAATGACCTAAAATGCCTACCATAAATGCCTACCCAAAATGACCTCTAGTGGTTTTCCCTACTTTTTTCAATTTAAGTCTGAATTTGGCAATAAGAAGCTCATGATCTGAGCCACAGTCATCATAAAACAGAATATAAAAACTCTGTAAAATCTTGAATACCCCTCCCACCCAGGGATAACTGCTCTGAGTCATTGGCTGGTTTGGTGGGTATTCTGGCTGTCAATTTGCCTTAAAGTACAGCTTTTAACTGAGTAATTATGTTCCTCTCAAGAGATGTACCATATGAGTTTTGAAAGAAAGAAATCTGTTAGATGAAAAGAAAAAACTGTGGTGGTGTTTTTGAGTATTTTTCTCACAGATTTAAATCTATATTTTGTTATTTAAAAAAATAACATACAGTTATAATTTTAGGATCATCTATGGTCCAGCTATTAGAGATGTCACTTTGGAAGCAAGAGAGAAATATGGAACTTGGTTTGGCAAGTGATCAAGTCTGTCTTAGTTTAAAACAATATTCTATTTGAGGAGAAGAATTTTACAGCACACGGATTCAATTGGAAGTGTCCAAATCAAGCATAGAGAGATTTCCTTTTCTTCAAACACTGAGAACATTCATAATAATGTTGTCCAACTTTTTTTATATAACCCATTGTCACAAGTACATTTTCTATCTTTCTTTGAAAACTGTAATCTACCATATTGTATACCTCCTGGATTATTTTACAGAAGAGTCTTACTGCTCTGCTAATTTTGTTGTTGTTGTTTAGTGACTAAGTTGTTTTCAACTCTTTTGCAACCGCATGACTGTAGCTGGCCAGAATTCTCTGTCCATGGGATTTCCCAGGCAAGAATACTGGAGTGGGTTGCCATTTCCTTCTCCAGGGGAACTTCCCAATCCAGGGGTTAAACCTGCACCTCCTGCATTAGCAGGCAGAGTCTTTACCACTGAGCCACCTGGAATGCCCTGACGTCTATCATATGCCCCTAACTACTTTGGAAAATATCAACCTGGAAAAGAAATTTGGAGATTAGTTTACTTAAAGACTATAGTGATAGAAATTGACTAGGACTAGCTACACAATTCTGACTAAAGTGCACTGAAAGGGTTATGTGCATTTTTGATATATTGTTGACAAATAAGCCTATTTTTAACATGTGGGAAGTGAGTGATAAAATAACAGATAATATTCCCAATAATTTTAAAAACAGAGGCAAACAAGCTGCCTAGGCCCCTGTGGTAGGCTTTTTCGCATTACCCTTGAAACATGAAGAGGGAAACTACTTTCCCCTACCCCAGCTGTTCTTGATCTGTGGTTCTTGAAAGCACTATCTCCAGAACTTCCAAACAGAAGGGACTTGAGTGAGGCCATTCTTTTAGAACGGGTGGTTAAGGAATTTGTCTTGTAGCAAAGATTGCAAACACACTGTTTATATTTAGGCTGTATTTTCATTTTGAGTAGTATGAGGAAGAAAACTGATGATGATTATAGGCAGTCGCAAGAACCACCAATATCCCTCCATTGCTGGACATTGTTATTAATTCTTAAGCTTCGAGATTGCCTTCCCATCTAAATGAAGGCTAGATTTCTATATCCTACCGCCATGGTAAACATGGGTCTTCCTCCCAGGGAAGTCCTGTGGATCCTCTGTCCTGTTGGAGAAAGTTGTTGTCCTTTTTCACATGACTTATACTGTTTCATGGGCTTCCCTGATGGCTCAGATGGTAAAGAATCTGCCTGCAATGCAGGAGACCCAGGTTTGCTCCCTGGGTCAGGAAGATTCCCTGGAAAAGGGAATGGCTACCCACTCCAGTATTCTTGCCTGAAGAATTCCATGGACAGAGGAGCCTGACAGGCTACAAAGAGTTGGACACAACTGAATGACTAAGACACACTATACTGTTTCACGGACATTCATTCCCCAGTGCCCCTTAGTCAACAGTTTTAAACCTTGACCTTCAGTTTCCTTGAGAAATAAATAAGTTGTGGCTATATCCATATCACAGCTTAAACAGGAGAATGACGAGCACCAAATTTCCAAAAGCCATCAGTCTAATCTGCCATCACTTCCTACGGGTCTTTATGTATGTATTAATCTCTCTTGACACTCTCTCACTGAGTTCTTGTCCATAATAAATCTGTCTCCAAAGATTCTCTCCTTAACATTCCTTGGGCCTTGGGCTTTAGCTTAATCTTCTGTTTAATCGGTTGCCTTCTGAAGATTCTTACTTTTATGAAGCACATCAAAATCAGTTGAATCCATATAGCCTCAGCTTTCCTGTATTTCATGAAAAGGCTCCAGTGGTTCATTGATTTATTCATTCAATATACATTTACTGAACCTTAAACATGAATCAGGAACTGCAGTTCTAAGGATATAAACATTCAGTTCTTGTCCTCAGGAAAGGGACATATTTTATAAATGGGAGAGCTAGGCATATTAAATAATCAAAGATAAGGTGCTCTTAGAGAAGCTATGGGAGTGTGTAGAGAAGCAAGTGGAAGCATGGGCATGTCAGGGAGAGCTTCCTAGAAGAAGTCACTAGTAATCTGATTCTTAAGGAATAAACTTGCTTGAAATAAAGGTTAGCGAGAGAAAGGTGTCCAGGCAGAAAGAACAACATAAGCAAAGGTCTAGATGTAAGAAACAGCACAGAGAATATGAAGAATTTCAATTCGTTCAGTGTTTGTAAACATAAACTATTATATTAAGAGGACGTGAATGACTAGGCAATCAGTGGGGAGTTTTAAGCATGGGAATAGTCCAGAGCTCACATTAAAGAATTAGATGTGCAAAGTGGGAAGTAGAGAGATAAGTGAGGAGGCTGTGGCTATAATCTAAAGATAAAATTGTAAGAGCCTGAACTAGACAAGGGAAAATACAAATATAAGAGCTATATAAGACTCAAGATAGGCAAGCTGTTGTGATTATTTGGCCTTGGGATATATGAGAAAAAAGCAGTTGTGAAATTAGGACCCTGCTTGTTGTAAGATTTGAGTAGATGGTGAAACTTCTCACCAGGGAAGTTAACTTAAAAGAGGAAGGAATTTGGAAAAGTGAAGTATCACCAGTTTG
The DNA here is from genome assembly GCA_006410675.1 of Oreotragus oreotragus. Classification (NCBI taxonomy): domain Eukaryota; kingdom Metazoa; phylum Chordata; class Mammalia; order Artiodactyla; family Bovidae; genus Oreotragus; species Oreotragus oreotragus. The sequence continues at coordinate 204,491 of SJYX01001118.1, read as the reverse complement.
ATGTTTAATAATAAGTTTGAGTATTTTAAAGGCTGAAGGGTTCCCATTAGATTTTGCAAGCCAGTGCAGGAGGATTACATACAGTGGGCAGGGAGAGTGTGTGTGATAAAAGCCAGATTGCAATGGGCCTGTATATGAACGGGGGTGGAAAAAAAACTAAGGGTGTATTTGAGAGTTTTAATGAAAAGGGAAGAGAAAGATTAATCTTGTAATTAGAAGAAAACCAAAGAAAAGAAAATAATTGTAATGATTGAAGATAGGGGCAAGGGATAGGGAATATAAGATAAAATATGGTTCTAGAGTTTACTGGAGAAGATATGGTCAAGGGCACAGATAGAGTATTGGACCTGACCCGTTTCATTCTCTGAAACCCAAATATGCATATGAGGATGAGTTGAATGTAGGTAAATTGGGGGGACATTAAGGAGAACCTGTTGCTTGAGATCATTCCCATTAACTGGCCCCTTGTGAGGTGAGTCTAAGATTCCAACTGAGGGGGAAAGAGAGAAGGAGTTGACTGAAGACAAGTCAAGAGATTGATGTGAGATACTTCCCTGGGCATTTCTAGGCACTTGGGAGGCAGGGATATTGATGCTGGGCCCAGTTAGTAAATAAAGGGCCAGAGTGGTTTTCCTAGTTTCAAAGACATCCCAGTAGGTGATGGTTGGTAGCAGAGAAGCTGTGATGGGGTCTGGGTTGGAGCTGGGATGCACAAGCCACTTTCCCAGGAGAGGGAAATTTATTTGAAGCTGGCAGTGGGGAAATAAACCTATTTTTATGGTGATGTTTTGAAGATCTGCTGTCAGTGGAAAGTGTGTGTGTGTGTGTGTGTGTGTGTGTGTGTATTAACTAGTTGAGTTTAATGTTGTAGTTTAATGTAGTTTAATGTTGTAGGCTTCTTATTCTCCTCTCTTTATTCTAACGCCTTCTTTCCCTGCCTTCTCCTGAGTCTTCCTCTTCTGGATCTAAATTTGTTCTATGATTCTTAATTCCCTGCACCATGAAAATAAGAGCTTAAACCGTTTTTGTTCTAATGTCAAATGTATTTTTCGATGATATCAAAGAAAAGTATTTGATGTCCAAGAAAGTGTTTGAACTCTAGCAGTTAAAATTCAAGCATCAGCCTTCACAGGGCTACAAACTGGCAGTAGCTACACAAGGTTTCTTCCTCAACTGTGACCTGGCCTGTTCCTCATTGTGAAATAGCTAGTATATCAGAGACACTTTTTACTTAGTGGGTCAGATACCATCACAAAAGGAACAAGTGAGATTGTTTGACTTGAGCAGTTCTCCCTTCTGAGAATACTTGAAAAATTCAGAATCGCTGATCCTGTTGACTTTGTAGTTTGCACATCAGTCAGAATCAAGTGTAACCATCACTGTAGAGAAGGTTTCTTCAAGTCAGTTTAATTGTTGTATAAGCCATCTCTCCTCATATTAAAACCATCAGGAAATAAGAGCAAAGAACGGGAGTTCCACCAAAGTCCTTGCGGAGAGAGTCTCCTTTGGAACTCATGATCTGGAAACTTTCCACACATTTAGACTGTATTTTCTTTTGTTAATTAGCTAAACTCCTCCTTGAAACACCCTCTTTGAAAATATCTATCAGTTCTATTATTCAGCACACCTTTATGAACACCTGGCATGTGCCAGACTGTGGACTGGGTGCATGAGATGTGAAGGTGAGCAAAACAGGAGCCTGGCTTCAGGGAGAGAGAAGTGGCCCCATCCGTGTCCTTGTGTGTGATGACAGCTGTGACAGCAGGATGTTTGGGGAAAGAAGTGATAGTGCCACCATCAGATTTCTGTTCTGAAAAACTCATACTTCCTTAGAAATTTAAGTGGTCCAGAGCCAAGACTCATAAGCCCTTGGCTGGTATTACCCAGGAACAGTTAGCATGATCAGGATTGGAAGATCCCCTCACAGTTTGGTGAGAAAATGGTTTACTAGATTTTCTGATTATCTCACCTTATGGGATACCTACAGAACTGAAAATTAGGGCTAAATCTCTATCATCAGTACCCAAAAGATTGAAGCTCTCAGGCAGTCCCCCTGAGTCTCAGTTTCTATATAGCATGAATGTGAAATGGCAATGGAGCCACTGCTGTCTTGTCTCAGATAAAATCCTCATCCTGCTTTTCTTTTCCATGGTACTGGGTTACACATGACCAGCCTATACACAAGAAATACCCTTAATCTTGTCTCATAATTCAATCACCTTGTGTTAATCACTTTGCTGCTGCAGTTCTTTGAATTCAGGCCAATATTTTACTTCATTTGACATTGAAAGCTCCATGTTCTACTTAGAGTTTTCTTGATGTGTGTGAAGAAAATAATCATAACCTCTGCTGTGTAGTTTAACCTTTCTGTTTACAGAGTCTTAAACTTCTAGCCACTATAGTTGCATTTTACTATAGAACCGCATGTAATTTACTTTCTTTCAATGTTCCCAAATATTTTAACCTTTTCTAAGGATTTTCTTTCTATTCAATGTCTGCAAACTGAATTATCTAGTCCCTTCTGCCTTATCAATCAGTACTTCCCAAGCGTGAATTAACTCCTATCGGATGATAAACTATCCAAAATGTTAATCAAGAGGTTTGATCCCTTTTGGTCATGTCAGAGAAATTTATTTTTGTATGCCTAAGCTGTATTGTTTTATTTGTGAAAATCCACTCTTGCCTCTCAATAGATTGTGACTAGTAATAAGCAATTGATCTTTTAAGGGGGATCAGATCAAGATGGTGGAGTAAGAGGACATGGAGCTCACCTCTTCCCACAAACACATCAAAAGTACATCATGTAGAGCAATTCTCACTGAAAACAAACTGCAAACTGGCAGAAGAACTCCTGTACAACCAAAGCTGTAAGAAAGATCCACATGTAATTGGGGAGAAAGGGAAGAAAAGGGATCAGATCCGGACCTGTGCCCCTGGGAGGAGACTCAGAGGAAAAGAGAGAGAGTTACACAGGCAGACACCTGCCCTATGGAGTGAGCAGTCCAAAACGCAGATTTGATGCACCAGTTCTGGGTTCAACATGAGATAGACGAGCCCCTTTGTTTGGTTAGAGAACCACAGAGAAGGGCAGTGAAGAGGACAGATTCCACTCTCGAGCTAGCTGGCTTGCCTTTGAGGCAGGGGAGAGAAAGGTATGATCTAGCATCTTCCAGTTTTCCCACAACTGTCTGGCTAAACACTCAAGCTCAAACTGAGCAAATGCTCCTTGTCGCACTGCAGCACTGGATCTGGGGCAGCCATGACTGAATAAAAGACAACTATGGGACATAGAGGCAACCTGGTCCCAACAAGGAGCTGGGGTGGAGTGGCATCTTGGTGCTTCCTCAAACAGAGCCCCAGAAGCAGCCCAGATCACTGGCGGTGGTTGCTCTACCACAGCTCATTCCCTGTGATTCCATAGAGGGCGATGGTGGCAGAGGCTGGGGGCAGTGATTGGCTGTGAGGGATAAAGGGGACTTGCACTTAACACTGTGTCTTAGCAGAGTGACAGGCACCTGTGCAGGCATAGCAAAGCATCAGAACTCTGTCTGTGGCCAGCACAAGTCAGGAGCCACATGTGAATTTTATCCATTCATGATAAAAACTCTTGTCAAAATGGGTATAGAGGAAAAGTATCTCAGCATAATAAAGGGAACATATCTCAACAAAATATGACAAACCAACAGATAGTATTATACTCAACAGTGAAAAGTTGAAAGTCTTTCCACTAAATTTAAGAACAAGACAAGGATGCCCACACTTGCCACTTCTGTTTAACATAGTACTGGAAATCATAGCCATAGCAATTGGAGAAGAAAAGAAATAAAGGTCATCCAGATTACAAGAGAGGTATTAAACTGTCACTGTTTGCAGATGGTAGTGGTGGTGGTTAAGTCGTGTCTGGCTCTTGTGACACCATGGACTGAAGCCCATCAGGCTCTGCTGCCCATGAGATTCTACAGGCAAGAATATTGCAGTGAGTTGCTATTTCCTTCTCCAATTGCAAATGAAATGGTGCTTTATAGAGAGAACCCTAAAGTCTCTGCACAGAAACTATTAAAACTAATAAATGGATTCAGCAAAGTTTCAAGATACTAGTTTAATATGCAGAAGCCTATCATTTTTCTAGATACCAATAAAGAACTATCAGAAAGAGCAATCAAGAAAACAATCTCATTTCAAAGCAAATCAAATAGAATAAAATACCTAGGAATAAACAACCAAGGAGGTGAAAACCTATACTCTAGAAAACTGTTGGAAAGAAAGTAGAAGACAATAAAAAGAAGTGGAAAGATATTCTCTACTCTTTAATTGGAAGAATTAATATTGTTCAAATAGCCAAGGAGAAGGCAATGGCAACCCACTCCAGTACTCTTGCCTGGAAAATCCTAGGACGGAGGAGCCTGGTAGGCTGCAGTCCATGGGTCACTAAGAGTCAGACACAACTGAGAGACTTCACTTTCACTTTTCACTTTCATGCATTGGAGAAGAAAATGGCAACCCACTGCAGTGTTCTTGCCTGGAGAATCCCAGGGATGGGGGGAGCCTGGTGGGCTGCCGTCTATGGGGTCACACAAAGTCAGACACGACTGAAGCAACTTAGCAGCAGAAGCAGCAGCAAATAGCCAAACTACCCAAAGCAATCTATAAATTCAGTGCAATCTCTATCAAAATATCCATGACATTTTTCACAGAAACAAATAATCCTAAAATGTGTATGGAACCACAAAAAACTGAATTGCCCAAGCAATCTTGAGAAAAAAAGAGCAAAACTCTCCCAGACTTCAGACTATACTGTAAAAACTACATTAATCAAAAGAGCATGGTTTTGGCACAAAAACAGACACATAGATCAATGAAACAGATTAGAGAGCCAAGAAATAAATCCAGGTCTTTGACAGTTCAGTTCATTTGCTCAGTCATGTCCGACTCTTTGCAAACCCATAGACTGCGAGCATGCCAGGCTTCCCTGTCCATTACCAACTCCCAGAGCTTACTCAAACTCATGTCCATCAAGTCAGTGATGCCATCCAACCATCTCATCCTCTATCGTCCCCTTTTCCTCTTACCTTCAGTATTCCCCAGCGTCAAGGTCTTTTCCAGTGAGTCAGTTCTTCACCTCAGGTGGCCAAAGCATTAGAGTTTCAACTTCAGCATCAGTCCTTTCAATGATTATTCAGGACTGATTTCTTTAGGATGGACTAGTTGGATTTTCTTGCAGTCTAAGGGACTCTCAAGAGTCTTCTCCAACACCACACTACAAAAGCATCAATTCTTTGGTGTTCAGCTTTCTTTATGCTCCAACTCTCACATCCATACATGACTACTGGAAAAACCATAGCCTTAACTAGATGGACCTTTGTTGGCAAAGTAATGTCTCTGCTTGTTAGTATGCTGTCTAAGTCGGTCATAGCTTTTCTTCCAAGGAGCAAGTGTCTTTTAATTTCATGGCTGCAGTCACCATCTACAGTGATTTTGGAGCCCCCAAAAATAAAGTCTCTCACTGTTTCCGTTGTTTCCCCATCTACTTGCCATGAAGTGATGGGACCAGATGCCATGATCTTAGTTTTCTGAATGTTGAGGTTTGAGCCAGCTTTTCACTCTCTNTGAACACCCAGGACTGATCTCCTTTAGGATGGACTGGTTGGATCTCCTTGCAGTCCAAGGGACTCTCAAGAGTCTTCTCCAACACCACAGTTCAAAAGCATCAATTCTTCGGCACTCAGCCTTCTTCACAGTCCAACTCTCACATCCATATATGACCACTGGAAAAACCATAGCCTTGACTAGATGGACCTTTGTTGGCAAAGTAATGTCTCTGCTTTTGAATATGCTATCTAGCTTGGTCATAACTTTCCTTCCAAGGAGTAAGCATCTTTTAATTTCATGGCTGCAATCACCATCTGCAGTGATTTTGGAGCCCCAAAAAATAAAGTCTGACACTGTTTCCACTGTTTCCCCATCTATTTCCCATGAAGTGATGGGACCGGATGCCTGTTCATATATGCTGCTGCTGCTGCTGCTGCTGCTAAGTCGCTTCAGTCGTGTCCGACTCTGTGCGACCCCATAGATGGCAGCCCACCAGGCTCCCCCGTCCCTGGGATTCCCCAGGCAAGAACACTGGAGTGGGTTGCCATTTCCTTTTCCAATGCATGAAAGTGAAAAGTGAAGGTGAAGTCACTCAGTCATGTCCGACTCTTAGCGACCCCATGGACTGCAGCCTACCAGGCTCCTCCATCCATGGGATTTTCCAGGCAAGAGTACTGGAGTGGGGTGCCATTGCCTTCTCCGCTGTTCATGTATCAGTTCAATTCAGTTCAGTCACTCAGTCATGTCCGACCCTTTGCAACCCCATGAATCACAGCACGCCAGGCCTCCCTGTCCATCACCACTCCCGGAGTTCACTCAAACTCACATCCATCGAGTCGGTGATGCCATCCAGCCATCTCATCCTCTGTCATCCCCTTTTCCTCCTGCCCCCAATCCCTCCCAGCATCAGAGTATTACTGCAGCTTTAAAATATGTTTAAGATTCTAGTGGGACTATTTCATCCTCTTTCTTTTCAAAACTTTCCCAGCCACTTTTTTCAAGTTTATTTCCACATAAACCTTAGAATCAGCTTAAGTATTCCCATGTACACAGGTGGTATTTTAAACTGGACTATATAAAATTTACTGATTAACTTAAAGATTCCAATAACTTTCAACTGTTGATGCTCTCTATTCAAAGTAAGATAATGACTTTATGTTTTGAAATATGCTTGCAAGTTTAAATTGTATTTGGAATTTACCTGTTTTTTTTCTCTCCACAGACAGGTTTCTTTATTTCAGACCTGTCCCTCAGGTAACCCAACTCTGGTTTTACTCCCATTTCTACACAACCTTGTCGATCTGTCTGGCCTCAAAATTCCCATCGCAGGCCTGTCCTCCCTATTATGTGAATTCTGATTCTGACATGTTGTCTCTAAGTTCCTGTTTCAAAACTGCCTAACACTGAAAAGAAGGGCATCTTGATTAAGGTTTCAGTTTTTAGTTGCTAAAATTACTTTGCTGGAAAGGCAAGCGAAGCACTATCAAAAATGCTTTTATATGGATAAGAATCAAAAGAGAATCAGATTTTTTAAATATTTGGTTATAATATGTAATAATAGCCTAGGAAAATATGGTATTATTCTGAGGTTTCATTTCTTAAAAAATACTTTGACTCTTCTATAATACACAATATGTTTTTCAGATATGAAATAATTCACAATAGTTTCCAGAGTTATCCTTTGCTATTTTCTTATTAGAAAGCATGGAAAAAAAATGGTTATTCTGTTTTTCTGGAAGCCCATGTGTTATTAACAGTTTTAGCTGATAATTTTTTGGAGACTCTCTAAAGTGATGCACAATTCTCCAAATATTATATTTTGGAAATTTAAAAATTACCTTTTCAAGTAAGGATTAAAATACATTTTTAAATAAAATTATAATCAGAGGAGGAAATACTCACCTTTTGCCATTTAAGTTCTTGTGTCTCCATAATAATTTTAGCAATCTGCTCTTCATACTGAATTTCTGCTTCCTAAGTGAAAAAGAAGAAAAATGCTAGTAAATGAGGACTTGAAAATTTCCAGTTTTGGTTCATTCTAAGGAGAAAGAGATCTAAAGAGATATAAAAACAACATCCCCACCCTTACAATAAGGAAAAAAAGTTGGAAAATTTGCAAGTTAAATAGTTAAATCCATCAGAGAACTGAAGTCCCATATCAACCAAGTAATCCAAAATCTGGATTGAGACAGGTGCTTGCAGGGAGAAAAGAACCACAGCATTTGCTTGCCTGGGACATAAGCCACTGAGTACTGATAAGAAAACTCAGCTGCAAGTCCTTAATACATTTCTAAAGGCAGAGCATGGGCTGGTGTAAGATGAATCTCCTGACGGCTAGAGAAATAAGGAGGTTAATGCTTTCTGACAGGTTTTTCTTCCATGAAACCCACCAGGTGGTTAGAGAGAAGGAAGGAAAGAATCTGAGAAAACCTTCCCCCTGTCGTACTGGTTGGAGAGGAGAAAAGCAGTCACAAGCCATCTTCCCTAAATCTACTACAGACCAAAAACTTAATCTGCAGGAGAAAGGAGAATTAAAAGTACATCTAAGGACACTAGTGAAAACCTCTGTAGCTAGGGAAAGGAATTAACCGACAACACTAAAAACTTACATAGACAAGACTCTTTCTTATCTCCTCGAAAGAATAAAACCCTTAATCTACGGGGGGTAGGGCAATAAAAACTGTAGCATGAGAGCACTTGTGGAAACACAATGAAGCTGAGAGAAGGCTACAAAAATAAAACAACAATTCTATCACTGGGGCAGGGGAAGGAATACATGCTAGGCCTACCATTAAATACTGAAAAGGGACCGGAATTCTAGTGAAGGCTTCACCTCGAGAATCAGGTTCACCAAAGACTGAGAGCTTAATAGAAACGTCAGAAAATGCTCCTATTCCCTACCTGACACCACCACCCAACTAATTAGGGTCAAGTTAAAAACAGTGAGATATAGCTGGAAGAGCTGCAAAGACAGACCCTCTCTGGGAAGCAGCACAAAGAGACCCAAAATCAAGGGAGGAAGTCTAAAGTCAACCAGGAAGCAGTTATTTAGAAAAACTCTGATTTTGTTTAAAATATTGTAATATTCTTGAATTTGTCCACACAATAAACACAAGTATCACTAGAGACATCTGAAGCTTCTATTGGAAACTTTGACAGGTAGACTTGAAAGGGGACTGGTTGAGTGTTAAAGGACTATCACCACACACACACATTCATCACACACACACACACACTCTCTCTCTTTCTCTCTCTCACAGCTCCTCTGCAAAGACTGAGAGGTTTTCTTGTTTGTTTTGCTTCTAGGTATTTTAGGCTATCTCTGTCAGACAAAGCACTAGCTGATCACTAAGCTAAGAACATGACACACATGACAAAAACTGATGACTTAAAATTATTTCAGAAAAGTCACTAAACAGAGACAAAAACAAGCAGCAACCCTGTAGAGAAAGATGAATCTTATTTCCAGAGTTGTCACATACTCAAAATGCCCATTTCTCAACAAAAAATTATAAGGCATCCAGGTAAACAGAAGAGTGATTCATACACAGAAAAAAAAAAACAAAACCCAACAATTTAAAAGTAACTGTTCCTGAGCAAATGCAACAAAGGACCTAGACAGACTTTAAATCAATAATTTTAAATATGTGCAAAATGCTAAAAGAAACCACGTACAGAAGTTCTATAGCCATTAAAAAGTTAAGGGGATCTAGGTAGCTCATTTACCTCTAAAAAGCAAAAAAAAAAAAAAGTTAAGGGAATGCTACAAACAAGTTTATGCTCATAAATGTGACAACTTACAGAGACAGACCAATTATTCCAAAACAACAAACTACCAAACCTCAACTAAGGAGTTAAACAAAATCTTCAACAGCTCGATAACCATAAATTCAAAAGCTCCTAAAAATGAAATTTCTTTCTTAGGAAACAGCTTTTCTTTAAGTGTGAACATTTAGGCTATTCTATGCATATTATTTATTTTTGATACTTGGTACTTAATCAAACCAAGAAGCCCTCTGAAAGAGTGATTAATATTGTATTAAACAATATGAAAAACTGAATTGGGCCATTTCGTAGGAGGTGGATATGAGTTTGAAAAGGAGAATAAAAGCACCCAGTTACAGTTTTGTGCTACTTGGACAAGAGCCTGCTATATATACTACATCCCTAAATCTGTTCAGGGTCAAGAATTGAAGAGGCCTGACCAATACACAGTCCATCGTGTAAAACTACAGCCTGAAGCAAGTACTTTAAAAAAAGCATGTCACTTTCTAAAGGTTATAAAGAGTAAATAAACCAGCAAATTACTCCTCTTTTATTGTTTTTGTAAAAACAATAAAATCCTTGTAGTCCTAAGGCAGCTAATAAAAAGTAAACACTTTAAGCTTTAGTTTTTAAAACCTTTTTTAAGGTTCTATATTCTTGGATATTTTATTGAAGTTTCATATGGGATTTCCTTACCAAATTTATCATATTTTTTTCTCATTGACAATTAATGATTTTTGAAAACTTCATTCATTTTGAAGAATGACTAAAAGTGAAAAGTTCAAATAAAACATAATAATTTTTAATAAAGAGCAAGAAGTTATATCAAAATCCTAACATAGTAGAAGTATATTATAATGTTATCTTTCAGCATAGTGGGTAACACTCATTTTCCCAGTTTTCCATGTAGTTCAAGATACAGATTCTACAAATCATTATAACTGCAAAAGGGTTATGACAGCACAACTAATTTTATGGGGAATTGAAATGCTGCTTAATGTTATTTACCACATTGCATGCATGTTCAGTTGGTCAGTTATGTGTGACTTTTTTGACCCCATGGACTGTAGCCCACCAGGCTCCTCTGTCCATGGGATTATCCCAGCAAGAATTACACCATTAATTATCCAGTTTCCTTCCTACTAATATCTTAGCAAATCATTGCTTTTTTTTTTTTTTTGGCTGCACCCCACCAAAATGTCAAATGGCCCAAAAATGAAGGAAAAAAAGAGACAACAGAAACAGATCTACGGGTCCATATATTTGAGTTTATAGGTATTGTTGTTATTCAGTCACTAAGTCGTGTCTAATTCTTTGCAACTCCATATGCTGCACCAGGCCAGGCTTCCCAGTCCTTCACTATCTCCCAGAGTTTGCCCAAACTCATACCTATTGAGTCAGTGACGCTTTCCAACCATCTCCTCCTTTGTTGCTCCCTTCTCCTGCCCTCAATCTTTCCCAATATCAGGGTCTTTTTCCAATGAGTCAGCTCTTCCCCTCCGGTGGTATTGAAGCTTCAGTCCAATGAATATACAGAGGATTTCCTTTAGGACTGACTGGTTTGATCTCCTTGCTGTCCAAGTAACTCTCAAAAGTCTTCTCCAGTACCACAGTTTGAAAGCATCAATTCTTGCCTTCTTTACAGTCGAATTCTCCATCGATACATTACTACTGGAATGTAATATAGCTTTAGCTAGACGGACCTTTGTTGGCAAAGTGATGTCTCTGCTTTTTAATGTGTTGTCTAGATTTGTCACAACTTTCCTTCCAAGGAGCATGCATCTTTTAATTTCATGGCTGCAGTCACCGTCTACAGTGATTTGATTTTGGAGCCTGAGAAGATAAAATTTGTTACTGTTTCCACTTTTTCCCCATCTATTTTCCATGAAGTGGTGGGACTGGATGCCATGATCTTAGTTCTTTGAAAGTTGAGTTTTAAGCCAGATTTTTCACTCTCTTCTTTCACTCTTATCAGGAGCTCTTTAGTTCCTCTTTGCTTTATTCCATTAGAGTGATATCATCTGTATATCCAAGGTTGTTGATATTTCTCCCAGTAATCTTGATTCTAGCTTTTGAGTCAGCCTGGCATTTTGCATGATGTACCTTGCATATAAGTTAAATATGCAGGGTGACAATATACAGCCTCGATGTACTCCGTTCCCAGTTTGGAAACCAGTCCATTGTTCCATGTCTGATTCTAACTATTGCTTCTTGACCTGCATACAGGTTTCTCAGGAGACAGGTAAGGTGGTATGGAATTCCCATTTCTTTAAGATTTTTCCACAGTTTGTTGTTGATTCACACAGTCAAAGGCTTTAGCATAGTCAATGAAACAGAAATAGATGTTTTTCTGGAATTCACTTGTTTTTTCTGTGATCCAACGGATGTCGGCAACTTGATCTCTTTTTCCTCACCTTTTCTAAATCCAGCTTGTACATCTAGATGTGCTCAGTTCACGCACTGCTGAAGCCTACCTTGAAGGATTTTGAGCATTACCTTGCTAGCGCATGAAATGAGCACAACTGTGTGGTAGTTTGAACATTCTTTGGCACTGTCTGTCTTTGGGATTGGAATGAAAACTGATCTTTTCCAGTCCTGTGGCCACTGCTGAGTTTTCCAAATTTGCTGGCATATTGAGTGTAGCACTTTCACAGCATCATCTTTTAGGATTTGAAATAGCTCAACTGGAATTCAATCACTAACACTAGCTTTGTTCATAATAATGCTTCCTGAGACCCACTTGACTTCACATTCCAGGATGTTTGGCTCTAGATGAGTGACCACACCATCAGAGTTTGTTGTTTAGTTGCTAAGTTATATCTGACTCTTTGTGACCCCCATGGATTGTAACCCGCCAGGCTCCTCTGTCCATGGGATTCCCCAGGCAAGAATAGTGGAGTGGATTGCCATTTCCTTCTCCAGGGAATCTTCCCGACCCAGTGACTAAACCCATGTCTCCTGCAGGCAGGGAGATTCTTTACCACCTGAGCCACCAGTAAGCTTATCTGGGTCATTAAGACCTTTTTTGTATAGCTCTTCTATGTATTCTGCCACCATGTCTTAGTATCTTCTGCTTCTCTTAGGTCCTTGATGTTTCTGTCCTTTACTGTGCCTATCTTTGTATGAAATGTTCCCTGGGTATCTCCAATTTTCTTGAAGAAATCTCCAGTCTTTCCCATTCTATTGTTTTTCCCCATTACTTTGCATTGTTCGCTTAAGGTTTTTTTATCCCTCTTTGCTATTCTCTGCAACTCTGCATTCAGTTGGGTATATCTTCCCCTTTCTCCCCTGCCTTTCATTTGTCTTCTATTTTCAGCTATTTGTAAGGCCTCCTCAGACAACCATTTTGCCTTCTCACATTTCTTTTTCTTGGGGGTGGTTCTTGTCACTGCTTCCTACACAATGTAACAAACCTTCATCCATAGTTCTTCAGGCATTCTGTCTACCAAATCTAATCCCTTGAATCTATTCATCACCTCTACTGTATAACCATAGGGGATTTGATTTAAGTCATACTTGAATGGCCTAGTGGTTTTCCCTACTTTTTTCAATTTAAACGTGAATTTTGAAATAAGAAACTTATAACCTGAGCCACAGTCAGCTCCTGATCTTGTTTTTGCTGACTCTATAGAGTTTCTCCATCTTCGGCTGCAAAGAATATAATCAATCAGATTTAAATACTGACCCTCTGGTGATGTCCATGTGTAGAGTCGTCTCTTGTGTTGTTGGAAGACAGTGTTTGCTATGACCAATGTGTTATCTTGGCAAAACTCTGTCTTTGTGCTGGTTCATTTTGTACTCCAAGGCCAAACTTGCCTATTATTCCAGATATCTTTTGACTTCCTACTTGTGCATTCCAATCCCCTATGATGAAAAGGATATCTTTTTTTAGTGTTAGTTCTAGAAAGTCTTGTAGGTCTGCACAGAACCGTTTAACTTCAACTTCTTTGGCCTTAGTGGTTGGGGCATAGACTTGGATTACTGTAATGTTGAATGGTTTGCCTTGGAAATGGACAGAGATCATTCTGTTGGTTTTGAGACTGCACCCAAGTACTGCATTTCAGACTCTTCTGTTGACTATAAGGGCTACTCCAATCCTTCTAAGGGATTCTTGCCCACATTAGTAGATATAATGGTCATCTGAATTAAAATCACCCATTCCTGTCCATTTTAGTTCACTGATTCCTAAAATGTCAATGTTTACTCACGCTATCTCCTGCTTGACCATGTCCAATTTATCTTGATTCATGAACCTAACATTCTAGGTTCCTATGCAATACTGTTCTTTATAGCCTCAGATTTTACTTTCACCACCAGACACATCCACAGCTGAATGTCATTTCCACTTTGGCCCAGACTCTTCATTCTTTCTGGAGCTATTTCTCTGCTCTTCCCCAGTGGCATACTGGATGCCTACCAACCTGGGGGTTCATATTCTGGAGTCATATCTTTTTGCTTTTTCATACTGTTCATAGATATATATACTATATATAGATATAGACTTATTAAATATATGAAACTATATGCAAGAAACTATATGACAATATCGATTTCAGCAGAGGAATGAAAGTTATCAAAGAAGAACCAAGTGAAAATATTAGGACTGAAAATATAAGAAGGAAAATTAAGAACTCAATAGATTGACCTAATCAGCAAACTACATAAACTGAAAATTCATTAACTGAAAGGAAGGGGAAAAAATAACCAGATTGAAGTATGTACAGAAAAAGAAAAAAGAGAAGGAAAATGCAGACAAAAAAATAATAATTATACAGAAGATTTGAACAAGATTGACAAAGTTCACCAAATTCACAGTCATTCTATATTGCACCCAAGAAACACAAAATACATATTTTTTTCAAGTTCATCTCTGTTGGCCTATTCACCAAACTTGATCATATGCTTGACTAGAGAACAAAGTTCCACAAATATTAAGTGACTGAAATTATGTAAAGCTTATAATCTGACATTAAATTATCCAAAAAAATCTTTTTTTAAAGTTAATAAAAAGTAAAATGAAACTCTCAAATATTTGTAGAAGTAGTAGTACACATCTAAATAATGCATGGGGCAAAGAAAAAATTACAATCTGAACTGAATGATAATAAAGATGTAGATAATATAGTTGATGAATCTACATAAATTTGTGGGACCCAACTAAAGGCATGCTAAGAGAAAAATTTAGTCTTAAATGCTGTACATTAGAAAAGGAAAAAAGGTGAAAACTAATCAACTAAATACCATCTTTAGAAGTTCAAGACAGAAAGAACAAATTAAACAAAGTAAGGAAATAATAAAGATAAGAGTGAATAGTAATAAAACACAAAACAAACATGCAAAAGAGAGAAAAAGGGGAAAATGAATTCCTTGAAAAGAACAACATAACTGATAAACCCTGAAAAAGACTGATCCAAAATTCCTACTCATTCGCAACATCTCTGCATCGTTTATCTCTTCTATGAAGCTTTCCTCACTCCCCTTAGTAAAATTAGACATTTCCTTGTCCAGACTCACAGTATATTCTGCAATCCTTTATTATTACATGGTATTATATTCTCTAAAACCTGGTATAAGTGTTCAGGAAATACTAAATGAATGATCAAATATAGTTTTGCTTGCTTGTTATCTCTTTAAAATTAAAAAGAAAAGAATCATATTGATTTGTACTATAGTATTTCTTGAACTTTCAGTTTCAAAGTCTAAATTTCCTTTTACAAACTTTGTATTTTGAAATTATTTTAGACTTACAGAATACTTATAAAGATAGTAGAGTTCATATATACCCTTTACCCAGCTTCCCTAACTTTAAATTTTACTTAAGTAGGGTACATTTATCAAAGTTAAGAAAATAACACTGTTACAATATTATTGATTAGACTACAAGGTTTCTTCACACTTCACTAGTATTTTCCACCAATATCTGTTTCAGGATATGAAACGGGACCCCATGTTATGGTTAATCATGTCTCCTCCAATCTGCAATAATTTCTCTCTTGTTTTTTATGACCTTGCTCTGACACACATTGATGAGATATCTTGTAGAATGTTCCACATATGGTGTTTGTCTGCTATTTTTTCATGATTAAACTAGGTTTCAAGAAGAATAAACCGCAGCAGTAAAGTTCCCTCTCATCACATCATATCATGAGTACCTGATGTTCACATGACTTACTGAACCACACCAATTCTTTCTGGGGATCTTAAACTTAATCACTTAGTTAAGGTGGTATTTGCCAAGTTTCTCCACAGTAAACTATTTTTCCCTTNAAATTATCCAAAAAAATCTTTTTTTAAAGTTAATAAAAAGTAAAATGAAACTCTCAAATATTTGTAGAAGTAGTAGTACACATCTAAATAATGCATGGGGCAAAGAAAAAATTACAATCTGAACTGAATGATAATAAAGATGTAGATAATATAGTTGATGAATCTACATAAATTTGTGGGACCCAACTAAAGGCATGCTAAGAGAAAAATTTAGTCTTAAATGCTGTACATTAGAAAAGGAAAAAAGGTGAAAACTAATCAACTAAATACCATCTTTAGAAGTTCAAGACAGAAAGAACAAATTAAACAAAGTAAGGAAATAATAAAGATAAGAGTGAATAGTAATAAAACACAAAACAAACATGCAAAAGAGAGAAAAAGGGGAAAATGAATTCCTTGAAAAGAACAACATAACTGATAAACCCTGAAAAAGACTGATCCAAAATTCCTACTCATTCGCAACATCTCTGCATCGTTTATCTCTTCTATGAAGCTTTCCTCACTCCCCTTAGTAAAATTAGACATTTCCTTGTCCAGACTCACAGTATATTCTGCAATCCTTTATTATTACATGGTATTATATTCTCTAAAACCTGGTATAAGTGTTCAGGAAATACTAAATGAATGATCAAATATAGTTTTGCTTGCTTGTTATCTCTTTAAAATTAAAAAGAAAAGAATCATATTGATTTGTACTATAGTATTTCTTGAACTTTCAGTTTCAAAGTCTAAATTTCCTTTTACAAACTTTGTATTTTGAAATTATTTTAGACTTACAGAATACTTATAAAGATAGTAGAGTTCATATATACCCTTTACCCAGCTTCCCTAACTTTAAATTTTACTTAAGTAGGGTACATTTATCAAAGTTAAGAAAATAACACTGTTACAATATTATTGATTAGACTACAAGGTTTCTTCACACTTCACTAGTATTTTCCACCAATATCTGTTTCAGGATATGAAACGGGACACCATGTTATGGTTAATCATGTCTCCTCCAATCTGCAATAATTTCTCTCTTGTTTTTTATGACCTTGCTCTGACACACATTGATGAGATATCTTGTAGAATGTTCCACATATGGTGTTTGTCTGCTATTTTTTCATGATTAAACTAGGTTTCAAGAAGAATAAACCGCAGCAGTAAAGTTCCCTCTCATCACATCATATCATGAGTACCTGATGTTCACATGACTTACTGAACCACACCAATTCTTTCTGGGGATCTTAAACTTAATCACTTAGTTAAGGTGGTATTTGCCAAGTTTCTCCACAGTAAACTATTTTTCCCTTTATATTTTCTATCTGTTAAAACTTAGTCCACAATCAAGGTGAGGGAAATTAAGCTCCACTTCCTAGAGAAAAGAATATCAAGCAATTTGTGAACATGTATAAAACCACCACAGTAATTTATGAAACAATCTGGGAAAGGTACTACAACTATTCTATTTCTCCTTAAAGTTTCATCCACTAATTTTAGAATTCATCTGTGGATCTTGCCTGCAGTAATTATTACTGTGATGCTTTAAGGGTGGTTTCTGTTTCTCTCCTTCCTCCTACATTTATTAACTGGGATAAAAGATTTGTCCCATCTCCCTCATTTATTTATCATTCACTTACATTAGTAGGGTATAATGGATATTTATTTTATTCTTTGGGTTATAATCCAATACTATCATCATTTATTTTGTTGCTCAAATTCTTCCAGCTATGTTTATGGGAATTCTTTCAGGCTGGTTTCTGTACCCTTTCGTCATGCTATTTTAAGTACCTTCTTAAAGTACCTTCCAGCACTACAAGATATCCAACTCTAGAATAAACCACTTCTCCAAGCGGTCTTGGTTCCTTTTATTAGATAATGACACTTAGAACCAAAAAGTGAGTACTATAGATGGTTCCTGCTATGGGAGTGTTGCTACCTGTATGTCCTTTCAGCAGAGCCAGAAAATCTATATATATAGTCAAACCAATGTGTATACATGTCTGTATTTCTGTATCTGTTTATACTAAATGAGTTTATACTGATACCTTCAACTTTAATCCCACACCACAGAATTCATTCTAGCCTCTCCCAACACATACTTATTTGTTTCTTCCTTCAACAGAGAAAAAAATTCTACCCAGCTCTATAACTTGCTTAATTTGTTCAACCCTAGCATAGCTATAAGTAGTCTCAGTATTATTGCCATGAAAAATAAATCTGCCAACCAAAGAGTGTTTAATGCAAACATTTAAGCATTTTTGTCTTTAGCCTTACAGTATCAACTCAACATGACAGAGGATGAGATGGCTGGATGGCATCACTTATTTAATGGACATGAGTTTGAGCAAGGTCCAGGAGTTGGTGATGGACAGGGAAGCCTGGCGTGCTACAGTCCTTGGGGTCGCAAAGAGTCAGACACGACTGAGGGACTGATCAACTCAACATACATTCTCTAAAGTTCTTAAATCAGCTTCTTTTCCCATCCATGTCTTTCACTGAAGTAATGGTGAAACAGCTACATATATTTTCATAGTCTACATTCCATTCTGAAATTCTCCCCACACTCTGACTGAACTTTTATAAAGGTTGCATATAGTATAGTTCACTGTGGTGTACAGTTTTATGGATTTTGACAGAAGCATGGAGAAATGTTTCTACCATCACTGTACCATACAGAAGAGTCCATCACTCCTCAAAATTCTCTTATGCATTACATTTATAGGTAATCCCCATCCCATCCTTCAACACCTGGCAATTATTGATTTGTTTCCCATCCCCATAGTCTTGCCTCTTCCAGAATGCCATACAAATGCACTGCCTAGTATGAAGACTTACATAATTACTTCTTCCACTTAGAAAAACTCGTTCAATACTCATGATATCATTTTTGAGACTATTTTGCGGGGAACAGAATTCTTTTAAGCACTTTAAAGTATCATGCCACTGTCTCCTGGACTGAACAATTATTATCAAGAAGTCCACTATTAATAGTATTATTGTTCTTTTGAAAATAATGAATCTTTTCCCACTTCTGACTGCTTTTAAGATTTCCCATCTGTGCTTTTTATTATTCTTACTGAATGAAAGATTCTTCAAATTCTACAATGCTTCACAATTCTCAGAAGTTTCACATACATGATTTTGCATTGTTGTTGTTCATTCGCTAAGTCATGTCCAACTCTTTGTCACCCCATGGACTGCAGCATTCCAGGCTTCCCTGTCCTTTACTATCTCCTGGAGTTTGTTCAAATTCATGCCCATCTGGTTGGTGATGCTACCTAACCATATCATCCTCTGCCGCCCCTTCTCCTTTTACCTTCAATCTTTCCTGGCATCAGGGTCTTTCCAGTGAATTGGCTCTTCGCATCAGATGGCCAAAGTATTAGAGTTTCAGCTTCAGCATAAGTCCTTACAATGAATATTCAGGGTTGATTTCCCTTAGAATTGACTGATTTGATCTCAATGCAGTCCAAGGGACTCTCAAGAGTCTTCTCAAGCACCACAGTTCAAAAGCACCAATTCTTCAGCTCAGTAAGCTCAGCTTACTTTATGATCCAATTCTCACATCTGTACATGACTACTAGAAAAACCATAGCTTTGACTACATGGACCTTTGTTGGCAAAGTGATAGCTCTGCTTTTTTTAATACACTGTCTAGGTTTGTAATGGATTCCCTTCCAAAGAACAAGTGTCTTTTTCACATAACCTCATAATAATCCTTTTTTTCACCTACCCCTGTATGTCCCTTCTCCTCCTTTTCCTATCCCTACTAGTAACCACTAGCTTGTTCTCTTTATTTATGAGTCAACTTTTCTGTTTTATTCACTAGTCTGTTGGGCTTCCCTCATATCTCAATTGGTAAAGAATTCGCCTACAATGCAGGAGACCCCAGTTCAATTCCTGGGCCAGGAAGATCCACTGGAGAAGGGATAGGCTACCCACTCCAGTATTCTTGGGCTTCCCTTGTGGCTCAGCTGGTAAAGAATCCGCTTGCAATGCAGGATACCTGGGCTCAGTCCCTGGGTTGGGAAGATCCCCTGGAGAGGGAAAGGCTACCCATTCCAGTATTCTGGCCTGGAGAATTCCATGGACTATAGAGTCCATGGGGTCACAAAGGGTCAGATACGACTGACCAACTTTCACACACACACTAGTCTGTTGTAATTTTTAGAGCCCACATTTAAGTGGCATCATATGGTATTTGACTCTCTCTAACTTATTTCATTTTGCATAATGGCTTCCATCTATGTTGCTGCAAACAGCAAAAGTTCATTTTTCATGGATGAGTAGTATTCCACTGTAGTATTGTAGTAGTGTTCCAATGCAGGAGACCTGGGTTCAATCCCTTGGTTGGGAAGATACCCTGGAGAAGGAAATCGCTACCCACTCCAGTATTCTTACCTGGAGAATTACATGAACAAAGGAGCCTGATGGGCTACAGTCGATGAGATTGCAAAGAGTCGACTCAATTGAGCAACTAACATTTTCACTTTTAGTATTCCATTGTACATGTATGGACGAATGAATGGATGTATGGATATGTGTGTGTGTGTGTGTGTGTGTGTGTATACACCACAATTTCTTTATCCATTCATCTGCTGATGGACATTTAGATTGCTTCCACATCCTGGCAACTAAATAATGCTTCTCTGAACACTGGGGTACATGCATTTGTTTGAATTAGCATTTGAGCTCTTTCAAATATATACCCAGGAGTGCAATAGCTGGGTCATATGTTAGTCCTATTTTTAGTTCCTCAAGAAATCTCCATACTGTTATCCATTGTGGCTACGTCCGTTTACATTCCCACCAACAGTGCATGAGGATTCCCTTTTTTCCACATCCTTGCCAGCATTTGTTATTTGTGTTCTATTTGATGAAAGCCATTCTGATGGGTATGAATCAGTGTGGTTTTGATTTGCATTTCCCTAATGATTAGCAATGTTGAGCATCTTTTCATGTGCCTGTTGGCCATCTGCATATCCTCCTTAGAAAAATGTCTACTCAGTTCTCTTGCCTATTTTTAAACAGGTTGTTTGTTTTTCTGATGTTGAGTTATATGACCTGTTATATATTTTGGATATTAACATCTTATTGGTCATATCACTTGCAAATATCTTGTCATTTACAGCAACGGTTAGAGGAACTTCTGTAGGAGAAAAAAGAAGAGGCCACAACTGGAAACCAGAAAATTAGGAAATGAAAAAGTTCATCAGTAAAGGAAAAAGAAACAGTAAAGGTAGAAAATCATCCACACACAAAGTTAGTAGGGTGTTGAAAGACAAAAGTAGCAAAATTATTTATATCCACAATAAACAATTAAGGGATACACAAAACAATTAGATGCAAAATATGCTATCAACAACAGCAATAATTAGGGGAGTAGAGTATAAACGTAGGGTTTTAAAAATGCATGTGAAATTAAGAGATGACTAAATTAAAACAATCATGAATATATATAGATTGCTATACTATACAAAAACTTCATAGTAAACCACAAACCAAAAATCTGTAATAGATATACACCAGAAAAAGAAATGCAAACATAACTATAAAGATAGTCATCAAATCACAAAAGAATAAAGAGAAAGAAAGGCTTATAAACCAAATCCAAAACAATTAACAAAATCTCAGTAAGAATATATATAATGATAATTACCTTAAATGTAATGAACTAAATGTTCCAACCAAAAGACACAGAGTGGCTGAATGGATACAGAAACATGACTCATATATACACCGTCTATAAAAGACTCGCTTCAGATCTAAAGACACACATATAAACTCAAAGTGAGGGGATGGAAAAAGGTATTACATGCAAACGGAAACCTAAAGAAGGCCAGAGCAGCAATACTTATATCAGACAAAATAGACTTTAAAATAAAGAGTAAGACTATTAGAAGAGACAAAGAATGACACTACACAGATCGAGAGATCAATCAAAGAAGATACAACAAATTTTACTGATATATATAAATATATATGCACCTAATATAGGAACACCTCAATATATAAGAAATATTATCAGACATAAAAAAAGAAATCAACACCAGAACAATAATAGTAGGGGACTTTATTCAGAAAATATGCTATTTTAAGCTAGTTTTATAAAGCTATTTTCAATACTTATCCAAGATATCTATTTTTTAAAATAATTTCTTCTTTAATAGACTTTTGTTATATTAGTTGAAAGTAGCTTTATATATAGGATGAACACTGGTAATTAAATTTTATTACGACAACAAATTTCAGTATTTTAAAATCTTAAAACAGGGTTCATAAAAATAAAACTGTTTCAGATTATTTTTTTATTCCTACTTATACTTTATTTATAGGAAGTCACCAAANTTTGTTATATTAGTTGAAAGTGGCTTTATATATAGGATGAACACTGGTAATTAAATTTTATTATGACAACAAATTTCAGTATTTTAAAATCTTAAAACAGGGTTCATAAAAATAAAACTGTTTCAGATTATTTTTTTATTCCTACTTATACTTTATTTATAGGAAGTCACCAAATTTTACTGATTCTCTCTACAGTAGAGAGAATCTACCCTCAGTTACATGTAAGTCCTAATTACTTCATCCCTATATCATTATTACAATGATTAAGAATTTATTTTTTCATCTCAGAATCTTACCAACTCAAATCTAACACAGAGCTGATAACTTGTTCTACAAATTCAGAGTCTCAGAAATGAAATGCTTTTAAGGGTTTTTGTCCAATACAAATCTTCTGCTAAAACCAAACATCTTTTACAATTTAATACTAGATATCCCCTTACTAAAAATTTCAGGGTTATCATTTTTAAAAACAGGGATATTTTATTATTTGAAGTCAAAATACTACATATATTTATTCTGTCACTTAATCATGTTATTTATTTAATCATTTAATCATTTCATTCAGTTCAGTTCAGTTATTCAGTCGTGTCCAATTCTTTGCAACCCCATGAATCGCAGCACGCCAGGCCTCCCTATCCATCACCATCTCCCGGAGTTCACTCAGACTCACGTCCATCGAGTCTGTGATGCCATCCAGCCATCTCATCCTCGGTCGTCCCCTTCTCCTCCTGCCCCCAATCCCTCCCAGCATCAGAGTCTTTTCCAATGAGTCAACTCTTCGCATGAGGTGGCCAAAGTACTGGAGTTTCAGCGTTAGCATCATTCCTTCCAAAGAAATTCCAGGGTTGATCTCCTTCAGAATGGACTTGTTGGATCTCCTTGCAGTCCAAGGGACTCTCAAGAATCTTCTCCAACACCACAGTTCAAAAGCATCGATTCTTCGG
>SJYX01001118.1:151857-175988 GCA_006410675.1 Oreotragus oreotragus | reverse complement strand
GGTCCCATCACTTCATGGCAAATAGATGGGGAAACAGTGGAAACAGTGTCAGACTTTATTTTGGGGGGCTCCAAAATCACTGCAGATGGTGACTGCAGTCATGAAATTAGAAGATGCTTACTCCTTGGAAGAAAAGTTATGACCAACCTGGATAGTATATTCAAAAGCAGAGACATTACTTTGCTGACTAAGGTCCGCCTAGTCAAGGCTATGGTTTTTCCTGTGGTCATGTATGGATGTGAAAGTTGGACTGTGAAGAAAGCTGAGCGCCGAAGAATCGATGCTTTTGAACTGTGGTGTTGGAGAAGACTCTTGAGAGTCCCTCGGACTGCAAGGAGATCCAACCAGTCCATTCTGAAGGAGATAAACCCTGGGATTTCTTTGGAAGGAATGATGCTAAAGCTGAAACTCCAGTACTTTGGGCACCTCATGTGAAGAGTTGACTCATTGGAAAAGACTCTGATACTGGGAGGGATTGGGGGCAGGAGGAGAAGGGGACGACCAAGGATGAGATGGCTGGATGGCATCATGGACTCAATGGACGTGAGTCTGAGTGAACTCCAGGAGATGGTGATGGACAGGGAGGCCTGGCGTGCTGCGATTCATTGGGTCGCAAAGAGTAGGACACGACTGAGCGACTGAACTGAACTGAACTGATCCATATTATAAAGAGTAATTTGCTTAAGTCGAAGTCTACTGATTTAAATGTTGATCTCATCTAAAAACTATCTTCACAGATACAGATGTCTGACCAAGTATCTGAGTACTGTGACACAGCCAACTTGACAAAAAAATTAACCATCACAATTGTGTATGTAAGAAACTTTCTAAAAGGGAAACTTCCATTCCTAAAAATAATGGGCTGTTATTTGTACTAACAGTCCAACTAAAACAATTAACAATTCCAAATAAAATATTTCTAAAATCTTAAAAGTATCAAAGACCTAGCCAGTGGGATTGACTGATGGATTGCCTGTAAGGTGAGACAAAGAGAGGAGTCAAGGATAATTTTGAAGTTTTTGGCCTGAGCACCACCTGGGTGGATTGAACAGTGGAGGGAAGACTGCAGGCTGGAGCATTTGGGGAGACAGGGCTGTCAGGTTCAGGAGCTCAGTTTTAGACATGGATTTTGGATGTCCAAATGGAGCAGACATCAAGGTAAGTGGATAAGTGCTCTGGAGATGAGGAGGAGTGGTTCCACAACTTGTGGTGATGTGTCAAGAGATATCAGTAAGAAGAGGGCAATGGGAACTTCTTTTATCTTCAAGTTTCCCATTATTCCCTCTTAACAGAAATGCAGTATTCCATTCCATTTCAGTTTTCCATTCTATTGCTAATTCATGTGTTCAGGTGAAGGCTTTTAGACAAATGGTTGTTCAGAAATAAAAGTTAACACTTAAAGGACACATACTACCTGCCAGGAAGGGGGTCTCAGCTCATAATATATATTATTATAACTCAATCCTCAAAACAAATCTTGGATAGGTAAAATCATCATCCCTACTTTTGCAGGTGAAGAAACAAAGGAACAGAGAGGTTAGTAAACTTCCAGAGGTTTCGCAGCTAATAAGTGGTGAAAGTAGAATTTGAAAACCGACTCTTTGATTCCGGAGTCCCTGCCCCAAACACTATATTGTACTGTCTTTGCAGTGCTTGGGAATCTAATGTTCCTCCATGTTAATGAAATCAAGATACCATAGCCCTTTCAAGTTTTCAGAGTTGACTAAAATAGAGTTCTACATTACTAAATGATGTATGATGCCGTTCATGTTTTAAAATTGCCTTTATTTTAATAAAATATCAACACTTTTATTGTGTCAAGTTCCTATTAGTCTCTATAAATCAAGGTATTTTGACTATGAATTTTATGTTGTTATAGCTTAATGATGCTTACTGATTATGTCAATAGATTTTTTTTTTTTCTTGACTGTACTGCCCAGCATGCAGGATCTTAAGTTCCCCAACCAGGAATCAAACCTGCACTCCCTGCAGTAGAAGCACGGAATCTTAAACACTTGATCTCCAGGGAAGTCCCAGGTCAACAGAATTTTAAAGTTTGCCAAACCTAACGCTGTGGTTATGAAGTTACTGGCAGGAGAATACAAAAAAGGAATCTAAGTTTCTTCCTGAGTTTGACTTCTTTGCTCACAAATATTTTTCTGTTGTGAAACTTGTTTGAGAGAGACTGAAAAGGTGAGCAAAGGGGTGGAATCTACTTTCAGAGCAAAATGGATTTCTTGGACAATGGCCCATTACAAGGAATACTTTTCATTTGACAGCCTTACATAACACATGAATGAAAACTGCTATTTTTAAGTGGTTTATTATGTTCAATGAATGAAACTATCTTATTGAATCTGCTGATGAATGTTACATGGTTATAAAATTTAGTAACAGCTTTGGTGGCCTCTGGCTTAAGAGATATGGAATTCGAACCAAGGGCCTGCCAAAGCAGGCAGTCTAATAAAAAACCAACTATATTTAGTAGATTTCAGAAGAGTTAACTCTCAGATAAAATTGAAGCAAAAATAATCATCTTCAATAGGAGAGTTACTTTGCTGCCAAGCAAATAAAGCATAAAGGAAAAAAAGGAGGGGGAGAGGAAGAAAGAGAAGATTAAACAAAAAGTATCATCACAAGAAGTTTTTAAAAACTTAACTTCAGATGAATTTGTTAACAAAAATTACTTCACAAGATAGTGAAAGATACATCAATCTGTGAATATGATTTTAAATGTTGCCATACTGGAAGTGGTGATTAAGCAAATAAAAAGTCTCTCTCTTTATTGTAAGTATTCAAGGAATCATCTGGATAATTTTTCAGGGAGAGTGAGTAGCACATAAAGATAATTAGGCATGGAAAGAAGCATTACATTACGAGAACAAATTTTTAAAAAAACAGATAACAAAACAGATACACACATACCATAGATTTCCGGTATTATCACAAACAGACTTTAAAAATAAATATGCTTAGTATGTTTAAAGAAATAAAGTCAAGGTTGAAACTACTATATCTGCAAAGAATACCAGATTTTTTTAAAGATCTCAGTATAATCTCTAGGTATGAAAAATATATAATCAACAATTGATCACTCAATCCATATGTTTGGTAGAAGACTGGACACAGTTAAAAAGAGAATCAGTGTACTAGAAAATAGATCAGGTACAGTATGGAGGAGGCAATAAGGAAATTAAAAAACGGAAAGTACAGAAGAAAGTTAAGAAAGATAAAGTATAAAGTGAGAGGCTATAAAACCATTCCCAAAAGAAGAGAGAAATAAGTTATATTCTGAAAACCTAATAACTGAGAATTATCCAAAACTGAAGAAAACACCAAGCTTCAGATAAGAATCCCAATGAATCAAAAAATGCTGCATTTGATTTAATTCTGACTGAGAAACTGAAGAGAAAAGGATCCCTCTGTTTTAATCTCATGTTAAATTAATTGCACTTAGTTCACGGCTCACCTCTTCAGTCCCTGCAGAATTCTGTACTTGACTACTCTGTGCTTGTTTTCTAATTCCATTGCTTTTCCAAACCCTTACAGAGCACCTCTAATACTTCTGATATGCATCCTTAAAGCTATAGTTATCCTTTTTAATGTACATAGTGTATGTATATTTAATTGACATAAATTCTATTTTATTATTGAGGAAAAAATTGTAGGTAGTCCACAATGGATTTTTAAAAATCCGTATCTACAGACAGCACAGTAAAGTGTCAGAAAAAATTTCAAAGGACTTAAACCATGCAGATAATACCAAAACAAGGAATCAAAATATGGAAATGAAATATTATAGGCCAGTACAGCTCATGAAAGTAGATCCAAATTCTAAACAAAATAAGCACATACTGAAGCTAACAATGGATAAAAATTATGTATGATAATAAAGTAAATTTACCACAGAAATATAAGATTTAACAATAGAAAATCAGTTAATGTAATTCTATGTACTAAGATGTTAAAAGAAAAAAACTACATGATCACAGATTTTTTTTAAAGCATCTGAAAATATGCAACAATTGTTTATGATATTTTTTAAAGCTCTCAGAAAACAATAAGCAAATGAGAATTTCCTTAATCAGCAGAATTTACAAAAAGGTTTCAGCAACACATCATGCTTAATAGTAAAAAATTGAAAGCATTTTCTTTGAGATCATGAATAAGGCAAGAATTTCAATTACCACTACATTTTATTAAAGGTAGTATGAGAAAGCAAGAAAAAGAAATAAAAGCTATATAGACTGAAAAGCAATTCACTGATGAAATAACTGCGAATAAAAATAACTTTATAAAACTACAAATGACATACTAGAATAAATAAGAAAATTAGCAAATTAGAGGGAAATAAAAATAATACACAATAACCAATGGTATTCCTGTATACTAAGAAAAAAATCTTGGGAATAAAACTTAAAATAACATTTGCATTAGCTAGAATAAATCTAACAAAACATGTTTAAGATTTTTAGGCAGAAAAATATAAAACTTGATTAAATAATATCTAAATAAATGAAGAAATATACCATATTCATATACCAGAAGTCTCAAAAGTGAAAAGAAACCAATTATCCCCAAATTGAAAAACTCAATTCAATGCAATCTCAGACAAATCCTAATAGTTTTTGCCAAACTTAGTAATGTAATTTTTAAATTAATACAGAAACAAAAATGCAAATGACGAAGAATAGCCAAGATACTCTTTTAAAAAGTGGGAAGACTTGTTCCATCAATTATGAAGTTTTATTATAGCATGAGAGGAATTAAGACAATGTGACAATGTTGCGGGAAAATACAAAGAGACCTATGAAATAAAACCAGGAATCCAGACCAATGATATTCTTATGAGTGTACACATATTTATATATCATATACAAAAGGAAGGACTGCTTATTTTGAATAAATAGTTCTGGGATGACTACACATCTATTTCAGAAAAAAGTGAAATTTGACCCCTGCTTCACATAATATGCAAAGATAATCCCAAATGGATCAGAGAACCAATTTTAAAGCAAAGGATAATCCTGTTGTGAGATACTACAGAATATACTAGTTGCTCTTGAACTGAGGAAGGATTTTTTTTAAACAAGACACCAAAAGCACTAGTAATGAAGCAAAAGACTAATCTCTTTACTACTGAAATTAAAAACTTCTGTTCACCAAAAAATATCAAAGAGAATAAAAAGATAAATCACAAACTGGAAAAAGTTTTTTTGTTTTTTTTTTGAGGCATGAAATCACCTTTTATTGCGAAGCTAAAAATATATCAAAATGCACATAACAATGGCTAATCTAAATACTATCACCTATCAAATGCATCACACCATCCTCCAAATCTAGAGCATATGCAGGCATAAACTGTATTAATCACAGTTAAGTATGAAACCTTGCTTCCAAACATTGCTATTAATTCTCAGAAGATATATGCTAGAACCATAGGAGTAATTGGTGGGCAAGTGGCTGAGGAATACCAGTTAGAAAACAAAGCTTTGCATGCTCAAAGTGCTTCTCTAGAAACTGTTGTATTCCCCATGGTATTTAGGAAGGGCACTATTAAGAATGAGTGTGAGTGACAGTTGCTCAGTCATGCCTGACTTTGCAACCCCATGGACGGTAGGTAGCCTGCCAGGCTCCTCTGTTCATGGAATTCTCTAGGCAAGATTACTAGAGTGGGTTGCCATTTCCTTCTCCAGGAAAAAGTTATTTTTAACACATATAACCCAAAAAAGACTAACACCAAGAATATATTTTAAATGTAGTAAGAAAAAAATGACAGACAGAACAGAAAATAACAGAAAAGTATACAAAGTATTTAAACAGGTGCTTCATAAAAGAGGATATTCAAATAGCCAACATACACAGGAAAATGTGTTCAGTTTCATTGGTAATTAGGAAAACGAAAATTAAAACTCCAAGATTCCACAAATATACTCAACAGATTAACAAAAATTTTAAAGTTGGACATTACCAAATATTAGTGAAGAAGTGAAACAATGGAAACTCCCAGACACTGTCAGTGTATAAACTGGGAAAACCACTTTGGAAAACAGTTTGGAAGTATAAAGTTAAATATATAAATCCTTTATCAGTTGTAAAGGCCCCCTTAAAACCTAATGGCTTAAAATAACAATGATTAAAAAACAAAACAAGTACATTTGAGGTACATTTGTTGTTGTTCAGTCCCTTAGTCATGTCCAACTCTTTACGACCCCATGGGCTGAAGCATGCCAGGCTTCCCTGTTCATCATGAACTCCCAGAGCTTGCTCAGACTCATGTCAATCAAGTCGGTGATGCCATCCAACCATCTCATCCTCTGTCATCCCCTTCTCCTCCTGCCCTCAATTTTTCCCAGCATCAGGGTCTTTCCAATGAGTTGGTTTTTCATGTTAGGTGGCCAAAGTATTGGAGTTTCAGCTTCAGCATCAGTCCTTCTAATGAATATTCAGGACTGATTTCCTTTAGGATGGACTGGTTGCATTTCCTTCAAGTCCAAGGGACTCTCAAGAGTCTTCTCCAACACCACAGTCCAAAACCATCAATTCTTCAGCGCTCAGCTTTCTTTATGGTCCAACTCTCACATCCATACATGACTACTGGAAAAACCACAGCTGTAACTAGACGGACCTTAGTCGGCAAAGTAATGTCTCTGCTTTTTAATATGCTGTCTAGGTTGGACATAGCTTTTCCTCCAAGGAGCAAGTGTCTTTTAATTTCATGGCTGCAGCCACCATCTGCAGTGATTTTGGAGCCCCCCAAAATAAAGCCTGTTACTGTTTCCATTGTTACCCCATCTATTTGCCATGAAGTGACGAGACAAGATACCATGATCTTAGGTTTTTGAATGCTGAGTTTTAAGCCAGCTTTTTCACTCTCCTTTTTCACCTTCATCAAGAAGCTCTTTAATTCCTCTTCACTTTCTGCCATAAGGGTGGTATCATCTGCATATCTGAGGTTATTGATATTTCTCCTGGCAATCTTGATTCCAGCTTGTGTCTCATCCAGTCCAGCATTTCACATGATGTACTCTGCATATAAGTTAAATAAGCAGGGTGACAATATTCAGCCTTGATGTACTCCTTTCCCAATTTGGAACCAGTCAGTTGTTCTATGTCCGGTTCTAACTGTTGCTTCTTGACCTGCATACTGGTTTAGCAGGAGGCAGAGAAGCTTGTCTGGTATTCCCATCTCTTTAAGGATGTTCCACAGTTTGTTGTGATCCACACAGTCAAAGGCTTTAGTGTAGTCAATGAAGCAGAAGTAGATGTTTTCCTGGAATCCTCTTGCTTTTTCTATGATCCAGTGGATGATGGTAATTTGATCTCTGGTTCCTCTATCTTTTCTAAATCCACCTTGAACATCTGGAAGTTACCGTTGAAGCCTAGCTTGGAGAATTTTGAGTATTACTTTGCTAATGCGAGTGTTAATGCTAGTGTGTGAGATGAGTGCAATTGTGTGATAGTTTGAACTGTCTTTGGCATTGCCCTTCTTTATTACCTCATCATAATAAAGGCCATATATAACAAGCCCACAACTAACATCATAATGGCAAAAAGCTGAAAGATCTTCCTCCAAGGTCAGAAACAAGACAAAGATGTCCACTCTCTCTTTCCTTTTGCTGAGCAATTTTAATAATATGTAACAATCTTAAAATACATCTTATATCTGGAGTCACAGTGGTTAATTCCCCAAAATTTTCTTCACCATAGAAGATTAAATTAAACCAGTTACCTAATTCCATTACCACTGACTGATTTATAAATAGGCAAGCAACTCAATCCTGGTCAAAGAGTTCAGAAGGAAAGTGTATTCTCAACGGAGGCTTCTAAGAAGTTTTTTTGCTCCTAGGAGTCACAGGAAGAAATGAGTCTTTTCTTATGCTGAGTATTATTCTGTCTCATCTTAACACCTGGAATTGCTGAAGCCCTGTTTGACCACAAGGGGAGTTAGTTTGAGGGCAGTGAGGATGACAGAGTGGTGAAAAAGAAGGAACTTTGGTCCCTGACAACATTGCTCAGGCACCAACTATACCATATCAGGAATCTACTCAACTTCTATAGTTGTACAATGTAAGATAATAAATGTCCTTCTTGTTTAAGGCAGTTTTAGTAAAATTTTGATATCTGTTGCCAAGGAATTACAATCTATCAAGCTGCCATGTAACTGAGAATCTATTATAACTATGTACATCTACCTATGTTTAACAGTAATTGGAAGGATAATGCTGAAGCTCCAATACTTTGGCCACCTGATGTGAAAAGCTGACTTATTGGAAAAGACCCTGATGCTTGGAAAGATTGAGGGCAGGAAGAGAAGTGGGTGACAGGGGATGAGATGGTTGGATGGCATCATCAATCCAATGGACATGAGTTTGAGCAAACTCCAGGAGATAATGAAGGACAGGGAAGCCTGGCCTGCTGCAGTCCATGGGGTCACAAAGAGTGGGTCACAACTTAGTGATCGAACAACAACAATTGGTATATAAGATCACTCTTACATTAGATAACCCCCTGGCGATTCATGGGGTCACAAAGACTCGGACACGACTGAGCGACTGAACTGAACTGAACTGAACGGCAGGGTTATGCCTCATTTAATTTTCTTCTTTCCTCTGTTTTGTTAATTTTTAATTTTACCCAAAGTAATATTTGCATTTGTGAAAAAAAAAAAAAAAGGCGCCAGAAAGCAAACATTGGAAAACAGTGATCAGATGGCCTACCTTTCGCCATTCCCACTTCCCAGAGTCACTTTCAATTATTTTGGCTGTTTCTTCTGATATATACCTAAATATTTCTGAATGCTTTAACTCTATTTTTTTTAATGTATCAATTTTTACTGTATTTTTTTTACATCCTGTTATATTAATTAATTTAGGTCACTTCTTCCATCTTCTCAACAAATTTGCAGCACAATTTTAGGTTGACTCAAAGGTCAGTTTACATCAACAGTTAGAAAAATGTGAGAAGATCTTTAAGGGGATCTGCAACTTAGAAAGTATTTTCATTATAATACTACAGTGTTATATGCCTTTATTTTTATATTCTCACTAGTGTACAGTGGAATTTTCCATAAGCTACATAATATGATACTGCAACAGAAAAATGTAAAAGCAGATACGATAAGCTAGTTGTGTCCTTTTAAGCCAGATATGAAGGAGATTCACAAATAGAAAACAATGCCATTTTTATTACTAAGATTTTTGTTTAGGGAAATATGTTCTTTTTTATAAAAATGTCATTTCACGTTACAATTTATGATTTATCTTTATTTGAATAAACATCAAAAAATTTTCTGTTTTAATTTTTCATCTCATACAGAAAATAGCAAAAGATATATCCCATATAAACAAAAGTTTTCTAAGATCTTTAATAACCTTTAAAAGTACCTTTAAACCTTTGAGAACTACTGGTTTAAATTATTGTAGCTATGTAAATTCAATCCCTGGGTCAGGAAGATCACCTGGGGTAGGAAATGGCAACCCACTCCAGTATTCTTGCCTGGAAATTTTCATGAACAGCAAAGCCTGGAGGGCTACAGTCCCTGGGGTCACAAAAAGAGTCAGACACAACTGGGCAACTGAGCACACGCACAAATGTTGGTTACTGCCAAGCCAAGAAGAGTATTATTCGTCATATGTCCTTTTGAGTTGTTCTCAAGTTTACTGTTAAGAGTTTTTCTTCCCATTTCTTATTTTGCTTTGTACCTGCTATTTACTTTTTTCAAATGCTCCAAAAAAATGTCAGTAAACAATTTTTCTAAGTTTTCAACAACATCAAATTATTTCAGTCATGACTCTCCCACATCCTTCCATTCTGTTGCTCCAGCCTGGCCTGGTCTGGATGCACAGCCATTGTTTTCCAGTTTTCCACTGACATCTTCTTATATAGAACTGCTGTTTCCGTCTCCTATGCCTTCTTTTTTTGGCTTTTTTCCTGGTCTTGATAAAAAGTAACCCCCCAGTAGCTTCCTATGGGTGGGTGAATGGAAACTAAGTTCTTTTAACGTAAAAATGTCTCAAAATTACACTATTCCAACCTCATACTTAATATGACAGTTTGCCCTCAGTTATAGAAAAGGAGGCCTATACTATTTACTTCATAATATCCTCCCCTCATTCTCTGTTCTCTCTGGAACTCCTTTTAGTAGGATGCTGAATCACATATATTCATCATCTAATTTTCTTATCTCTCCTATTTTCTTACTTTTGTTCCACTTTCTGAGAGATCATCTCCCCTTTACCTCCCAATCATTCTGTTAAAGTTTATCTTTTTAATCTCCAAAAGTTCTTTTCTGTTACAGAACTGCATTTTTTTCATAGCATCCTATTTCTGTTTTATGAACATAAAAAACTCTCTTATCTGGTAGTTTTTTATATACTATGTATATATTCTTACATACATGTTTAACAGCCACAAACTCCTCCCATTTAGCGCTCATACCTCTTTGCAATATGACTTTCTTGCTTCCCCCATCCAGAGATGGAATGCATTCTCTTTTGAATCTAGGTTAGCTGTGTAACATTCTTTGATCAATAGAATGTGCAAGAATTGACACCAGAGTTTAGAGTACCAGAGTTTAGGCTTCAAGAAGTCTTGTAGTTTCTGCCTTTGAACTCTTGGAAAGATCCCCAGAGAAAACCTTGCTTTATGAAGTCTGGGATTAAAAAATATATGTTAAAAACCCAAGAGTTCTAATTTTTCTATCTGAACTCAGCCCTGAGCAAACCCATCAATTAAATAATACTTGTATGAAATAGCATAATAAAATCAACAGATTAACATCCCAATCTACAAAATTATGAGAAATAATAAATTATTGTTGTTTTAGCCACCTAGTTTGGGTGGTTTGTTATTCAACAACAAGTAAATGATACAGAAAAGGATATTAGAAATGGAATGATACCACACAAAAACCCAAAATATGCAGCGCTGACTTGGGGACTGCATGGTAAGCAGAGGCAAAACTGGAAGAGCAACGAGGAAGTGTTACTAGAGTCTGTAAATCTAGTAACTGGCCAGAGGACTAAGGCAACTTGGAAGATAAGAAAAACAAAAATGTACCTAATTAAAATGTGACTATGTCTAAGGAGACTTCCAGGTAGAATGCTGCAAGTGTCAACTGGTCTTTTTTCCTAGTGGAATATTAAAGGTATGTAAAGACAGATAAATTGAAGAAATTATTTAGGTTCATTCATTCAATTTGCAGGAAATATAAAGGGCCCAATATGTGCTAGGTTGGAAAATTAAAACCATTTCGCACTTCCAGTCTCCAATCAACAAAAATTCTCATAGTAAGAAAGAGTTCAAAATAAATATCAAACCAAGACCCTTTAATGTCTCAGAAAATGCAAGGCAATATTACTATATAAGAATCTCAAGAGCATTATCTCAGAGCAGCCTGATATGTCCAAAGTAGACAAGTCCATCTTAGAATTATGGGTGTGTCTTTGGAGAAAAAATTCATAGGAAATCCAGAAAGTGTTATGCTTTTTGTTCTGAGTTAGTTTATGGGTTTTGGGTTTTGGTGAGTTTTTTTGTTTTTGTCTTTTCATTGTATTAGTAGGAGCACTACTAGCTTGGACTGAGTCAGCTCAAAGTGAAGGATCCTCTGGGCCACAAAGTTCTACAGGTAGAAAACATGACTGAAACAACTACTCAGTTGCAAAAAGAGACTATTTCTCATAGAAAATGAATAGTCTTTCAAAGAACTGAGCCAAGAACCCAGAGGTAGAGCCAAGAGGAAAACAAACGACTGGAGAACACATCCAGAGAGCAGAACGGATACTGTAAAGAACAACTCTATTGTTTTCCTTTATACACAATATTTCACTTCTGACCATTCTAGTCACCAAATGTGTAGAGGTTTTCCACATACCAAGCATTTCTGCCAACACTAGCTGCGTGCAATTTATCTTAATTCTGACATTTTCTACCTAGAGACAGAATCAGATCCACAGGTTAAGGACTCAGTCCTACAAGACTATCCCCACCACCACTGCAGATACCAATCACAAGTCCAGGTTGTCACCTGTATGTCTGAACAACTGGCTGTAAATCAGAGGTTTCCATGACTCCCCCTCTGCAGGTTTGATCAGTTTGCTAGAGCAGCTCACAGAACTCAGGAAAAAGTTTATTCACTAGATTATCAGTTTATAAAGGAAATTAAAAGATGTGAATAAACAGCCAAATGAAGAGATATACAGAGAGAGACCTAAAAGGGTCCCAAGCAAAGGAGCCTTTGTCTCTATATAGAGTCTGGAGCGTGTCGCCCTCTCAGCACATAGAAGCATCCTTGTTCATCAGTCTCTCCAAATGTCTATAGTTCAGGGATCTTTATGGAGGCTTTATTAAATAAATATGATTGATTGATCATCAGTGACCAAGTCATTCTCCAGCTCTTCACCCCTACCAGGAGGTCTAGCTGAGGGCTGAGAAGCTGAAAGTCCCTATCCTTTTAATCACAGGGTTGCTTCTTCTGGCAACCAGTTCCCATGCTTAGGGGCTTTCCAAAAACCACCTCCTTATGGCCAATTGGCACATGAAAAGATGTTCAACATCACTAATTACTAGAGAAATGCAAATCAAAACCATAATGAGGTATCACCTTACACCAGTCAAAATGGCCATCATCAAAAAGTCTACAAACAACAAATGCTAAAGAGGGTGTGGAGAAGAGGGAACCCTTCTACCCTGTCGGTGGGAATGTAAGTTAGTACAACCACTATGGAAAACAGTAAGAAGAGTCCTCAGAAAACTAAAACTAGAATTACCATATGATCGAGCAACCCCATTTCTGGACACATATCCAGACAAAAACATAATTCAAAAAGATACACGTACCCCTAAGTTCACAGCAGCACTAATCACAATAGCCAAGATATGGAAACAACTTAAATGTCCATTGACAGATGAACAGTAAAGTAGATATGGTGTATACACAATGAAATACTATTCAGCCACAAAAATGAACAAAGTAATGCCATTTGTAGCAACATAGATGCAACCAGAAATTATCATACTAGTGAAGTCAGACGGAGAAGGCAATGGCACCCCACTCCAGTACTCTTGCCTGGAAAATCCCATGGATGGAGGAGCCTGGTAGGCTGCAGTCCATGGGGTTGCAAAGTCGGACACGACTGAGCGACTTCCCTTTCACTTTTAACTTTCATGCATTGGAGAAGGAAATGGCAACCCACTCCAGTAGTCTTGCCTGGAGAGTCCCAGGGACAGGGAAGCCTGGTGGGCTGCCATCTATGGGGTCGCACAGAGTCAGACACGACCGAAGCGACTTAGCACCAGCAGCAGCAGTGAAGTCAGAAAGACGAATACTATATGATATCACTTATATGTGGAATCTAAAATATGACACAAATGAACCTATCTATGAAAAAAAAAAAAATCACAGACAAAAGAGAACAAACTGTTGACTGCCAAGAGGGAAAGGGCTGGGAGAGAGGTGGAGTGGGAGTTTGGGGTTAGCAGATGTAAGCTTTTATATATAGAATGGATAACAGTAAAATCCTACTGTACAGCACACAGAACTCTATTAATATATTATGATAAAGTCATAACGGAAAAGAAGCTTTTAAAAGATATGCATAACTGAATCACTCTGCTGTACAGTAGCAATTAACACAACACTGTAAATCAACTATACTTCAATTTTTTTAAAGGATAAAATAAAAAAACAAAATCACCTCCTTAACACAAACTCAAGTGTGCTTAAGAGGCTTGTTATAACAACAACAACAACAACAAAAAAAAAACACTTTACAGTTCCTTATGATTATACAGTGGAAGTGAGAAACAGATTTAAGGGACTAGATCTGATAGACAGAGGGCCTGATGAACTATGGACGGAGGTTTGTGACATTGTACAAGAGACAGGGATCGAGACCATCCCCAAGAAAAAGAAATGGAAAAAAGCAAAATGGCTGTCTGAGGAGGCCTTACAAATAGCTGTGAAAAGAAGAGAAGTGAAAAGCAAAGGAGAAAAGGAAAGATATACCCATTTGAATGCAGAGTTCCAAAGAACAGAAAGGAGAGGTAAGAAAGCCTTCCTCAGCAGTCAGTGCAAAGAAATAGAGGAAAAAAATAGAATATGAAAGACTAGAGATCTCTTCAAGAAAATTAGAGATACCAAGGGAACATTTCATGCAAAGANAATGGATATTAAGCCTAAAGCTTATTTAGGAGAATAAACAAAAGCTTCAAGCAGAAACAGGATGATCCCAGAAGCTTCTCTGAAAAGCTAGATACACCCGTGGCAGATTCATGTCAATGTATGCCAAAACCAATAGAGTACTGTAAAGTAAAAAAAAAAAAAAAAAAAGTGAATATGCACCATGTTTAGAGTCATTAAAATTTCTATGAATTTTGTTAAAAAAAAAAAAGTGGTTCTTGTGACTTCCCTGGTGATCCAGTGGCTAAGACTCTGGGCTCCTAATGAAGGGAGCCCGGGTTTGACCCCTAGACAGGGAACTAGATCCCCCATGCTGCAACTAAGCACTGGTGCAGCCAATAAATAAATAATTTTTTAAAAGTGGTTCTATACTCACTTTGGGGTTGGAAGGCAGGCTATATTTCATTTATAAACTCTTCTCTCTTAAACTATATGCTTCAAAATATTATTGACCATTGTTTCATTCATTAAATTCCAAATCTTGTATTTTGCAAAGGATTACAATATCAAGCCATATTAAAGGTATGTTAAAGGCTGTTTCAATATTAAAGGCAGCTCAGAGCTGTTTACAACTAAATATTTTATTTATGGTAGATACCTTCCCATCTAAGTGATTAAAAACAAAAATCCTCTAATTTCTGCCAAGAGCATTTCCCAATTATGACATTTCTAATTTACTATGTTTGGTACTTTTCTTCCTCTGATTTCAACGAATTCTTGCAACATACACTCACTAAGGACTTGGGAGCAGTCTAGGAAGTAGTGAAATGTATTCTGAAATCAATATAGCTTTTGGTTGGTTCAGGTCATGAAGCCAGCCCCCCAAAAAGGCAAAGTCAGTCACAAAGAGGAAAAAAAAAAGTTTAGTTGATTTTTTTTTTTTCATTAGGAAAAAGCTAGACATACTTTTACTTTTAGAAAACTAAGTTATCAATCGAAGTACCAGAAATAAACTAATAAGGAAAGGTATGGCAGGACAGAGTTAAGCACATATATCAATCTGATAATTTACATTTTATGTTTAGAACTTTAAAGTGTTTTCAAAATGTTAGAAACTATGAGCGTATGATAATGCTATTCTTCAGAGCAGCCTTGCTAAGTATAAACAGATACTTAAAGAAGCTATTTAACATACTAGGACAAAGTGGCAATAACAATAAAAACATTTTTACCACTTTCTGAAGACTGAGTTGTAACCCAACCCATTGATTTCATCACAGCTTTCTTCCATGTAGAATAACGAATTTCACTTTCTAGAAATAGAAGGTAGGAAAACCATACATAAGAAAGGCAGTTTACTCAATGTTATGTGGCAGACTGGATGGGAGGGGAGTCTGGGGAGAATGGATCCATGTATATGTATGGAATAATCTACCAGGAGACCCCAGTTTGATTAATAATCTACCAGGAGACCCCAGTTCGATTCCTGGACTGGGAAGATCCACTGAAGAGGATAAGCTACCCACTCCGGTATTCTTGGGCTTCGCTGGTGGCTCAAACGGTAAAGAATCCTCCTGCAATGTGGGAGACCTGGGTTCGATCCCTGGGTTGGGAAGATCCCCTGGAGAAGGGAACAGCTACCCGCTCCAGTATTCTGGCTTGGAGAATTCCATGGACTGTACAGTCCATGTGGTCGCAAAGAGTTGGACACGACTGAGTGACTTTCACTTTCACATGTATGGCTGAGTCACTTTGCTGTANCAATATGGGAGACCTGGGTTCGATCCCTGAGTTGGGAAGATCCCCTGAAGAAGGGAACAGCTACCCGCTCCAGTATTCTGGCTTGGAGAATTCCATGGACTGTACAGTCCATGTGGTCGCAAAGAGTTGGACACGACTGAGTGACTTTCACTTTCACATGTATGGCTGAGTCACTTTGCTGTACACCTGAAACTATCAATAACAACTGTTAGTTACTATACTCCAATACAAAATAAAAAGATTTTTAAAAAAGAAAGATAGTTTACTAAGATGTTCTAAGTACTATACTTATATTCACTCATCACTCTTGATAAATCGTTTCACTTATTAAACTGACGCTTGTTACACTGCATTTAACTGACATGGAGCTTTACCAGGACTCAGATCCCAGTATGGTTGCCAAAGACTGCCAGTGACTGCAGAGAGAAGCTTGTGTGGAAGTTGGAGGGAAATTCAGCCTGGTCTGCAAAATGAAAGAAGATGCAGAGACAGGCTATCTGCTAAGACCAGGTCATTCATAAGCAGGTGGTGATGAATCAGAAAGGAGAATCCTATTTGATCTGCTTTCTCTTTGGGGGAGGGCAGAGGACCTTGGAAAGTGAAAGTCGCTCAGTCGTGTCTGACTCTTTGTGACCCCATGCACTGTAGCCTGCCAGGCTCCTCTGTCCATGGANGTGAGGTGGGAAGGAGTTTGAAGAGGGAGGGACATAGGTACATCTATGTCTGATTCATGTAGATTTTGACAGAAATCAACACACTCTAAAGAAATAATATGGGGTGGGAGGTGGGAGGGGGGTTCATGTAAAAAAATAAATAAATACAAAAATAAATAAATAAAATAAATACATTTTTTTTAAAACTTACCTTTCTGTTTAACTTTCTGTTTACCTATTCTATGAAAGCAGTTATTCCAAAGACCTAACCAAGACTGACAGTTCCTGCTGCACTCATCCTGGTGTGGGTGAAACTGTGTCTTCATGCTAGGAGCATGCAGGCTGTCTGGACTCCGCTCTTACTGGACCACAAGGCTCCGTTCAGTACCTTATATACTAGGTGTTACTGTTTGTCAGGCTCTGCAAAAGGCACTGAGGGTCCTATGGTGGGTGGAAGGAACTTTCAGCTTACAAGAGAAGATTGATAGTTTAAAAGAGAGAAAAATATGTCGTAAGTATTGAAGGTCTGTCTAGTCAAAGCTTTGGTTTTTCCAGTAGTCATGTACGGATATGAGTGTTGGACCATAAAGAAAGTTGAGTGCCAAAGAATTGATGCTTTTGAACTGTGCTGTTGGAGAAGACTTTTGAGAGTCCCTTNTAAAAGAGAGAAAAATATGTCGTAAGTATTGAAGGTCTGTCTAGTCAAAGCTTTGGTTTTTCCAGTAGTCATGTACGGATATGAGTGTTGGACCATAAAGAAAGTTGAGTGCCAAAGAATTGATGCTTTTGAACTGTGCTGTTGGAGAAGACTTTTGAGAGTCCCTTGGACTGCAAGGAGATCAAACCAGCCAATCCTAAAGGAAATCAGTCCTGAATATTCATTGAAAGGACTGATGCTGAAGCTGAAACTCCAATACTTTGGCCACCTGATGCAAAGAACAGACTCCTTTGAAAATACCTTGATACTAGGAAAGATCAAAGGGAGGAGGAGAAGCAGATGACAGAAAATGAGATGGTTGGATGGCATCACCGACTCAATGAACATGAGTTTGAGCAAGCTCCAGGAGTTGGTGATGGATAGGGAAGCCTGGCGTGCTGCAGGCCATGGGGTCACAAAGAATTGGATGACTGAGCGACAGAACTGATTGAAAAATGAGTAAGTGCTAGGTTAGGAGGAGAAACATGGAAAAAAAATAAAGGATCAACAATATTTCAGGCAGCTGGAAAAACATCTATGATCTGGTGCTTAAAGGAAATGTGCTACCAGGCCATGGAAAGAATCTTAAATGCACGTGCCTAAGTGAAAGAAGCTTCCTGAGAAGGCTAAATGCTGTATAACTCCAACTGCATGGCTTTTTGGAAAAGAGAGAACTATAAAGACAGTAGAAAGTTTTAGCGTTTGCAGGGTGAAGCAGCAGTTAAAGTTGAAGTTTAGTCACTCAGTCATGTCCGACTCTTTGTGACCCCATGGACTGTAGCCCACCAGGCTCCTCTGGCCATGGGATTCCCCAGGCAAGAATTCTGGAGTGGGTTGCCATGCCCAGCGGATCTTCCTGACCCAGGGATTGAACCCTGGTCTCCTGCATTGCAGGCAGATTCTTTACCAATTGAGCCACCATGGAAGCCCCAGTAAAGCCCCAGGGAAGCAGCAGTTGAGGTAGTCAGTGGGAGATGGAGAACTTTAGCGCAGTGAATATACTGGGTGATGTTAACATTTGTCCAGACTCACAGCAGGCATATCGTGGTGGACTCTTGAGCATCATGATGTGTCAGTACAGGTTCATCTTTGGTTAAAAAAAAAAGAAAGAAAGAAAGAAAATACCATCCATCCTGAAGAGTGGTGTTGGTGTGGGAGCCTATGGATGAAAAAGGTCAGGGGTTATGTGGGAAATCCTTGTACTCTCCTCTCAGTGTTATGGTAACTCTCAAACTGTTCATAAAAAATAAATGTTTAAAAGACAAGCAGCTCTGAAATCAGAATCAGAGGCAGGATGGGGTTTACAGTGAACTGAAAATAGATGCAAGACTATTATAACCAGCAAGTGACAGCCTAGGACATTCAGCCCTCCAAGGTCAAAGTCATCACAGGGAAAGTTGAGACCATTTAGGATAACTTTTTCAGAACTGAATTATTGTCCAGAATAATGAGTATTCTGTTTCTCTTTTACAGCCATATATATGGGAATTAAATGTACTCATGTTTTAAATGCAAATCAGTTATGTAAATATCAGTTTATTTAATACCCATTTAATTCTCAATGACAAGCGATGCTCCCTATGTCATACATAATAAAAAATAATGAATCTGGAATCCATTTACTCTGTTCTGTTTTGTTTATTTTTATGTTGATGGCACAGCACACTGATCTCTTCATTTAACAAACTGATATTCATGACAGTAACTATAGTAGCATTTTCTTGGCCCAATTATGTTTTCATCACATAAATGCTAATTATTCAATCATTTTCCTTGGTAAATATATTTTTAAGCCCACAGTATGACAGGCCTTATGTTAGCCAAAAGCTCTTTGTCTCCTTCTCTCCTGGGATTTTGCAGTTGGTAGGCTGGAAGAACACTAATAAAAGAGCCACTCAGATAAATACAGTTAAACTCTTTCAAATAAGCGTCAAACAGGAATACAAAGTGCTGTGATTTTGTATTACCAAGGGAGCATCCCAAGGAGGAACGTACAGGATTCTCCCACAAGAATGTGGTGATGAGCTACACAGGAAAGAGGAGCGGGATGACCGGGAGAAAGAGTGGGAAGAGACGCCAGAACATCCCAGCAAGTACAGAAGACCTGAGAAGGGATGGAAGACGGGACCTGAGGGTGGGGTGGCAACACCTGGCACCCCCACACCAGCTGGATCTTCTCCCCTGAGTAGCACCCACATTCTGAGAAGGCCGTGCTGAGTAATTGTGATAGGAGAGAGTTGGTGACATAACTAGATATGTATTTGAAAAATAAAATTCCTCTAGTTACAGCAAGTGAGGGTGAAGAGTTGCGAGTTGATGTAAGGAGGTCAGTTTTGAAGATACTGAAGAATCCAGAAGAGAGCTAATGGCCACTTGGGACAGGGTATGGTGGTACCATGGAGGAAAGAGATGCTTTCAGACAGAAGAATTTAGGTTAAAAAAACAGCTAGACTCGGTGATCAAGATTAAGGAAGGATAATGTGGGGTGGACAGGGCATGGTGGTACCATGGAGGAAAGAGATGCTTTCAGACAGAAGAATTTAGGTTAAAAAAACAGCTAGAGTTGGTGATCAAGATTAAGGAAGGATGATGTGGGAGGTGGGAGGGGGGGTTCATGTTTGGGGGTTCATGTTTGGGTGTTCATGTACACGCATGATGGATTCATGTCAATGTATGCCAAAACCAATACAGTACTGTAAAGCAAAATAAAGTAAAAATAAAAATTAAAAAAAAAAGATTAAGGGATGACATACATATATATATGTGTGTGTGTGTATATACATAGAGAGAGAGACATGAGAGAAAAATATATTTTCAAATCTTTCTGATCAGTCTAATGTTCTGTTATTTGATTATTTTGTGCTTTTGTGATGTGTCCTTTTAATTTACAAGCACTTTATATTTTTATATAATAAATATAACACTTAAAGTTCTCAAGGATCTAAAAGTGTCAGTCAGTCAGTTCAGTTGCTCAGTCATGTCCTACTCTTTGCAACCCCATAGAGTGCAGCATGCCAGGCTTCCCTTTTCATCACCAGCTCCTGGAGCTTGCTCAAACTCATGTCCATTGAGTCAGTGATGCCATACAACCATCCCATCTCCTGTCATCCCCTTCTCTTCCTGCCTTCAATCTTTCCCAGCATCAGGGTCTTTTCCAGTGAGTTGGTTCTTCACATCAGGTGGCCAAAGATTTGGAGTCTCAGTTTCAGCAACAATCCTTCCAATGAGTATTCAGGACTGACTTCCTTTAGGATTGACTGGTTTGATCTAAAGTTGTAGGGATGATATTTCTATTTTGTTTCTACTGTCTCTCATCCACTGGGGCTTTTTCCTACACTAGATTTTGCTTGTGTGCTAATTTGTGCTCAATCTTAGATTTTCGGTGAGGGCTTAAATTCTCTTAGACTTCTTCAGAAGAGTGCACATGTTTTTGATGGGAAGTCCCTGCTGCTAAGTCACTTCAGTTGTGTCCGACTCTGTGTGACCCCACAGACGGCAGCTCACCAGGCTGCACCAGGGTCACCAATAAAACTGGATCAATTCAGTATCACTCAAGATTCGTAGGCTTACTATTCCAGATTCCTTTTGTCATACTGTATCTTAGGTTTATAAAAAGGTCCCTTTTTTCTCACCTGGTTGCTACTGTGAGCTTTAATGCTGGATAGTAGAGTGGCTCTGGGTGCTCACCTCCAGGTGGCCCTCTGCATCCGCTGTGGGTTACTCTCACCAGGACTTGTTATCAGGTAACAATTCGGGAGAGAAGGTTAGATGACAGGGTCCATTGTTTCACCCTAATGTAGGTCCATTGTTTCACCCCAATGTAGGACCTTCCTTATCTCCAGATAAAAGTCCACCAGCATCTACTGAACTTTTAATTTGAGTTTTTTGTGCTGTTAGAAGTATTTGCAATCATTGGTATTTCGTTATTTTATTCTTATTTCAATATCATTCAAAACAAAAATGTACTAATTTTCAATAGAAAAATTCTACTTTGCAACTTTTATATTGAATCATGGCACCCTTTTATAAACCTCAATAACATTAGGAAAGCTTAGAGACTTATTTTTCAATACTCTATATATCATTAAAAAGCAGAAACATTACTTTGACGACAAAGATCCATCTGGCCGAAGCTATGGTTTTTCCAGTGGTCAGGTATGAATGTGAGAGTTGGACTATAAAGAAAGCTGAGCACAGAATTGATGCTTTTGAACTGTGGTGTTGGAGAAGACTCTTGAGAGTCTCTTGGACTGCAAGGAGATCCAACCAATCCATCCCAAAGGAAATCAGTCCTGAATATTCATTGAAAGGACTGATGCTGAGGCTGAAACACCAATATTTTGGCCACCTGATGCGAAGAACTGACTCCCTGTAAAAGATCCTGATGTTGGAAAGACTGAAGGCAGGAGGAGAAGGGGACGACAGAGGATGCAACGGTTGGAAGGCATCACTGACTCGATCAACGTGAGTCTGAGCAGGCTCTGGCAGTTGGTGATGGACAGGGAAGCCTGGTGTGATGCAGTCCATGGGGCTGCAAAGAGTCGGACAC
Organism: Oreotragus oreotragus; assembly: GCA_006410675.1. Lineage (NCBI taxonomy): Eukaryota > Metazoa > Chordata > Mammalia > Artiodactyla > Bovidae > Oreotragus > Oreotragus oreotragus. The sequence goes on along the minus strand of SJYX01001118.1, from coordinate 154,206 downwards.
AACTGAGAGACTGAGCTGAACTGATATATCATTTTGCTTTCTAATCATGTTACAGTAGGTATTCATTGAAACACATAAATATTTCCAAGGAGGCTAATATGTATATATACTGAAATAATAAAAAACCAAAAGAATTAAACAGACCTCCTTAAACAGGTCTGGCATACTGCAGCTATGGATCACATCCAGTGTTCCTCCCAATTTTATAAATGAAGATTCATGAGATCACCTCCAAGTGTATGCAGTATGCATTGCCTAAATCTCCTTTCATGCTACAAAAACAAAATTGAGACAAGATGTCACAGACTGCATAGCCCCCAAAGCTAAATACCTACTAGTTGGCTCTTTACAGCACAAATTTGCCTACAGCTGGTTCAAAGGATGATGTAACAGTATAGTAATTTATCACTATTGCATTATCACTCATTTTTTTTTTACTGTATTGCCCAGAATTCTGCATTTTCAAAAATGTATAGAAGGCTGGAGATACCATCTTCATAGACTTTTTTAAAATTTTTACTGAAAACAACTTTTTATCCTTCACTAAAAATGTCAAAAAGAAAAAAAAATTGGCAGTGAAAGACATAATTATTTTAAAAAATCAGAAAGGAGAGTAAATAGATAGCAGCACTTGATACTGCTACTCAAGTTGAATGAATTTGATTATAATGTAACATCAGATACTCAAATGACAATATCTGAGATAGATTTTCTCAAACTTAGGAATGTATGGATAGACAGTGTATGTCTAAGTTAAAAGGGAAATATGATGTTCATATTAGTTTAACCATTCAACAGAAAGGATTTAATTATGCAGTATCTTGTGACAAAATTCTGGCCAATCCCAATTAACATTTTCCTTTCTTCATTATGGTTAGGTGCAAAATTCACCTGACGTTCTTCAGAAGTTAACAAACGATGAAGCAAGAGAATAAACGAAGGTCATTGGAAGGGAATAGATGGTGTAGATATTTTAAAATTACTGGGTAGATCATTCTGAGTGATGTTTATGAATAAAAATGAAAGACGTATAGTAATATATCAAAAAGATATAAGGTAATATATCAAGAAGATGGCCATCTTCTATTCAAGATCATTCTGAGCCATCAGAGTTTTCAAAAATTGTTCAAGTATTGTATTTTTCTGGTGGAAATGTAGGAGGAATCACTAGTGATGAGTCGGAATTGACATATTTGGAATCTAGTACTAGCATTTATGAGATGGATATTTTTCTAAATCCATGATGACCATTTTTGCCCCTTTTCAGTTCAGTTCAGTTCAGTCGCTCAGTTGCGTCCTACTCTTTAAGACCCCGTGGACTGCAGCATGCCAAGCAGCCCTGTCTATCATCAACTCCCAGAGTTTGCTCAAATTCATGTCCATTGAGTCACTGATGCCATCCAACCATCTCATCCTCTGTCGTCCCCTTCTCCTCCTGCCTTCAGTCTTTCCCAGTATCAAGGTCTTCTCAAATGAGTCAGCTCTTCACATCAGGTGGCCAAAATATTGCCTATTTTGGGTACATATAATTGAAAACTAGGGAAATGAGAAATCAATTTGGGGTTTGCTATGGTTTAATTTTATCACAATTTCTGATAAGTTGTTTTTCTTATTCCTTTATTCTTACTCATATAAAATGAATAAAAGGACTTAAAATATAAAGAATTTTAAATGGTCCACTGGACCCAAAAGGTAAATAATGATAATTTTGTTTCCAAGTAATTGACTCACTACTGTAATCAAAATGGGAAAGACTAGAGATCTCTTCAAGAAAATTAGAGACACCAAGGGAACATTCTCGCAAAGATGGGCTCAATAAAGGACAGAAACTGTATGGAACTAACAGAAGCAGAAGATATTAAGAAGAGGTAGCAAGAATACATAGAAGAACAGTATGAAAAAGATATTCACGACCAAGATAATCACGATGGTGTGATCACTCACCTAGAGCCAGACATCCTGGAATGTGAAGTCAAGTGGGCCTTAGAAAGCATCACTACGAACAAAGCTAGTGGAGGTGATGGAATTCCAGTTGAGCTATTTCAAATCCTGAAAAATGATGCTGTGAAAGTGCCGCACTTGGTATGTCAGCAAATTTGGAAAACTCAGCAGTGGCCACAGGACTGGAAAAGATCAGTTTTCATTCCAATTCCAAAGAAAGGCAATGCCAAAGAATGCTCAAACTACCACACAATTGCACTCATCTCACACGCTAGTAAAGTAATGCTCAAAATTCTGCAAGCCAGGCTTCAGCAGTACGTGAACCATGAGATGTGTATAAGAGACAGGTTGTAGGGATGATATTTCTATTTTGTTTCTACTGTCTCTCACCCACTGGGGCTTTTTCCT
>SJYX01001118.1:80521-151636 GCA_006410675.1 Oreotragus oreotragus | reverse complement strand
GGTGTGAATCACAATAAACTGTGGAAAATTCTGAAAGAAATGGGAATACCAGACCACCTCACCTGCCTCTTGAGAAACCTGTATGCGGGTCAGGAAGCAACAGTTAGAACTGGACATGGAACAACAGACTGGTTGCAAATAGGCAAAGGAGTACGTCAAAGGCTGTACGTTGTCACCCTGCTTATTTACCTTATATGCAGAGTACATCAATGGGAAACACTGGGCTGGATGAAGCACAAGCTGGAATCAAGATTGCCGGGAGAAATATCAATAACCTCAGATATGCAAGTGACACCACCCTATGGCAGAAAGTGAAGAAGAACTAAAGAGCCTCTTGATGAAAGTGAAAGAGGAGAGTGAAAAAGTTGGCTTAAAGCACAACATTCAGAAAACTAAGATCATGGCATCTGGTCCCATCACTTCATGGCAAATAGATGGGGAAACAGTGGAAACAGTGGCTGACTTTATTTTCCTGGGCTCTAAAATCACTGCAGATGGTGATTGCAGCCATGAAACTAAAAGATGTTTGCTCCTTGGAAGAAAAGTTACGACCAACCTAGAGAGCATTTTAAAAAGCAGAGACATTACTTTGTCAACACAGGTCCATCTAGTCAAAGCTATGGTTTTTCCAGTGGTCATGTATGGATGTGAGAGTTGGACTATAAAGAAAGCCGAGCACCGAAGAATTGATGCCTTTGAACTGTGGTGTTGGAGAAGACTCTTGAGAGTCCCTTAGACTGCAAGGAGATCCAACCAATCCATACTAAAGGAGATCAGTCCTGGGTGTTCATTGGAAGGACTGATGCTGAAGCTGAAACTCCAATACTTTGGCCACCTGATGCGAAGAGCTGTGTCATTCGAAAAGACTCTGATGCTGGGAAAGATTGAGGGCAGAAGGAGAAGGGGATGAGATGGTTGGATGGCATCACCAACTCAATGGACATGAGTCTGGGTAAACTCCAGGAGCTGGTGATGGACAGGTAGGCCTGGCGTGCTGTAGTTCATGGGGTTGCAAAGAGTCAGACATGACTGAACAACTGAACTGAACTAAAAGGTTTAAACATAGGTGTTACCACACGACCCAGCAACGACACCTCAAGAGAACATTATATGTGAATGTTCATAAGACGATTAATCATAATATCCAAGAAAGTGGAAACAACCCAAATGTCTATCAACTGATGAAAAGATAAAATGTGGCATATCCATAAAATGGAATGTCAGCATAAACAGAACAAAGTACTGATACATGCTACAATATGGATGAACTTGAAAACATTATACTAAGGGAAAGAAGCCAGTCACAAAGGGCCACATCCATTTATGTGAAATGTCCAGAAAAGGCAAACCCACACTGGTTGTTACTTAGGACTGGGGTTGGTAAAATTAAAGAGAAAAAGAGACTGCTAATGAGTTTGGGATTTCTTTTTCAGGTGATAAAAATGTTCTAAAATTGATTGTGGTAACAGTTGCACAACTCTGTGCATATACCACTGATTTGTACACTTTGACTGAATGAACTGTATGGTATGTAAGCTATTTACATCAAACTTCTATTTTTTACAATGGAATAATATACTAAAAAGCTAAATGGAAGTTCTGGGAAGGACTTAATGATCAACAGGCTTCAATACTGGTTGACTGGGTGGCCAGTCTTTTCATTAGGGGACTACCTCCCCAGCATCAATATATAGACATTGTTTCTCTCAAGACTTTCATTTTCTCTGGAGAAAAATCTCTCCATGCTTATCTCAGAATGCAAGAAGAGAGGAAGAAGATTTTATCTGGGCACTGTGATAGAAGTATGACAGACAGGATGTAAAGGGTTCCACACGGAACAGATTTTTACTCAATTTTCATTTTCAGTCCTATGCCTCATCCCTGTCCTGCACTGTGTCTTCTGCACTTCTGACTAGGACCGCACGGTTTAATTTTTTCAGAGCATAAATTTCCCATCTCCTGTGGGGAAAGAGACCAGGAAGATTCAAGTATTCTATACAAAGATTTTCAACAAATCACCCTTTTTATGCTCAAGCCTTATTCTCGTCTTTGGTATTTGGTCCTTCCAAATGAAAGCATATTTCCAAACTTTTAAGTCAGTCACCACTGTATCTGCTTTCTGAGAGACATTGTTGAATTATCTTCTGCTCTCCTGTCTCTCTGAGTTAATATTCCTTTTATGTATTTTAATGACATTGAGGAAAATAAATATATGTGGTCAATCCATCATGTTTAACCAAAAGTCTCAAACAGGATTACAAAACCTGCTTCCTATTTAATTAGAGAAATAGCTGTGCATAAAACACTTTGAACAATGGTAGTCCTCAAAAAAATACATAATGAATTACACAGAGCAGTTGATTAAAGAAACTTTAATTAGGTTAGCACTCGCAGAGCACTATGCAAGTTTCCCAAGGTAGGAGCTCACAACCTGGCTGGAGAGAGAGACATGGAAGCCAAAGTGTTGAAAAGCCCTAAAATAGATGCAATACAAGTTGTCAATGAAAATACAAGCAAGAAACTAACCAAGTCAGTCCACAGGGCTTAAAGAGAAGGTTACAGAAAAAGATAATAGCTGTGCTAGGCCTTAAATTTGTTTGGCAAAGACTATGTGGGAAACATAACATAATCAAAATGATAATTATGTTTCTATTATTCATCATTTTACATAAAAAATATCAATTTACCAACAGAAATATCTGCTAGATAGTGCAAATCTACATGACTTTCCACTCAGTCTGGGGAGCCAATGTTGTTGTCCTCTTCACTGCTGTATCTCCCAGAGCCTAACATTATATCTAGTACCTAAGAGGAACTGCACAAATCTCCTTTCAGTTCAAAACCAAATTTACATCAGCTTTAACCTCTACATACTTGCTATTCCTCCATCGGAATGATCTATCACCACACTCACACAGAATTTCTTTCATGTTTTTCAAGTCTCAGATCACACCTCAGTATGGACCACACCTCATCACTCTTCAGTACATCATACTGTTTTATTTTCTTCACAGCACTTCCCATTACCCAAAATTATCTGTTAATTATCTTTTTACTTTGAATTATCTTTTACTAATTATCTTTTACTCTTGACTTCCTCCTTTAAAAAAAATGAGCTTTGTTAAAGCGCAAGCTCATCTGTCTTGGCCATGCTGTTGTCTTCAGCACCTAGGACAGGGCCTGATATAAAGTATAATAATATCAGAGAGTAAAAAATACTTATGAACTATTCAATGAATTGAACTGATTGCACCAGAGATCAAATTGCCAACATCCATTGGATCACTGAAAAAGCAAGAGACCTCCAGAAAAATATCTATTTCTACTTTATTGACTATGCCAAAGCCTTTAACTGTGTGGATCATAACAAATTGTGGAAGATCCTTAAAGAGATGGGAATACCAGAGCACCTTACCTGCTTCTTGAGAAATCTGTATGCAGGTAAAGAAGCAACAGTCAGAACTGGACATGGAACAACAGACTGATTCCAAATCGGGAAAGGAGTACATCAAGGCTGAATATTGTCACCCTGCTTATTTTAACTTATATGCAGAGTGAAAGTGAAAGTGAAGTTGCTCAGTCATGTCCGACTCTTTGCGACCCCATGGACTGTAGCCTACCAGGCTCCTTCCTCCATGGGATTCTCCAGGCAAGAGTACTGGAGTGGGTTGCCATTTCCTTTTCCAGGGGATCTTCCCAACCCAGGGATCGAACCCTGGTCTCCTACATTCCAGGCAGACGCTTTAACCTCTGAGCCAGAAATGCCGGGCTGGATAAAGCACAAGTTGGATGAATCACAAGCTGGAATTAAGACTGCTGGGAGAAACATCAATCATCTCTGATACACAGATGACACCACCCTTATGGCAGAAAACAAAGAACTAAAGAGCCTCTTGATGAAAATGAAAGAGGAGAGTGAAAAAGTTCGTTTGAAATGCAACATTCAGAAACTAAGATCATGGCATTTGGTCTCATCATTTCATGGCAAACAGATGGGGTAACAATGGAAACAGTGACAAGACTATTTTCTTGGGTTCCAAAATCACTGCAGATGGTGGCTGCAGCCATGAAATTAAAAGATGCTTGCTCCTTGGAAGAAAAGCTATGATCAACCTAGATAGCATATTAAAAAGCAGAGACATTAGTTGCTGACAAGGGTCCATCTAATCAAAGCTATGGTTTTTCCAGTAGTCATGTATGGATGTGAGAATTGGACTATAAAGAAAGCTGAGCACTGAAGAATTGATGGTTTTGGGACTGTGGTGTTGGAGAAGACTCTTGAGAGTCCCTTGGATTTGAAGGAGATGTACCATCCTAAAGGAAATCAGTCCTGAATATTCATTAGAAGGACTGATGCTGAAGCTGAAACTCCAATACTCTGGTCACCTGATGCAAAGAACTGACTCATTTGAAAAGACTCTGATGCTGGGAAAGATTGAAGGCAGGATGAGAAGGGGATGACAGAGGATGAGATGGTTGGATGGCACCACCGACTTGATGAACATGAGTTTGAGTAAGCTCTGGGAGTTGGTGATGGACAGGGAAGCCTGGCTTCCTACAGTCCATGGGGTCGCAAAGAGTTGGACATGACTGAGCGACTGAACTGATAAATGATTCAATGAATTTACCACATCTTCCAACTCCTTAAAGGTATTTAGTTAGTGACCCCTCCAATAGGCACAAAATCATTCAAACAGCAACAGACCAGGGATCACCTGATATTAACAAACCTGTTAGTAGGTAGTCATGTGATTTTGGACAAACTGCTTGACTTTTCTGGATCTACTTTCTTGGTTTATCTCTAAATTTACTTCCAGTTCCAAAGTTCTATCTTGTGACTACCATGTGAATGATTCCCAGTGCATCTTCAGTTATCTCAAAAGTTCTCACTGGCATTTTTCTACCTCAGATTTAACAAATGAAAACTCGCATTTATCTCTCAAATCTTTCAAACTTTATTTCTGTCAGCAGTAACACATTCTTTATTTAAATCTCCAATGAACATTCATAGAATCTTTGATCTGTTTCTATCTCGCTCTCTTCTCTGTCCCCCCTCTCTCATTTTCACTCCCCTTCATCCCCGAAATCTAATCTCTAAATGGACCAGTTTGTTCTTCCTTCCAATTGGTCCTTAGATTCATTCTGCATCACTACTCCTACTGCTATCAATCTAGTCAAACCCTCATTACCTCAGACATGAATTATAATCATATTTTCCTATTATCCTTTTATTTAATTTTCTCTCCTTTCAGTTTATTCTGTATATTTTCTCCAGAATTATTTTTTAAAACACCACTTAAATCTCAGTTTCCAAATTCAAGAGGGCTCCTCTTGTCTACAAATCAAGTCCAAATGCATCTGTCTCATTTTTAAAGCTTTCCCACTCTCTAGTTTCATCCTTCTATTCAAATTTAATCTTCTTCTACACCAAACAGAGGTTCCAAGAGAGAGCCAAGGTGTCTTCTATTACAGTTTCCTACTGTATCACTAATCCACACTCATTCCCACTTGGTACCTAGAATAATTTTTTAACTCTCCCTCTATTTAAATTCTACTCCACCTCTTATGCCCAATTCAAGGCCCTGTTTCTCCAGAAATCCTTCCCTGACAACTCTAAACCCTCCGTTTTCTAAATTCCTGTTGACACTACAGGTTAATACTAACTTACCAGTTGTTCTATGTATGTCCAAATTAGATGTTTCTTAAAGGCAAGAACTGTTCTACATGCTTTCATTTACTCCCCCACAACATTTCTAGGCACAAAGTAAGTATTCATTTAATTAACTGGCAATTAAAATAGCTTATTTTTATACAACTTCACATGTTACAGAGCAATTTCACCTATATTTTTCTTTTGATCCTTAAATTGCTTCTGAGGTGTATAGGCATTACTTCCTATGGCATATTTTTTTAAAAATCACCAAACTTAAAGTCAGAGTCCTAAAGGTGAAGATTAATTTTTCTAAGATAAAGTTTCCTAATCTGACAATAAATTTCAAGCTTAACCCAAAAAATGCTTCCTATTTTAAAAGATGAGCACTCTTAAAGTTCTGAAATAGATTTTTAGATGGATTAATAATACCAACCAGTTCAATTAATAATTATGAAAAGAATACAGAAAAAATTGACAACTATGTCTAATTTTATTTTCTATACTATTGATAATTTTAAAAATAGTATACAAAATAATGGCAATAAGCTTAAGTGTTATAAATATTTTATCAGAAAGCTTTATTTTTTTAAATAGATGTTATCTATTACTTATATACCAACATATCCCAAAAGAGATTGTACATAGTGATCTCTTTAAGAGGTTTGCTATATTTTTATGTGTGATTTTTATTACTAAAGAAGGCTCAATTATTTCCATCAGAAGGCTCCTTCTATTTTATATGGAAAGTCAATGTCAAAGCATTATTGACTTATCAGAAATACACTTTAAACTGCATTTATTTGGTGCCCTGCTATTTGTTTCTTGCTATATAGCACTGTGTGTGCCTGCTCAGTTGCTTCAGTCATGTCCAACTCTTTGCAACGACATGGACCACAGCCCGCCAGGTTCCTCTGTTCTTGGGATTTTTTTCCAGCAAGAATATTGGGCTGCCATGCTCTTCTTCAGGGGATCTTCCCAGGGATTGAATCCACATCTCCTGCATTGCAAGTAGATGCTTTACCGCTGAGCCATCAGGAAAGCCCACGTAACAACAATACTTCTCCTAAACACTCAAAGTTCAAAATATCTGCAAAATCTGAGAACAGTACCTTTATGTTAAGAGTAGAAAATCATACTACCAACGTGTTAACTTTAATAAAAATCAATAGTGGTAAACAAACAACAAAAGCATGAAATAAATCAGTGTTTCTCAAAATATGGGCTTCCCTTGTGGCTCAGCTGGTAAAGAATCTGCCTGCAATGCAGGAGACCTGGGTTCAATTCCTGGATTGGGAAGATCCCCTGGAAAAGGAACGGCTACACACTCTAGTATTCTGGCCTGGAGAATTCCATGGACTGTATAGTCAGTCCATGGGGTTGCAAAGAGCTGGACACGACTGAGTGACTTTCACTTTGCTTCACTTCTCAAAGTATAGTCCTTGGACCAACAATACCAGCATCACTTTGCTAGAAATGCAAATTCTAGGGCCTAACTCAGATCCACTGATTCAAGAATTGGGGGCGGGCTACTTCAATCTTGCTTTAACGAGCCCACTTAAGTGTAGAAAAATACTGATATAAATTAACCAAAGCATGGGATACTTACTTGGTCACTGAATTTTTTTTAATATATTTTAAAAATGTAGACTTTAGATCCCATCTAGGAAAGGATTTGTTTCCTTGTTCTAGCTTACCAAATAGTGATTTAAAGTACTAAATAAAACTATGAGACCTATAATCAGGCTTCAACAATGGAAATGAGAAACTTGGTGACAACTCTATCTTTTGTATAAAGAATCAGAGAAAATTAATGCTAAGTACTCACAAATCTGCAAATATTCCCAAAATCTGAACCGGGGAAAATGATTAAGATTTGTTTCTCTACTTGGTACACTTTTAAAATTCATGATGAGAGTTAGGAATGTTATAGAAAGAGTAAAATAAGCAAAGTATATGGGAATTGTTAGGTAGTTAGAATAGGAAAAAGGAGTCCAGAATGGCAGTGGCTAAAAGACAAGGAAGGGAAAAGCCTGTGAAAATAGAACAAAGGAAGGTCCGAGGACCGGAGGGCAGGAAAAATACATAAAAAGAGGAGCCAAAGGACCGGGGGTCGGTCTCTCTCTCTCCAGTGCAGGCATGTGCTTGTGTTCTCTCTCTCTTTCTTCTCTTTATGTCTTTTGGGTTGGCATGCCCTCACGCTTCAAGGATGTATTTTCCTTTATTTGCTAAATAAAACTGATCTATCCGAGAACTATAACATGGACTGTCCAAGAGCTGTGACATGCTGAGGGCTTTAATGTCCATCACTTCAAATCTTTGTTGTGATGAGACAGAACCGAGGAGATTACACTCCCCCAACAGAATCAATCCCATGATATTAAATTTGTAAATATTATGTTCTAGCCCAGAGATTTCCAACTGGTATGCTAAGAACGTATTCTATGAGTAAGTTACAGGTTTGAGACTCATTACTCCTCTCAGTTATGCAAAGGCCAGGCATAGCCTGGGAAAGCCAAACACCCAGGGATGCATACAACTGGGAGTAACTTTATCCGCATGCCTTTCTGCACTGTACAAATACTGTGCTCAGTTCAGTCAGTTCAGTCGCTCAGTTGTGTCCGACTCTTTGCGACCCCATGAATCGCAGCACGCCAGGCCTCCCTGTCCATCACCATCTCCCGGAGTTCACTCATACTCACGTCCATCGAGTCCGTGTTGCCATCCAGCCATCTCATCCTCGGTCGTCCCCTTCTCCTCCTGCCCCCAATCCCTCTCATCTTTCAATTCATCTTTCAATTGTGCGGTGATGTGGGGCATAAAAAAATAGGAAGCACTCTTCCAACCATTACTGCTAACTCACATGAGTATAGCATACCTTCAATTCCAAATATAGAAAACCAAATCAAAAAAGAAAAGGAAATTTAGGAGAAGGAAATGGCAACCCACCCCAGTATTCTTGCCTGGGAAATTACATGGATAGAGGAGCCTGGTGTGCTATATAGTCCATGGGGTTGCAGGAGTCTGGACAGGACTTAGCGACTAAACCATCATCATCAACCTGCCTTTAAAAATCTTTAGAAAGCCATACAAGGTGTTTTTGAAAAAACTTTAATGGAGTTATCTCTGTACTCTTTGTTGTTTCCATCAAAATGCAAAATACTAAAATGGTTTCAAATGTTAAACCTTGTAAAGAGATTCATTTCCATTTCAATGTAACCATAAAGAGAGAGACACTGGGAGGAACAAAGAGAATGTAGAAACTGTTTATGATTGTCCTCTTATGTCATCTTTTTAAATAAACTCGCGATTTCAAGGGGGGGGGGTGAGCCAAACAAGGATAATTTAAAATACTGGCCAAAAGAGCTTTCTTTAATGGAAACCATGTTATCCACCCCCTACCCTCCATTAAGAGGACATTTCCAATAAAAAATTTCCCTTAAGTTAACAAAAAAAGAAAGAAAAGAAAATTTATTGGCTTGTCTGATTTAAAAAGCAGAGACATTACTTTGCCAATAAAGTTCCATCTAGTCAAGGTTTTTCCAGTAGTCATGTATGGATGTGAGAGTTGGACTATAAAGAAAGCTGAGCGCCAAAGAGTTGATGCTTTTGAACTGTGGTGTTGGAGAAGATCTTGAGAGTCCCTTGGCCTGGAAGGAGATCCAACCAGTTCATCCTAAAGGAAATCAGTCCTGAATGTTCATTGGAAGGACTGATGCTGAAGCTGAAACTCCAATACTCTGGGCCACCTGATGCGAAGAACTGACTCATTTGAAAAGACCCTGACGCTGGGAAAGATTGAAGGCAGGAGAAGGGGACAACAGAGGATGAGCTGGTTGGATGCATCACCGACTTAATGGACACGAGTTTGAATAAATTCTAGGAGTTGGTGATGGACAGGGAGGCCCAGTGTGCTGCAGTCCCTGGGGTTGCAAAGAGTCGGACATGACTGAGCAACTGAACTGACTGATTTAAAGACTAGAATTAGATTTGGCTTAAGGTAATCAATGTGACCAGCACTTGTATTGTTATTCTTTTAATTTTTGCTATGCTCCCTTAATGTTGGCTACATTTTCAACAGGCTATCACTTCATAATGTCAAAACTTGTGCAACCAGGTACCAAAGCTATACACTTCCTTATTCCTTCTTTCAACAAGAAAATGGAGAGCCTGTGTCCCAATAAAAGTCCTAAAGTTACCACGCTGGGGATGTGTCTGTTACCTTTCCATCCCTGAACCAATTACTGAGCTCAGGGTTAAGGTAGACACAGTTCAACAAACTCAACCTTTGGAGCTGGAGATGAAGTCAATCCAGGTTAATCTCACAAACATCACATGCCTGGGAAAGTAAAGAGGACTACTTTGGGAAATGTCAAGTACTGTCATCAAGAAAGAGGAAGAGGGAATTCCTCGGTCGTCCAGTGGTTAGGACTCCACGTTTTCCCTGCTCAGGACCTGAACTCAATCCCTGATCTGGGAAATAAAATCCCACAAGCCACAGAGCATGGCCCCAAAAAAGAAAAAAGGAACAATGTATGTCGGTCAATAAAACAACTTTCCATGATAGTTTACCACACATCCCTAAATGAGCTAAAATACAAGATAAGCTAGCTGACTGCTCTTCTTCTTTAAAACTGTTGTACTAGTAAGCCAAAAAATGTATGTTAAAATGACGTTTTTACCTACCAAATTAGCACAGGCTTTTTTTTTTTTTAATTAATATTTAGTACTGGTAAGAGGATTGGGGCTTCCCTGGTAGCTCAGATGGTAAAGCGTCTACTTACAATGTGGGAGACCTGGGTTCGATCCCTGAGTCGGGAAAATCCCCTGGAGAAGGGAATGGCAATGACCTGGGTTCAATCCCTGAGTCGGGAAAATCCCCTGGAGAAGGGAATGGCAACCCATTCCAGTATTCATGCCTGAAAAATCCCATGGACCAAGGGGCCTGGTAGGCTACAGTCCATGGGGTCGCAAAGAGTCAGACACGACTGAGTGACTTCACTTCACTGGTAAAAGGAAAGTAAAACAGGCATTCAAATGGTTCTGGTTGAAATTAAGTGAAAATAATCCTTTGGAAAACAACTTAGAATATCCCAAGAGTCATAAACTATACACATTCCATTTAGAAGAATCTATTCAAACGAAACAATCCTAAATGCAGGAAAACTTTCATGTTAATAGATGTCTACTACTAAATACTTAACAAAAACAAGAAAGAAAAATTGGAAACAACCTGTGTCCAGTAATAAGAAAACAGTCAAGTTATCACTACCTGATGATATATGTAGTCACCTAAAATGAAAATATAACAACTAATATTTATTGAACACTAACTACATGCAAGCACTTACTATATCTGACTTTAAATATTTAAAAAACTAAGATCATGGCATTCAGCCCCATTACCTCATGGCAAATAGAGGGGGGAAATAGAAGTAGCAACAGATTTCCTCTTCTTGGGCTCTAAAATAACTGCAGATGGCGACCACAGCCATGAAATCAGAAGACAATTGCTTCTTGGCAGGAAAGCTATGACAAACCTAGACAGTGTGTTGAAAAGCAGAGACATTACTCTGCTGACAAAGGTCCATATAGTCAAGGTTATGGTCTTCCCTGTGGTCACATACAGTTGTGAGAGCTGGACCATAAAGAAGGCAGGGCACCAAAGAATTGATGCCTTTGAACTGTGATGCTGAAGAAGACTTTTGAGAGTCTCCTGGATGGCAAGGAGATCAACTCAGTCAATCTTAGGGGAAATCAACCCTGAATACTCACTGGAAGGACTAATGGTGAAGCTGAAACTCCAGTATTTTGGTCACCTGATGCAAGCAGCTGACACATTGGAAAAGTCCCTAATGCTGGGAAAGACTGAGGGCAGGAGGAGAAGAAGGTGTCAGAGGATGGGATCACCGATACAAAGGACATGAACTTGGGCAAACTTCGGAAGATGGTGAGGGACAGGGAGACCTGGCGTGCTGCAGTCCATGTGGTCATGAGTCAGACACAACTGGGAAACTGAACAACTGAACAACAATACTACATGCAAGACTTAACACTATATTTAGTTCACCAAACTACATTATGAGATATTTACTACTAGTATTTCCATTTCTGAAATGCCTTTTTGAAGGCAAAAAGAGATGGAGTACCTTGCCCAAGGTTACACAGGAAGGGGTGGAACTAAGCTTTGAATCCAGTAACCATATTCTAGGCTTCATTCCTAACCACTACATTATATTACCTCTCAAAAATGTCTTTGTACAGTTTATAATAGCAGAAAATATTTACATTTGTTAAAATATCAACAAAAACAACGGGACTCAGAGTCCTTCAGTTAGACATAGTGGGTTGAACACAGGCATTTATTTCATCCCCCATAAATGACAGTGACCGATTTAAAGCATAAACCCTTTGACCAAAAAGAATGAGAAATGAGACAAAACCAACAAAATCTGGTTTGGGGCAGGCAAATAGGAGAGCAGTAATATTTTTAAGACCTGAAAAAGTAAAGCCAGGAACAGGAAAACTAAGAAGCAATTTGGCTTATATCACATGCCCCCTTTTCCAGCCCCTTCCAGGTCTGCCCTTTCCCACCTCTTGAAACAAACAGTCTGGTGAAACTAGGGCTCTCTAAAGAAACTTTGGCCACCTCATGCGAAGAGTTGACTCACTGGAAAAGACTTTTTGATGCTGGGAGGGATTGGGGGCAGGAGAAGAAGGGGACAAATGAGGATGAGATGGCTGGATGGCATCACTGACTCGATGGACGCGAGTCTGAGTGAACTCCGGGAGTTGGTGATGGACAGGGAGGCCTGGCGTGCTGCCATTCATGGGGTCGCAAAGAGTCGGACAACTGAGCGACTGAACTGAACTGAAAGTAACAATGAAGGTAACATAAGCCAAAAACAGAACAATTGCTTGAAAGTCTATTTAAGAAGAGCGACCCGCAGATTCCCCTCTCCCTTCCCTTACCAGGATAGATTAGTAGTTGTTCTGAAGATGATAAAACAGAGTCTCTACAACAGGAGACAACAGGCACAGCCAAAAAGGGTGAGGATGGGGATGGGGGGGATGGCTATTATTTTGAAAAGTTCGTTTATCAAATTTTGAGACACCCCTGGCTGACAAGCCTTCTTCCTCTACAGGGCCTGCACACCTGACGATAGGCAGCACTCAAAGGAGGAGACTGAGTTTTCAAGGATTTGACTGGCCAAGAGAAAAGACAAACGATTGTGACACTGGGAGTTTCCTCACAGAATGTTCTGGTCAGGTTACACTAAAATGAAGGCCATAGTCAATAAGCCCTCACCGTTTATCCAAGGGCTTCCCAGGTGGTGCAGTGGTAAAGCACCCACTTGCCAGTGCAAGAGATGCAGGTTTGATCCTTGGGTTGGGAAGATTCCCTGGAGCAGGAAATGGCAACCCACTCCAGTATTTTTGCCTGGAAAATTCCATGTCCATGGAGTTGCAAAGAGTTGGACATGACTGAGTGACTGAGCATAGGTATCTAGAGCTTCCAGTCTGCTTTTTTGGTACTCCAATCTTAAATACAGAGCAGAGAGCCAAAGATCAATAGACTTTGAGGGCAAGTGTCTAATTTCAAAGACAGGCAAAATCTAACAGTAAAATTTAAAAAGCAATTTAAAGGAAGCAAAGATTAAGCAGAGGGAATTCTTTCAAAAGAAACATAATTAATAGTCTTATTAAAAGATAGAGTATATACAGGGAAAAAAAGGAAGATACTAAAGTAAAATTCACAGAAAGAATGGTTCTTTTCAAAATTAAGATAAAGAGATGAAAAATTCAATAGAAGAATTGGAAGGGAAATTGAAGAAATCTTAGAAAAAATAACAGAAAGTCAAAGGAATATAAAACTGTGAGGCAAAAAAAGGATAATTCAGAAGGTCCAATTAACTGTACCCCAGAAGTCCAAAATAAGCAAAGGGAGAAAATGGAGGAGAACAAATCAAAATTTTTCAAAATCAATTTTCACAGAACTAAAAAACAGGAGTTCACAATGAGCTCATTAAGAGCCGGGACCAAGATATACAACATGGTGAAATAACAAAACACTGGAGAAAACGGAAAGATCCTATAAGCTTCCAGAAAAGGAAAACACTTTCTTCCATACAAAGGAAGAAGAATTACATCAGAATTTTTCAGTATCTACAATGAAAGCTAAAATAAAGCAGCTAGGCCTTCAAAATTAAGGGGAAATCATTACAAAACTGGAATTTCACCAGCCACACCAAGTGTGAAGGTAAAAGATCTTTTCTGACATGCAGTGTCCAAAACAATTTATCTTTCCTGCCTGTTTTCTCAGGTAGCCACTTAAAAGATTTCTCTGAAGAAGAGAAAGGTATGGGATCCAGGAAACAGGGGACCCTATACAACAGAGCAAGAGGAAAGGAACTCCTGGAATGGTGAAGGGAGATACAGCAAACCTAGAAAGCAACCAGTCCAGACTGGAGTTGTAGTAAGCTTTGGTAGAAAGTTCCTCAAAAGGATGAAATTAACAGATTATCAACTGTTTTTAAGTCATTAACAGGAATTTTATATAACTGAGAAAAGTGAAGTTTTCTCAGAATTTTGACAAGAAAGTCTGACAAATACATTAAAAATTAAAGAATGGGGGAAAACAAAACAATGGAATCGAGAATGTTAAATAAGAAAGGAAAGAGAATCATAGCATACTACAATGGTTCAACTGTGAAGAGCATTTACACAGTCTTAATACTATAACTCTAAATAAGAAAATTATGGAAAGTCATTTAATAATGCCTAATGGGAAAATGAAGTAGTAGTAGTTGAAAGTATATTAAAGAATCAGCTGAAACAGTTTATAGTAGTTGCTCTGGAAAGGAGGAAATAGCAAGGGAGATTACTGCTTTTCTGAACAAACCTTATAAAAAATGTTTAATTATTTCCATTACATGCACACCTAACTTTGATAAAACACTGAATTTTAAAATTTGGATCCAAAATAACATAACCATCATAGTTAAAACAACATTTATATAAATACCATTGGAAAAAATACTGAAAGAGAATATATCAAAATGTTATCTGCAGTTGTCTTTCAGTTATCAAGCTATGAGTGATGTTTTCCCCTTCATTCTGCTTTCTATGAAAGGTACACATAAATTCTATAATGGAGGAAAAAACTTTATCATGTATGTTTTAAGTTAGTTCAGAATTACTTCAGTTGAGAATGCTTAGAGATATAAAATCAGTTTAGTTGCAAGTGACAATTCTTACCATGAAAAAGAATAGAAAAGAACAGAATAGATTAGAATATACCAGCAATCATCACATGTGAGAAATTTCATAATTTTTGTCTTAATTATATGTAAATGCAAACACATGTCGGAGAAGGCAATAGCAACCCACTCCAGTACTCTTGCCTGGAAAATCTCATGGACGGAGGAGCCTGATAGGCTGCAGTCCATGGGGTCACAAGGAGTCAGTTACGACTGAGCGACTTCACTTTCACTTTTCACTTTCATGCATCGGAGACGGAAATAGCAACCAACTCCAGTGTTCTTGCCTGGAGAATCCCAGGGACAGGGGAGCATGATGGGCTGCCGTCTATGAGGTTGCACAGAGTCGGATCCGACTGAAGCAACTTAGCAGCAGCAGCAAACACATGTATGTGTGCTGGATCATAATGTGAAATGTATTTTTCACTGAGAGTCACAATCCAGAAACAGCTTTCACAATATGGCACAACCAGCTTGATAAAGTGAGAAATACACTAGTTTTGAAGATTTGTGGTAAAATACAGATTTTTATAATGTACTTTGAAAACAACATATCCACCTTTTTAGATTCCTTTAAGAATCCTCGACAGATGTGGGCTCAAATTTTGTCTCTTATCACCTGTATGACTTCTCTGGGTCTCGGTTCCTTTATCTATAAACAGGGATACTTATTTCACAGGGTGTGAGGATTAAATGAGTTAGTATAGTAAAGTCCTGGCATATAGTAAGGGTTCAACAGCTAATGAACAAGAAATGAGAATGTTTTTATGCTCAAAACACACCTCTTTGGTCATTTAAAGAAGACATGTAATATTTAATTTGAGGTTTCACCCATACTTTACTCTTAACAGATCAAAACATTCTCACATTTCAATACTGCTTTTATTATCCAAAAATGCTTAGGGCTTCCCTACCCTGACAGACAATGTGAAGAGCTAAACTCAAACAATGACTCCATATAGGAAAGCAGTCATTAAAAAATGCTGACTGCATCTTTATTTTTAACATTTGGCATTGTAGTGTTACTAACAAACTCTTGTAAATAGTTCATTTATAAACATTTATTACAATAAATTTATTGATAGTATTTGTAAATACACATTTATAATATTTACATTATCTATATTTCATTATTAAAATATTTTAAATAAAGTCTTAATACTATAAAATGCCTAAAGCATTACTTCAGCATTCACCATATAACTTGATTCAGTACTTTACAAGTATTGCAGTGTTTTTAAAAAAGAGTTTTTTTTTCAGAAGCACATAAAAAATATATATATTTTACCACAATTCAAGAGCTCTAAAGGCCTTTTTACCTTTGTAAGTATTTGTTAAAAATTATATTTTAAATACTCTACAGAAGAAAGTAAGTTAGCCTACAATTCTGATAGGGGTCAGAGTAATAACATAGAATGGACAAATTACACTGTCATTCTACTTAAATTATTTAAGTTATTTAATTTGACCTGTAGATAGTCTCTTGTCTTCTCATCATGCCTGACTTTTAAGTGGGAGGTCTTCATTCATGATGATCCTTTAATAGAAGCAAAGCTTTCTCCATTTAACCCATGCTGTTATCAATCATGTACAGGGATAAATGAGCCTGTAAGATTTTGCCAGTATCACAAATGACACTGTGACCTGAGGCCAACATCTTTATTTGCTTCTCCAGTGATTCACTTCAGCAGATATTAACCAATTTTATAATCCATGAAAGGCAAAATTAAAGGACACCATCCATAAAACAGAATAATTCCTATCAGCAACAAAGTGATGTGTGTATTATCTTATAAATTATATGGCCATACAGTGTGGTAATGTAATGAAGTAAAGATGGTAATAATCAAATGCCTAGGGCAAGCGCTAATATGCATTTAATCACACAGCATGAAGCCATTTGTCACTACAGTTGAATGCATGTGTACATAAAATACATGAGTCACGTCCTTATTGTTATACTATAACAGCATCAATTTCACACTATCATTTCACATAATAACAATTGGTAGTCTTTGACATTAGCTAAAACATTCAGAGTATAAACAAAATCATCAAAAACAGCTTTACAAATATTTAACAAAAATTTGATTTTTCAGTTACTAAAACTTCAAGAGTTTTTCTCCCAAAACTCTTTGTTAAAAAGCTGTAAGTTCTTAGTTTCCCTTTTTTCCTTAAATAGCCCATAGTTAGCTTTTCATCATGCTTTTTATTCTTGGAAATATTCTTATGACTTGAACTGAATAATGTATCAATTTTATAAGCATGTCTCCTTCATAAGTAATTTATTAATATTTGTGTAAAACATGAATGACATGTCAAAAAAGTGAGCCCATATGTAAAAAACTGCATTCCTTAATTTCACACAAGCTAGTGTGTACATAATGAAAAAGACTGAGAAAAAAATGAACAAAACAGGATTTAAAAATACACAACCACTGTTTAAGTATCTAATCCTGGATTGCTACAAGATTCATGGGAAAATCACCTTAACTCCACCAGGACATTTCTAACAGTGTGATAATCATGACAAACATTTCCTAGAGTGTATTCCCTCTAAAAGTGAAGAACCAAAGGGTTTTTTATGTTCCACATTGCACAGTGCCAAACTGGAACTGATTAAATTTGCACTCACATTCTATTTTCTATTAGCAATAACTGTGTGTTAGCTATTACCTTTTGAGTAGTGAGACTATTGGCCAATTCTTTTTTTTTTCTTTAAAGCATCTAATTACATAGCATATATTTAATAGGACAAAAATTGAGAGGTACAAGTCATACAACTGAGCAAAGGGCCTGAGTGACCACCTTCCTCCTTATACTGCCTTATACAATAATTTACTAAAGTCAGGCACTAAATTTTTGTTGCACTGCATGTTGTGGTGAAAGTGTTTCCTGAAACTGTATGTGTATCTTAAGATATCTTAAAATATATGTGTTTATATCCTAAGACCTCTTAAGGATATCCGGGGAAGGCAATGGCACCCCACCCCAGTACTCTTGCCTGGAAAATCCAATGGACGGAGTAGCCTGGTGGGCTGCAGTCCATGGAGTCGCTAACAGTCAGACAGACTGAGTGACTTCACTTTCACTTTTCTCTTTCATGCATTGGAGAAGGAAATGGCAACCCACTCCAGTATTCTTGCCTGGAGAATCCCAGGGATGGGGGAGCCTGGTGGGCTGCCATCTATGGGGTCACACAGAGTCGGACACGACTGAAGTGACTTAGCAGCTTAAGGATATCATAGGGGAGAATAATTATGTAATGAAGAAAAATGGGAAAAATGCCCACTATGGATTTTTAAAATTAGACTTCGTATATAGAGATAGCAAAGAATAAGAGGATATAATTAAACGCATCTCTCTAAGAAACTGCAAGTGATACAAATGTGAGTTAATGGTTTTTATCATCAAAGTCTAGAAAGGTAGATAAAACATTTATTCAAGTAAGTATAAACCCAGACAGATAACACTAGGCATGATATAAAAGACATGATAGATAAAAAAGGGTTTCCTAAGGGGCTTCCCTGGTGGCTCAGATGGTAAAAAATTTGCCCACAATGCAGGAAACCTGGGTTCAGTCCCTGAGTTGGAAAGATACCCTGCAGAAGGGAACGGCTAGCCACTCCAGTATTCTTGCCCTGGAAAATTCCATGGACAAAAGAGCCTGGTGGGCTACAGTCTATGGGGTCCCAAAGAGTTGGACGTAACTAACACTTTAAACTTTCATTCTCAAGGGTTCAAAATACACAGTGCCCAAGCCTCATTTATTCACCTATAAAATAAGGATGTTAAGCTAAATTTAAATTATAATTTGACTGTTAATTTGTAAATATCCTGTCTCATTACCCAAATAGTTATAAGTACAGTAGCAAATTGAAGCAGATTAAGTCTAGTGCTAGCTGTAAAACTCTGATTTAATTAACCTTCAGAGAAGAGATTTTAGTCTATTGAGGAATTCAAGAAACAGTTCATGAGACAGACCTGAGTAAAGGGAAATTAAATTTGGCTGAAGGATAGGAGGGTAGTTCTTACTGACACAAATTGATTTGGAAAGTAGGAGGTTGTTCAGTTCAGTTGAGTCACTCGGTCATGTCCGACTCTTTGCTACCCCATGGACTGCAGCACTCCAGGCCTCCCTATCCATCACCAACTCCTGGAGTTTACTCATACTCATGTCCATTGAGTCCGTGATGCCACCCAACCATCTTATCCTCTGTCATCCCCTTCTCCTCCCACCTTCAATCTCTCCCAGTTCAGGGTCTTTTCAAATGAGTCAGTTCTTCACATCAGGTGGCCAAAGTACTGGAGTTTCAGCTTCAGCATCAGTCCTTCCAATGAATATTCAAGACTGATTTCCTTTAAGATGGACTGGTTGGATCTCCTTGCAGTCCAAGGGACTCTCAAGAGTCTTCTCCAACACCACAGTTCAAAAGCATCAATTCTTCAGTCAGTCTCTCCCTTCAGGAAGCTTCCATAAGCCTCTTATCCTTCTCCATCAGAGGGCAGACAGACTGAAAACCACAATCACAGAAAACTAGCCAATCTGATCACATGGACCACAGTCTTGTCTAACTCAATGAAACCATGAACCATGCCATGTAGGGCCACTCAAGACGGACAGGTCATGGTGGAGCGTTCTGACAAAATGTGGTCCACTAGAGAAGGGAACGGCAAACTACTTCAGTATTCTTGCCTTGAGAACCCCATGAACAGTATGAAAAGGCAAAAAGATAGGACACTGAAAGGAGGTTGTTAATAAGCAGTTTTCACAAAATGAAACATTAAGTGAGATTTAAGGTCATAAGTAGTTGAAGTGACTTAGCATGCACGCAATCAAGGAAAAGTAGGGGACAGAAGAGAAGAAATTCAAACATTTTACAGAAAAAAGATTATGTGATTAAATAAAAAACGAGAGGGCAGGCAGGTAGGTCTTGAGGATATTCAAGCCATGTTAAGGAACTTGAACTGCTTAACAGCATCACACATTCAACTCTCCAACACAGAAGGTCTTTCTCTACTTTTTCTGTTTAAACATATTTAAACAAAAATCAGATCAAATTCCATTTCTTCCATAAAGCTTTCTATTTTGGATTCTATACAATACAATACAATCTATACAATAGATTCTATACAAATCTATTTTTCACCAACTGCTCCTGTACTTGCTGCCCATAAGATTAGTACCTTACTGTGTATACTACTCTGTTCTTATTGTCTAGTTCACATAATCTTGTATATTATGTCAATTGATAATGTTGCCACAAAAGTTATTTTTCATTAACTGTTTTGTGTCTACAGGTTTCTTAAGCTCCAGTGAGAAATGCACTATGGGAACACCTAGTAAGTATTTCTTCCAATTTTCTATTAATTATGTATAGTTACCAAAACACTGAGCTTCTTACAGAAAATTTTTACACTATTATGAGTAAAATTTTCTCTATTTACAGTAAAAAACTTTGCCAAATTTCTTCTTGATTTAAGAAAAGGAGTACGGATTTCATATATAAATCCTGTAAAGTCAGAAATACTTAAATACTCAAAATGAATGGTCTGAGATGTGTGAAAGAGAGAAGTGGAAATTCTCTCCCTAACAATTATTATGGAACCAAACATGAAATAAACTATTACAGGTACCATAAATTCAACTAATCTAAAACAACTTTGGATCAAGTACATAAGCACTGATTTTGCTCAGCTTATAAATAAAATGTAGGAAAATCCTTTACACACTTCTTAAACACTTAACCTTTAAATTCCAAATATTCCCAAATATGAAACAAAAATTGCCAAAATGTCTTCACGTGGCTCACTCTAACACACCTGGAAATTTACTGCTCACTGAATTTAAACTGAAAATAAAAGTTTTTGTTTATATGACATTTACCAGTGCCAGAGAATTTCATAAAGACTTTTCTTATTAACAGAAAGTTTCCATGGGTTAGAAGAAAACTAAGAAGTTGAAAGGCTTTCTGACATATTTTCTGCCATGTCAACGCCAGCAAATGGGATAAATGAGTTATAAAAATTAGGTGAATAATTTACAACAAAAATTTTCACCTCAAATGCATATATTACAACAAAAACATTTTGGCCCTAATTATCAACATGATCATTTCCCAGAGTGTATTCTAATGGTCACAATGCAAACCTCTAAAAATAGGTTCCATGGTCAAATAAATCTGGGAAACACTGAATACTACCTCCTTATCTTAGAAATGAATAGTTTCACTACTATAGGTAGAATTGGTTTAACTTTAACCTAAATCTCCCAAGTTTATCTTGATCAGGAAACACTTTTTTGATTATTCATAATGTTAATATTCTGGGGAATATGTGTTCCAAAGAATGTATTTTGGGGAATTTCATCAATAAAATTTTTCCTATGTTCTTACTTTGCCTGAATTATTATCAAGAATAATTTCCCTGCAAGAAACACTGTGTTCATTCAACTATTCAGTTCAATTCAGTCACTCAGTCATGTCTGACTCTTTTCGACCTCACGGATTACAGCACACCAGGCTTCCCTGTCCATCACCAACTCCGGGAGCTTACTCAGACTCAGGTGCATCGAGTTGGTGATGCCATCCAACCATCTCATCCTCTCATCATTCAACTATTACCAGGACTAATCGAAGAATAAATATCAACAGATATTTCCCATTAAAAAAAAAAAGACTGGAAAAAATAAAATAGGAAATATAAAGTAAGTATTTCCTCATGTGTATTTTAGTATTTTATTTCAGGTGTAAGTATTGGGCTGGCCAAAAATGAGTTTACGTTTTTCCATAACATCTTACAGAAAAACTTAAACTTTTTGGCCAACCCAATATATGTTTATATTGGCCTGCACATAAAATGTATTTTTCACTGTGGAATATTCCAGAAAAGTTGGGTTAAACAGGTTTTTTTACTGCAGGATTTTTGAGAGCCTTTATTGAAATTTCCAAGAGCACTTCTGGTTACAGAAACCTTTTTTTTCCTGAAGCATCTCCAAGGACTAGTGCTCCTTGGAACACAATTTAGGAAATACTGGCTCTTGGAAACCACGCACCTCCAACCGTCTTGAGGCACATTATACAAAATCAATGGTCAGGGACTTCCCTGGCAGTCAAGTAGCTAAGATTTCACCTTACAATGCAAGGAGTGTGGGTTTGATCCCTTTGGGGAGCTAAGATACATGCCCTCATGGCCAAAAAGCCAAAACATAAAACAGAAGCAATATTGTAACAACTTCAAGACAAAACACAAAACAGAAGCAATATTGTAACAAATTCAATAAAGACGTTAAAAATGATCCACACAAAAAGCAAAACAAAAAACTGTAAAACAGTGTTCAGTTCTCACCTCTCTCAGAATATCCACAGGTTTCTCATTTTAATTGCTGGTTCTTCACCATTTGGTCAAACTTTCAGTAACTTTAATTTGACTAGCAAGAAGTTGTAAGTAAGCACCTGTATTCCAATTCTGGCTCTACGACTTATTGGTTGTGTAGTTTATCAGCCTTGTAGTTTACTGGCCTTGTATTATTATTTAATCTCTTTCCCACCTCTTCCTCAGATGATAAAAGAAAAATGGAAATAGTTATGTCAGAAGGTTTGGGATTTGTTGTTTAGGATTAAATGAGATAATATGCCTATTTAGTCCAGTGCCTGGCATTCAGCATGACAGATACCTACTACAATCAGAATAGCACTATGATAGCAGAAGGAGTTATGAAATTCAGTCAAAACTTAAGAAACTATTAAAAAACACTATGCTGCCACCTAGTGGCACTCTGATATAAAAATTAATGCTGCTGCTGCTGCTGCTGCTGCGTCGTCGCTTCAGTCGCCTCCGACTCTGCGACCCCATAGACGGCAGCCCACCAGGCTCCGCCGCCCCTGGGATTAGTTCCTGATAATATGGTATGAAGCAGTATAAAAATTAAAATATTCTCTCAAGTTATATTAGCACACTTCATAAATCGAGTAGAGAAATATAATTTTGAAAAATTCACTAACTACCCCAAACCAACCCTGAAACCAGGTAGGATTATCATAAGCAGTCAAATTGGCTAAAGAAATAACAGCAAAGAGAAATGTGAAGGCCTGCAGAATAAATTCCATCCACACAGTATTTGCTGATTTTCAGGTTGGAATATTTCAGCAACGGTTTTCCATTCAAGGTACAAAACAAAAACAGCCACAGACATTTATAACCAATGAAAAATAGCAAATAATCAAAAATAAAGAATTTCATTAATCTAAGGGGAAGAGCCTTAGTGGAAGCTTCACACTTTTTTAAGATCATTACAAATCTTTCTGGAGTTAAGAGTATAACAAAGAAACATATAATAATAAGTATATGGGTTTGGTTCAATATGAATTTATTAAGTAACTTCTACATACAAGACCAAATGCTTACCTGAGCCAGGGCCAGAGGGGAGGCTCAGGATCCAATAAAGAGACTTGGGCTGTTGGGCAAAAAAAAAAAAAAAAGACCGAATGCTTTACAGAACAGATGGGGACTCTTTCTTTCTAAATGAATTGCACTGGTTTTGTTTGTTTGTTTGTTCTTCCTGGCCCCAGCTTGTGCCATGCAGGATCTTAGTTCCTCAACCAAGGATGGAACTCTTGCCGGCTACAGTGGAAGCCTGGAGTCTTAAGCACTGGACTGCCAAGGAAGTCCCCTAAATGAACTAATTATAAAGGTCTCCATAAGCGCTTTGAGAGACATCACGGTCCAAACATAAAGCTAAGAGGAAAATTAAGACAATAACATGAATTACTTAAATCCACAACTCAGCATCATCAAGATGAGGTCAGCCATTTCCTTAGGGAGACTCCATTTCAGTCAGCTTGTGCAAAGCACTTCAGAATACAATTACCCTAAGAATTAAGAAAACCAGAGAAATTTTCCTCAAGAATGTACGCACTTCAGTAACTGCTCACAGCAGAATTTTTGCACGATACTTCAAATACTCTGCAAAGTAACATCCACCAAAGAGAAGTGAGGCTCATAGTCTGAAATGATACTAACTTTGAGCATCAAACTCCTTCTAAATTTTTCACAGGAGTGACCGGCATGATTACAGATTCTAAAATGCAAACGAGATGTTTACAAACAAAACAACCCTAACGCACGCGTATAGGATGGATGCGGCTACCCTTCCCTATAAAGCACACACAAGACCCGTGTACTAACCTGCAGCCTCCACAACGTTTTCAGGAAAAGCCACGAGAAGCCCAAAGAGAGAGAGAAGTCCAACAGTGCGGGACCCTCCCAGGTCCGGCGGGTGGAAGATTCTAGACGCCACAACGCAAAAATCAGGGGACCTGGGGGCAAGTAAATACCCTGAGCAGCCAGAGATGCAGGTCAAACTCTTAAATGGACCTTAGACGAAAAAGAATCGGGACTGCCTCGAAACGGTCACCCTCAAGCTACTGACCACTCCCAGTTACCTCAGGTGAAGGCCTGTACCGCCCCGCCGCCCCCAGGCTTCCGGTTCGCCTTACAGTACTTCCGGTTTTCATTCCTCTGGACCCCTAGTTGAGCGTGGGTGGAGAACCTTGAGGACCTGGGGCAATACGTTTGTTTTTTTGTTTGGTTGTTTTTAAGATAAAGCTCCTGGAAATTTATCTCTGGATGTTCCATGTTTTTCTTTGTTCCCTCTAAGGATTGGTTTACATATCCATGTTAAAAAATTTTTTTTCTTGGGATCCTGTGTTTGTGAGAGTGAACGGGTTCATAGCTGACAAGCATCCAACAGAATCAGCTTACAAGGAGATTGATGAGTGGCAGCCGTCTGTGTGATGGTGCATGATCTCAAGTTTTCAGTCTGAGACCACCTGAGAAGAGAAAAAACATCTTTGAAAGGATAAAGTGAAACCTAATAGGAGCAATAGGAACTGCGAATGGGGACAGGAGAAAGAGGGAGCCCTCACTGATCTTTATATACTTTTTATGTTTGAATCAGGGGAAAGTATTATCCATGCAAAAAATTAAATGTTTTTAAGTGAAATAATAAAGAGATAATCACAACACCTATTCCAGCACCTAATATAGAATACAACATATTTCAGGCCTCCTATCTATAGTTTTTGCTCTGTTATCAAAATCTGAAAGAAATGGTTCCTGTCCTCAAACTTTTAACCATATTTGCAGGTAAAGGTCTGTCTGGAACTCTCTTTTAACTCTCTCACTTCCTTCAGGTCTTTGCCCAAATGTCACCATTTGAAGGAGACCTTGCTTGACTACCCTAAATAAAACAGTAACACCCAGACATGTAGCCTACTACCCTTTCCCTTGCTTTTTTTTTTTTAATGTAAACAGTGCCCCTGAAATGAAAGTTTGTAATAGACTGCACTTTTGGCTTCGCTACACAAGGTCTTGAGTTTCTCTGTTTTGTTGGTGGAGCTGCAGGGCTAGCTTGTGGGATCTTAGTCCCCCCATCAGGGGCACAGCAGTGAAAATAGGGTCCTAAGCATTCGACTGCTGGGAATTCTGCCACCTGGCCTCTTGCTTTATACTCTGTAACACAATCACCAGCTAACATGGTATATTTGTCTATTGTCTATATCCTGAAACATAAGCTCCATGTAGGCAGAGACTGCTTTTACTTTAAAAAAAATATTTTAAACTAAAGTATAGTTGACCTATGATATTATATGTTACAGGTGTTGACCTATGATATTATATGTTACAGGTGTATAACAATGATTCACAATTTTTAAAGGTTATACTCCATTTATAAGTCAAAGTGTTAGTCACTCAGCTGTGTCTGAATCTTTGTGACCCCCATGGAGCGTAGCCTGATAGGCTCCTCTGTCTATAGAGTTCTCCAGGCAAGAATACTGGAGTGGATAGCCATTCCCTTCTCCAGGGAATCTTCCCAACCCAGGGATCAAACCCAAGTCTCCTGCACTGCAGGCAGATTCTTTACAGTTTGAGCCACCAGGGAAGCACATACTCCCTTCATAGTTATTATTATAAACTATTGACTACATTCCCTGTATTTTACTATATATCCTTGTATTTTATTTATTTTGTACATAATAGTTCATACCTCTATTAATCCCTTGCCCCTTTCTTGCCCCTCCCCACCTTCCCTCACCACAATGGTAATCACTAGTTTATCCCCTTTACCTGTGGGTCTGTTTCTTTTTCTTGTATTCAGTAGTTTGCTGTATTTTTTAGATTCCACATACAAATAGAGTATTTGTCTTTCTCTGTCTGACTTATTTCACTAACCGTGTAACACCCTCCAAGTCCATCCATGTTGCTACAAATGGTAAAATTTCATTTTTTTAATGCATGAGTAGTAGGCCTTTGTGTATATATACCACCACTTCATAATACATTCATCTATTAATGGACATCTAGGTTGCTTCCATACCTTCATAATTGTAACTAACACTGCTATGAACATTGGGGTTCATGTGTCTGTTCAAATTACTGTTTTATTCTTAAAGAGATGGGAATACCAGACCACCTGACCTGAATCTTGAGAAATCTGTATGCAGGTCAAGAAACAACAGTTAGAACTGGACATAGAACAACAGACTGATTCCAAATAGGAAAAGGAGTATGTCAAGGCTGAATATTGTCACCCTGCTTATTTAACTTATATGCAGAAAGTGTATTCTAATGGTCACAATGCAAACCTCTAAAAATAGGTTCCATGGTCAAATAAATCTGGGAAACACTGAATACTACCTCCTTATCTTAGAAATGAATAGTTTCACTACTATAGGTAGAATTGGTTTAACTTTAACCTAAATCTCCCAAGTTTATCTTGATCAGGAAACACTTTTTTGATTATTCATAATGTTAATATTCTGGGGAATATGTGTTCCAAAGAATGTATTTTGGGGAATTTCATCAATAAAATTTTTCCTATGTTCTTACTTTGCCTGAATTATTATCAAGAATAATTTCCCTGCAAGAAACACTGTGTTCATTCAACTATTCAGTTCAATTCAGTCACTCAGTCATGTCTGACTCTTTTCGACCTCACGGATTACAGCACACCAGGCTTCCCTGTCCATCACCAACTCCGGGAGCTTACTCAGACTCAGGTGCATCGAGTTGGTGATGCCATCCAACCATCTCATCCTCTCATCATTCAACTATTACCAGGACTAATCGAAGAATAAATATCAACAGATATTTCCCATTAAAAAAAAAAAGACTGGAAAAAATAAAATAGGAAATATAAAGTAAGTATTTCCTCATGTGTATTTTAGTATTTTATTTCAGGTGTAAGTATTGGGCTGGCCAAAAATGAGTTTACGTTTTTCCATAACATCTTACAGAAAAACTTAAACTTTTTGGCCAACCCAATATATGTTTATATTGGCCTGCACATAAAATGTATTTTTCACTGTGGAATATTCCAGAAAAGTTGGGTTAAACAGGTTTTTTTACTGCAGGATTTTTGAGAGCCTTTATTGAAATTTCCAAGAGCACTTCTGGTTACAGAAACCTTTTTTTTCCTGAAGCATCTCCAAGGACTAGTGCTCCTTGGAACACAATTTAGGAAATACTGGCTCTTGGAAACCACGCACCTCCAACCGTCTTGAGGCACATTATACAAAATCAATGGTCAGGGACTTCCCTGGCAGTCAAGTAGCTAAGATTTCACCTTACAATGCAAGGAGTGTGGGTTTGATCCCTTTGGGGAGCTAAGATACATGCCCTCATGGCCAAAAAGCCAAAACATAAAACAGAAGCAATATTGTAACAACTTCAAGACAAAACACAAAACAGAAGCAATATTGTAACAAATTCAATAAAGACGTTAAAAATGATCCACACACAAAGCAAAACAAAAAACTAAAAAGCAGTGTTCAGTTCTCACCTCTCTCAGAATATCCACAGGTTTCTCATTTTAATTGCTGGTTCTTCACCATTTGGTCAAACTTTCAGTAACTTTAATTTGACTAGCAAGAAGTTGTAAGTAAGCACCTGTATTCCAATTCTGGCTCTACGACTTATTGGTTGTGTAGTTTATCAGCCTTGTAGTTTACTGGCCTTGTATTATTATTTAATCTCTTTCCCACCTCTTCCTCAGATGATAAAAGAATAATGGAAATAGTTATGTCAGAAGGTTTGGGATTTGTTGTTTAGAATTAAATGAGATAATATGCCTATTTAGTCCAGTGCCTGGCATTCAGCATGACAGATACCTACTACAATCAGAATAGCACTATGATAGCAGAAGGAGTTATGAAATTCAGTCAAAACTTAAGAAACTATTAAAAAACACTATGCTGCCACCTAGTGGCACTCTGATATAAAAATTAATGTTGCTGCTGCTGCTGCTGCGTCGTCGCTTCAGTCGCCTCCGACTCTGCGACCCCATAGACGGCAGCCCACCAGGCTCCGCCGCCCCTGGGATTAGTTCCTGATAATATGGTATGAAGCAGTATAAAAATTAAAATATTCTCTCAAGTTATATTAGCACACTTCATAAATCGAGTAGAGAAATATAATTTTGAAAAATTCACTAACTACCCCAAACCAACCCTGAAACCAGGTAGGATTATCATAAACAGTCAAATTGGCTAAAGAAATAGCAAAGAGAAATGTGAAGGCCTGCAGAATAAATTCCATCCACACAGTATTTGCTGATTTTCAGGCTGGAATATTTCAGCAACGGTTTTCCATTCAAGGTACAAAACAAAAACAGCCACAGACATTTATAACCAATGAAAAATAGCAAATAATCAAAAATAAAGAATTTCATTAATCTAAGGGGAAGAGCCTTAGTGGAAGCTTCACACTTTTTTAAGATCATTACAAATCTTTCTGGAGTTAAGAGTATAACAAAGAAACATATAATAATAAGTATATGGGTTTGGTTCAATATGAATTTATTAAGTAACTTCTACAAACAAGACCAAATGCTTACCTGAGCCAGGGCCAGAGGGGAGGCTCAGGATCCAATAAAGAGACTTGGGCTGTTGGGCAAAAAAAAAAAAAAAAGACCGAATGCTTTACAGAACAGATGGGGACTCTTTCTTTCTAAATGAATTGCACTGGTTTTGTTTGTTTGTTCTTCCTGGCCCCAGCTTGTGCCATGCAGGATCTTAGTTCCTCAACCAAGGATGGAACTCTTGCCGGCTACAGTGGAAGCCTGGAGTCTTAAGCACTGGACTGCCAAGGAAGTCCCCTAAATGAACTAATTATAAAGGTCTCCATAAGCGCTTTGAGAGACATCACGGTCCAAACATAAAGCTAAGAGGAAAATTAAGACAATAACATGAATTACTTAAATCCACAACTCAGCATCATCAAGATGAGGTCAGCCATTTCCTCAGGGAGACTCCATTTCAGTCAGCTTGTGCAAAGCACTTCAGAATACAATTACCCTAAGAATTAAGAAAACCAGAGAAATTTTCCTCAAGAATGTACGCACTTCAGTAACTGCTCACAGCAGGAGAATTTTTGCACGATACTTCAAATACTCTGCAAAGTAACATCCACCAAAGAGAAGTGAGGCTCATAGTCTGAAATGATACTAACTTTGAGCATCAAACTCCTTCTAAATTTTTCACAGGAGTGACCGGCATGATTACAGATTCTAAAATGCAAACGAGATGTTTACAAACAAAACAACCCTAACGCACGCGTATAGGATGGATGCGGCTACCCTTCCCTATAAAGCACACACAAGACCCGTGTACTAACCTGCAGCCTCCACAACGTTTTCAGGAAAAGCCACGAGAAGCCCAAAGAGAGAGAGAAGTCCAACAGTGCGGGACCCTCCCAGGTCCGGCGGGTGGAAGATTCTAGACGCCACAACACAAAAATCAGGGGACCTGGGGGCAAGTAAATACCCTGAGCAGCCAGAGATGCAGGTCAAACTCTTAAATGGACCTTAGACGAAAAAGAATCGGGACTGCCTCGAAACGGTCACCCTCAAGCTACTGACCACTCCCAGTTACCTCAGGTGAAGGCCTGTACCGCCCCGCCGCCCCCAGGCTTCCGGTTCGCCTTACAGTACTTCCGGTTTTCATTCCTCTGGACCCCTAGTTGAGCGTGGGTGGAGAACCTTGAGGACCTGGGGCAATACGTTTGTTTTTTTGTTTGGTTGTTTTTAAGATAAAGCTCCTGGAAATTTATCTCTGGATGTTCCATGTTTTTCTTTGTTCCCTCTAAGGATTGGTTTACATATCCATGTTAAAAAATTTTTTTTCTTGGGATCCTGTGTTTGTGAGAGTGAACGGGTTCACAGCTGACAAGCATCCAACAGAATCAGCTTACAAGGAGATTGATGAGTGGCAGCCGTCTGTGTGATGGTGCATGATCTCAAGTTTTCAGTCTGAGACCACCTGAGAAGAGAAAAAACATCTTTGAAAGGATAAAGTGAAACCTAATAGGAGCAATAGGAACTGCGAATGGGGACAGGAGAAAGAGGGAGCCCTCACTGATCTTTATATACTTTTTATGTTTGAATCAGGGGAAAGTATTATCCATGCAAAAAATTAAATGTTTTTAAGTGAAATAATAAAGAGATAATCACAACACCTATTCCAGCACCTAATATAGAATACAACATATTTCAGGCCTCCTATCTATAGTTTTTGCTCTGTTATCAAAATCTGAAAGAAATGGTTCCTGTCCTCAAACTTTTAACCATATTTGCAGGTAAAGGTCTGTCTGGAACTCTCTTTTAACTCTCTCACTTCCTTCAGGTCTTTGCCCAAATGTCACCATTTGAAGGAGACCTTGCTTGACTACCCTAAATAAAACAGTAACACCCAGACATGTAGCCTACTACCCTTTCCCTTGCTTTTTTTTTTTTAATGTAAACAGTGCCCCTGAAATGAAAGTTTGTAATAGACTGCACTTTTGGCTTCGCTACACAAGGTCTTGAGTTTCTCTGTTTTGTTGGTGGAGCTGCAGGGCTAGCTTGTGGGATCTTAGTCCCCCCATCAGGGGCACAGCAGTGAAAATAGGGTCCTAAGCATTCGACTGCTGGGAATTCTGCCACCTGGCCTCTTGCTTTATACTCTGTAACACAATCACCAGCTAACATGGTATATTTGTCTATTGTCTATATCCTGAAACATAAGCTCCATGTAGGCAGAGACTGCTTTTACTTTAAAAAAAATATTTTAAACTAAAGTATAGTTGACCTATGATATTATATGTTACAGGTGTTGACCTATGATATTATATGTTACAGGTGTATAACAATGATTCACAATTTTTAAAGGTTATACTCCATTTATAAGTCAAAGTGTTAGTCACTCAGCTGTGTCTGAATCTTTGTGACCCCCATGGAGCGTAGCCTGATAGGCTCCTCTGTCTATAGAGTTCTCCAGGCAAGAATACTGGAGTGGATAGCCATTCCCTTCTCCAGGGAATCTTCCCAACCCAGGGATCAAANGCCTGGCATGCTGTGATTCATGGGGTCGCAAAGAGTCGGACATGACTGAGCGACTGAACTGAACTGAACATCAATTAAATTTATGGAATTTAAAAAAAATTTTTAATATTTAACGAGACCTGGTAAATTCTAACACCTTATTCTTTTATGTTATAACTATGTAGACTTGCCTTAAGCAATAATTGAAATTTTCTTTTATACATAGCAAGAGAACCCATGAGATGACCATTCCTGTAGTCCCTCAAAGAATTGCAAGTCAAAATAAACTTGAGACTTTTTTTAACTTTCTTTAATTTTTTAATTAAACTTTTTATTTTGTATTGGAGTATGGCCATCTAACAATGTTGAGGTAGTTTCAGATGGACAGCAAAGGAATTCATCCATATACATGTACCCATTCTCCCCCAGACACCCCTCCCATCCAGGCTGCCACATAACATTGAGCAGGGTTCCCTGTGTTATACAGTAGGTCCTTGTTGGTTACCATTTTAAATAGAGCATAGTCCACAATGACTATCCCTGACTATCCCTTCTCCTCATCCTTCCCCCCAGGCAACCATAAATTCATTCTCTAAATCTATGAGTCTGTTTCTGTTTTATAAACAAATTCACTTGTATCATGTCTTTTTAGATTCCAAATACAAGGATTCATACAATGTTCCTGCTTCTCGGACTTACTTCCCTCAGTGTGACAGTCTCTAGGTCTAATCCATGTTGCTGTGAATGACATTATTTCATTCTTTTTGATGGTTGAGTAATATTCCATTATATATATATATCTATCTATCACATCTTCTTGAGATTTTTTTTATTCCTATTATATTAGCAAATTTTTGGTAGTGTTTGACAGAGCCATGCAGCATGTGGGATCTTAGTTCCCTGTCCAGGGATCAAACCCAGGCCCCCAGCAGTGGAAGCACAGAGTCTTAACCACTGGACCTCCAGGGAAGTCTCTATATTAGCAATATTTGTGGTTGAATTGTAAGACCTGATGTCAGTGAAGTATGTGTCTTAATTGGTCATTCATATCTTTGATACCTTTATAAACAGCATGCCCTTTTTGGAAAGCAATATGGTAATACACAGAAAAGCTATGAAAATAATATTTTTTCTCTCACTCGAGAATTTATAGTAAAGAAAAAACATGTGGGAAAAATATGCATGCAATGCTATTTATTGCAGCATTATCTGTAAAAGTATGAAATTGAAAATAATCTGAAACCCATGAACAGTATGAAAAGGCAGAATGATAGGATACTGAAAGAGGAACTCTCCATGTCAGTAGGTGCCCAATATGCTACTACAGATCAGTGGAGAAATAACTCCAGAAAGAATGAAGGGATGGAGCCAAAGCAAAAACAACACCCAGTTGTGGATGTGACTGGTGATAGAAGCAAGATCCAATGCTATAAAGAACAATATTGCATAGGAACCTGGAATGTCAGGTCCATGAATCAAGGCAAATTGGAAGTGGTCAAACAGGAGATGGCAAGAGTGAACGTCAACATTCTAGGAATCAGCGAACTAAAATGGACTGGAATGGGTGAATTTAACTCAGATGACCATTATATCTACTACTGCGGGCAGGAATCCCTCAGAAGAAATGGAGTAGCCATCATGGTCAACAAAAGAGTCCGAAATGCAGTACTTGGATGCAATCTCAAAAACGACAGAATGATCTCTGTTCGTTTCCAAGGCAAACCATTCAATATCACAGTTATCCAAGTCTATGCCCCAACCAGTAATGCTGAAGAAGCTGAAGTTGAACGGTTTTATGAAGACCTACAAGACCTTGTAGAACTAACACCCAAAAAAGATGTCCTTTTCATTATAGGGGACTGGAATGCTAAAGTAGGAAGTCAAGAAACACCTGGAGTAACAGGCAAATTTGGCCTTGGAATGCGGAATGAAGCAGGGCAAAGACTAATAGAGTTTTGCCAAGAAAATGCACTGGTCATAGCAAACACCCTCTTCCAGCAACACAAGAGAAGACTCTACACATGGACATCACCAGATGGTCAACACCGAAATCAGATTGATTATATTCTTTGCAGCCAAAGATGGAGAAGCTCTATACAGTCAACAAAAACAAGACCAGGAGCTGACTGTGGCTCAGATCATGAACTCCTTATTTCCAAATTCAGACTTAAATTGAAGAAAGTAGGGAAAACCGCTAGACCATTCAGGTATGACCTAAATCAAATCCCTTATGATTATACAGTGGAAGTGAGAAATAGATTTAAGGGCCTAGATCTGATAGACAGAGTTCCTGATGAACTATGGAATGAGGTTCGTGACATTGTACAGGAGACAGGGATCAAGACCATCCCCATGGAAAAGAAATGCAAAAAAGCAAAATGGCTGTCTGGAGAAGCCTTACAAATAGCACTGAAAAGAAGAGAGGCGAAAAGCAAAGGAGAAAAGAAAAGATATAAGCATCTGAATGCAGAGTTCCAAAGAATAGCAAGAAGAGATAAGAAAGCCTTCTTCAGCAATCAATGCAAAGAGATAGAGGAAAACAACAGAATGGGAAAGACTAGAGATCTCTTCAAGAGAATTGGAGATACCAAGGGAACATTTCATGCAAAGATGGGCTCGATAAAGGATAGAAATGGTATGGACCTAACAGAAGCAGAAGATATTAAGAAGAGGTGGCAAGAATACACAGAAGAACTGTACAGAAAAGATCTTCACGACCCAGATAATCATGAGGATGTGATCACTAATCTAGAGCCAGACATCTTGGAATGTGAAGTCAAGTGGGCCTTAGAAAGCATCACTAAGAACAAAGCTAGTGGAGGTGATGGAATTCCAGTTGAGCTGTTTCAAATCCTGGAAGATGATGCTGTGAAAGTGCTGCACTCAATATGCCAGCAAATTTGGAAAACTCAGCAGTGGCCACAGGACTGGAAAAGGTCAGTTTTCATTCCAATTCCAAAGAAAGGCAATGCCAAAGAATGCTCAAACTACCGCACAATTGCACTCATCTCACACGCTAGTAAAGTAATGCTCAAAATTCTCCAAGCCAGGCTTCAGCAATATGTGAACCGTGAACTCCCTGATGTTCAAGCTGGTTTTAGAAAAGGCAGAGGAACCAGAGATCAAATTGCCAACATCCGCTGGATCATGGAAAAAGCAAGAGAGTTCCAGAAAAACATCTATTTCTGCTTTATTGACTATGCCAAAGCCTTTGACTGTGTGGATCACAATAAACTGTGGAAAATTCTGAAAGAGATGGGAATACCAGACCACCTAACCTGCCTCTTGAGAAATCTGTATGCAGGTCAGGAAGCAACAGTTAGAACTGGACATGGAACAACAGACTGGTTCCAAATAGGAAAAGGAGTACGTCAAGGCTGTATATTGTCACCCTGCTTATTTAACTTATATGCAGAGTACATCATGAGAAACGCTGGACTGGAAGAAACACAAGCTGGAATCAAGATTGCCGGGAGAAATATCAATAACCTCAGATATGCAGATGACACCACCCTTATGGCAGAAAGTGAAGAGGAACTAAAAAGCCTCTTGATGAAAGTGAAAGAGGAGAGTGAAAAAGTTGGCTTAAAGCTCAACATTCAGAAAACGAAGATCATGGCATCTGGTCCCATCACTTCATGGGAAATAGATGGGGAAACAGTGGAAACAGTGTCAGACTTTATTTTGGGGGGCTCCAAAATCACTGCAGATGGTGACTGCAGCCATGAAATTAAAAGACGCTTACTCCTTGGAAGAAAAGTTATGACCAACCTAGATAGCATATTCAAAAGCAGAGACATTACTTTGCCAACAAAGGTCCGTCTAGTCAAGGCTATGGTTTTTCCAGTGGTCATGTATGGATGTGAGAGTTGGACTTATAAAGAAAGCTGAGCGCCGAAGAATTGATGCTTTTGAACTGTGGTGTTGGAGAAGACTCTTGAGAGTCCCTTGGACTACAGGGAGATCCAACCAGTCCATTCTGAAGGAAATCAGCCCTGGGATTTCTTTGGAAGGAATGATGCTAAAGCTGAAACTCCAGTACTTTGGCCACCTCATGTGAAGAGTTGACTCATTGGAAAAGACTGATGCTGGGAGGAATTGGTGGCAGGAGGAGAAGAGGACGACCGAGGATGAGATGGTTGGATGGCATCATGGACTCGATGGCCATGAGTTTGAGTAAACTTCGGGAGTTGGTGATGGACAGGGAGGCCTGGTGTGCTGCGATTCATGGGGTTGCAAAGAGTCGGACACGACTGAGCGACTGAACTGAACTGAATTGAAACTGACATTTTGAAGATTACACAAAAAATAATAATGAAATTGTGAGGGGAAAAAAAACCCCTGTCTATTATAATCGTAACAGTTTAATTGTATATAACTATTTATCATGGTAGTTGTGGTTTAGTCACTAAGTTGTGTCCGACTCTTGTGACCCAATGGACTGTAGCCTGCCAGGCTCCTCTGTCCATGGGATTCTCCAGGCAAGAATACTGGAGTGGGTTGCCATTTCCTTCTCTAGGGGAGCTTCCCAACCCACGGATCGAACCCAGGTCTCCTGCATTGCAGGCAGATGCTTTAACCTCTGAGCCACCAGGGAAGCCCCCTCTCCCTCCCCAGTACCTTGCCACAACTCCAAGTTCCCTTAGCTCTTACATATGCTGTTCTCTCTACTTTAACTATTATCCTACCTGCCGAAAATCACCTTCTCATTCTTTAAATTCCTGCTCACAAGTTGCCCCTTTGAAATTTCATCAACTCTTTATTCTTACCTAATTAAAATTAATCATTCCCTCCTTTGTATAATCACTGGATTCTACATATGTTTATTGTAGTGTTTCTCACACTGTAGTGCAGTTATTTGCACTTTCTCCAGAAAGACTGTGAACTGTTTCAGGACAGGGACTCTGGTCATACTTACATTTAAATCTCCAAAGGCTAGTACAGTGGATGGCACATATCTAGTGGTTAAAAGCAGATGGCTTGATACAAATTCTGACTCTGTCATTTACTAGCTGATGACCTTGGGCATGGTATTCTATCTCTTTTTGCCACAACACCCACATCAGTAAATGGGAATAATAGTAGTATCCAATTATAAGATATAAATATGATAGGTAAGGTACATAAAGAGCCTATTACTGTGCCTGGCAGGTAGTGAGCATAAATATTTGATAACTGTTATTATTATTATGCCTATTATTTATAAGAACTCAATAAGTATTAAATGATTAAGTGAATTAATGAATGAGTGAGATAAATGTTAAGTGGCTATCAGGCATTTAAATCCAAGCCCAGTTGATGGGAAATTCTTCTTTCTTCTGCACTCTCTGTTTTTTTTTTTCCCCTTTTAGCTCTCTGTCCTCATTTCATCCTCTCAATCTGATGTAACTTTACATATGCTTTTGAACGTGGTGCTGGAGAACGCTCTTCAGAGATTCTTAGACTGCAAGGAGATCAAACCAGTCAATCCAAAAGGAAATTAACCCTGAATATTCATTGGAAGGACTGATGCTGAAACTGAAACTCCAGTACTTTGGCCACCTGATGCAAAGAGCTGACTCACTGGAAAAGACCCTGCTGCTGGGAAAGACTGAAGGCAGGAGGATAAGGGGGCGACAAAGGATGAGGTGGTNTATTCATTGGAAGGACTGATGCTGAAACTGAAACTCCAGTACTTTGGCCACCTGATGCAAAGAGCTGACTCACTGGAAAAGACCCTGCTGCTGGGAAAGACTGAAGGCAGGAGGATAAGGGGGCGACAAAGGATGAGGTGGTTGGATGGCATCATCAATTCAATGGACATGATTTTGAGCAAACTCCAGGAGATGGTGAAGGACAGGAAAGCCTGGCATGCTACAGTCCGTGGGGTTGCAAAGGGTCAGATATAACTTAGCCACTGCAAAACAACAACAAATTTTACATATATGCAAAGTAAGAAATTTCCTCACTACAGAATGTGTTCATTTATGAATAAACTATAGATCTTTATTATAATGTAAAATCACTTTTACACTTGACACAGATTAAGGCTTCAGAATGTCTTAATCCAACCTTAACCATAATTGTCAGAGTGAGAGTGTGTCATTTTTACTTGGTGCCTAAAGGGAGTAAGCATATTTACATGTCTCCCAAACTAGGTTCTCTACAATCACAGTTTTCATATCCTATATTAATAGGCCTGGAGCTACTTAGAGTTTGTCATAAATAAGCACAGTGACTCCCTAGGAGAATAATAGGAGATAATACATACATTGAAGAAAAATGTTATATGCACAAAGTAAATGAACAGGTTCTATAGCTTATATAAATGCTATAGTGAAAACAAGTACTTATAACTTGTTAGTCACAGCACTTACCACATTTCATCATAGTTATTTGTTTCCATGTTTGTGGGCAGAGATTGTATCTTACTCATCTTTGTATCTGCAGCCTCAGCACAGTGTTCAGCACATGATTGACATTTAATATATATTTATGAATATATACTTAAATTTAAAGTAAAAATTGCACATAACAAAGAATTTCATGTTGCCATAAATTGTAGTCAAAAATCTCTCTGAAATTCTGTACCTAATGGGTTTTCACTCTGGCATTTCACTTTGACATATATAACAATGTAATATATCAATTAACTATTGAATTTTAGATGGCAATATCAGGACAACAGATTAATCAACTACAAAACATTTACTATATGTACTACATACACTATGGAAGAGGTTTTATTGTGATCTTATAATTTGGTGGGAGGTTTTTTGGGCTTATGATTAGTTGACTTCATTTAACCTTATGTGGTGTATATATATTACATAGGAGAACAAATCAAAACTTCCTTGGGAATTCCCTGTTGGTCTAGTGGTTAGGACTCTGCACTTTCACTGCCAAGAGCCCGGGTTCAATCCCTGGTTGAGGAACTAGGGAAACTAAGATCTCACAAGATGCTTGCCCTGCCCCCCAAAATACCTCATATCATAAAATCTGCATTAAACATATTCTTCCTAAGACTTTTTTCTCCCTAATATACTGAGTTTTTCTTTTAACTCTCAATCCAAATCTTAATGAAAAGGAATGAGACAAACCCAGCAAGTTTATGAAATTTATCTCACTTGCCTCCTCAACCAGATACTCTTTCTGACCCCTTTACTTATATTATGCCATTGCTGTAGCGTTATTCTCCTAGTTAATCAAGATAAAAACTTCACAGTAACAGTATTCCTGTCTTTTCCTTTCTCTTATTCCTTTCCTCCAAGTTTTAGGACTTACTGATGGACCTTGCCTAGGGCTTCAAATGCTGGGTATTACCCTGTTCAACAGGCCAAATATTTTCTTGGAAATAGTGTGAATGCACTGCTCTGAATCTTCAACACTCTCTTTCTTCTTCTTTCTTTTTTTACTAGATTAAAAATTTAGTCTATAACCTCGAAACAAAGATTTACTTAAGCCCTGTCTATATAGTTTTGATCAATGACGCTGGGATATTCCTCACTGAGTAATAACATTGAAACAAAATAGAGACTCACTTATGCTGGAGTATATAATGGAATGTTCAACAACCACCCCCTTCTTCCTCCAAAATTAGTTGTAGAACACAGATTAAAACACCCACCTGTCTGACTGAAACTGTGAGATAAAGGAAAGGATGCAAAGAGAAATTCACCTGGAAGACAGTGATTTTATCCTTGCAGTCCCTGATTTACTAACTCAAACATACTAAATTTTATATCTCAAAGAAAGTACTTCATCATTCAACCCGAGCAGCAAACCTTTCCCAATACTCTGTCTCAAACTTTAAGTGATAAGGCAATAACCCAGATAATTAATTCAATTTCCTCTCTGATTCTCTTCAATAGCTAATACAGACATATATTTAACATCTTATTTTGTTTTCTTCATGTTAATGCTATTTAAAATTTTATATGTTGTTCATAGATTTGTAATACAATTTATATACCTAAAGTCTGCTTACAAACTTTTAAGGACACAGACTTCTTTCCTTTCAATCACAGTAAATCCCACTGACATTAATAAGAATTCCACATAAGTAGGGAAAAGATGAAAGAGCTCTTAAAACTTATGCTGCTATAAAATATATTAAAATGCTTGTTGGGCTCCTTTATTCACAGAGTTCAGTAAGTACAAAACTGTATCTGAAATGTGGATCTAAGTTAAATAAAGATATAAAACACAAGGCTAAATTGAGGTAATTTTCTGAAGATCATATTTATCTAATAAATTCATATTCGAACCAAATGTGACTTGAAACATCCCTATTAAGTCAGTTAAAAGCAATTTCACAAGATCAAGTAAGAGAGACCTGGGCCAGTCCTGGGAAAAACTATGGTATTATTTTTTAAAATTATTTTCTACATCACTTTGCCTTTCCCCGTGTCTCTTAGCCAGCCCTCTTAGCCAGCAGAGCTCCTCTGTGGAGACTTGGAGCTTAGCACTAGTATAAGCTCCAGAGTTAATTTCAAGTATTGTTATGGTAAAGAATTTTAAAGTCAGAAGGAAATAAAATTTTCAATTCCTACTCCAATTCTGAAACTTGAATAACCAGAAGGGCAAAAAATTCAAAGACTTAAATCACAAACAGGCTAACAATAGTTCCAAATTAGTGATTAATTTTTTTGCCTATTCAGGGTGTAAGACTCATTTTGGAAAGTCCTCTTTTCTTGTTATGAAGTATCAAAGTCACCTGAGATAATAGTAGTGTTCACTCACATTACCCTATGTGAGTTAATATGTATAAATGTGTATAATCTCTACTCTGAGTAGGAAACCAGTTAAAGGAGGCTAAAAACGCAAGTTTATTTTGGTTACTTATTACTGTTATTTACGACAAGCCCAAACGGCTTAAAACAACATTTTGATTCCTATTGGTTTGTATTAACATAGAGGAGAAACAAGGAAAAGCATGAAGAAAAAAGCTAATCTTCCCAAGTAGACTTTGTCCAGACAGTTAGCTTCCCTCCCCAGGTACAAATTACAGAGCTGGCCATAAAAGTGGACGGTCAGTGTATCTTCCTGACAATGGAGCCAGGTTAATGAGAGAAAGAAGGCTGGCACAATAGAGAATTCTGATTCTGAAGGAGATCAACCCTGGGATTTCTTTGGAAGGAATGATGCTAAAGCTGAAACTCCAGTACTTTGGCCACCTCATGCGAAGAGTTGACTCATTGGAAAAGACTCTGATGCTGGGAGGGATTGGGGGCAGGAGAAGAAGGGGACGACCGAGGATGAAATGGCTGGATGGCAACACTGACTCGATGGACTCCGGGAGTTGGTGATGGACAGGCAGGCCTGGCGTGCTGCGATTCATGGGGTCGCAAAGAGTCGGACACGACTGAGCGACTGAAATGAACTGAACTGAACTGAATGTGGGGCCCCAGGCAGGAAAAATTTGAAAGGACCTCCTTTTGATTCTGGTACTAACCTCTTGCTCATAATCCTTGTTGATGTGCAAATAAAAATCTCCACAACTACAAAAACATTCTGAAATTCAAAAGTAAGATGCTACCTGGGAAAATCGTCAACAAACTTCGTTTATAAAGGGCCAGATAGTAAATGTCTTAGCTTCTGCAGGCCAAACACTCTGTGACAACTGAAGAGTTGTATTGCAGCAGGAAAGTTATCTTAGACTTTATAACACAACAGCAGCATGGACACTGTGTAAACAGAGGGGCATGGCTGTATTACAATAAAACTGTTTTCAAAAGCAGGCACCTGAGAGCTGTAGTTTAACCATTCCTGATCTAAGGTAATCAAAGGAATGGTTCTCTCTAAAATAAATTCAATATGAAAACAAAAAAAGTTTGGAAAATTTTCTGATTCTGACTCCTTTTCTCAATAAGATTGAAGAAAAGATTGCATTTATGAGAAAAAATAATCACTCACAAAAATGAAACACTTTGAAAATAGGAAAGATTGGATTTAAAATTGCATTGAAGGCAGCAAACAACAAAGTTAGAAGCAGAATTAGTAAAACAGGAGGCAACCGTAGAAACTTGACCAAAATAAAGAGACAAACAATAAAGGAAGGAAAAATATAATAGGTTTAGGGGAGTGAAAGAAGCAGGCATTGGTTAAGAATTCCTAAAAGGGAGAGTAACATATGCAAAAGAAGGAATAATCAATTAAATGAAAAAAAAATGTTCTGAGTTGATAATTTAGCATGAGTGGGAGTAAAGGACACATCCAATGAAACAAGAAAGCCATATGTTGGTAATTGTTGAAACCAAATGCCGACTACTACTTTTCTTTCTATATTTGTAAGATGTGGACCAGATTTTTCCTATCTACATAATGTTAAAGTAAACAGATGAGGCCCAAGCTGGAGCTACTCATGGTAAGCCCCATGTCAGCAAACCAAAACTTAACTACACTGCTATGCTTGGCTCTCCTAGGAAAAGAAGTCCTAGGTCAACCAATCAGTGCTTGCCTTCTCAACACAAGTTACCCGACCTGCTCCAATATGCTCTTTCACTTCATATAGAAACCCTGCTCTAACCAATCAGCAAACACCCAGTACAACTTCCTTGTCCCTGCTCACTTTGGTCTATAAAAATCTCTAATCTTGATGCTGTGAAAGACTGAGGGGAGGAGAAGAAGGGAGTGACAGAGGCTGAGAGGGTTGGATGGCATCACTGGCTCAATGGACATGAGTTTGAGCAAACTCAGGGAGATAGTGAAAAGCAGGGAAGCCTGGCATACTGCAGTCCA
Organism: Oreotragus oreotragus; assembly: GCA_006410675.1. Taxonomy (NCBI): domain Eukaryota; kingdom Metazoa; phylum Chordata; class Mammalia; order Artiodactyla; family Bovidae; genus Oreotragus; species Oreotragus oreotragus. Next base: position 109,650 of record SJYX01001118.1, on the reverse strand, counting down.
TGGGGTTGTAAAGACTCGGACATGACTGATCAACTGAACAACCATCTTCTGCAGTTCTTCAGAGCACCTGTCTGCCTGCTAGTTTAAATGCTGCCCAATTCATGAATAGTTGAATAAAAGCCTACCAAATCAGTAATCACTGGGGCTTCCGGTGGCTCACGGTAAAGAATCTGCCCACAATGTGGGAGATCCGGGTTCAAACCCAGGGTTGGGAAGATGCCCTGGAGAAAGAAATAGCAACCCACTCCAGTATTCTTGCCTGGGAAATCCCATGGACAGAGAAGCCTGGCAGGGTACGGTCCATGGGGTCATAAAGATTCAGGTCACAGAGAGTCGGACACAACTGAGCAACTAACACTTTCACAAATCAGTAAATTGTGTGTGGATATGTTTAACAGTAAATTTCCATTTGAAAAAAACAGAATTTTAAGTTATTATGGGTTTTTCTTAAGTTCAATTCAGTTCAATCGCTCAGTAGTGTCCAACTCTTTGCGATCCCATGAATCACAGCATGCCAGGCCTCCCTGTTCATCACCAACTCCCAGAGTTCACCCAAATTCATGTGCATCAAGTCGGTGATGCCATCCAGCCACCTCATCCTCTGTCGTCCCCTTCTCCTCCTGCCCCCAATCCCTCCCAGTATCAGAGTCTTTTCCAATGAGTCAACTCCTCATGAGGTGGCCAAAGTATTGGAGTTTCAGCCTCACCATCAGTCCTTCCAATGAACACCCAGGACTGATCTCCTTTAGAATGGACTGGTTGGATCTCCTTGCAGTCCAAGGGACTCTCAAGAGTCTTCTCCAACACCACAATTCAAAAGCATCAATTCTTCGGTGCTCAGCTTTCTTCACAGTCCAACTCTCACATCCACACATGACCACTGGAAAAACCATAGCCTTGACTAGACAGACCTTTGTTGGCAAAGTAATATCCCTGCTTTTTAGTATACTGTCTAGGTTGGTCATAACTTTCTTTCCAAGGAGTAAGTGTCTTTTAATTCCATGGCTGCAATCACCATCTGCAGTGATTTTGGAGCCCCCAAAAATAAAGTCTGCCTCTGTTTCCACTGTTTCCCCATCTATTTCCCATGAAGTGATGGAACTGGATGCCATGATCTTAGTTTTCTGGATGTTGAGCTTTAAGCCAACTTTTTCACTCTCCTCTTTCACTTTCATCAAGAGGCTCTTTAGTTCCTCCTCACTTTCCGCCATAAGGGTATAAAATAATAAATAATTTTTTAATGTCAAAATAAAGCACAAGGAAATCAAACTTATTTCCCACTACACTTTTCAGTATTTTCATTATCTATTCTTCTAGTACTTTTTTCTACTCACAAATGTCTATAAAATTGAGAATATTTTACATATTCTTCTTTGTATTTGCTAGACTTCAATTCATATGTAGAGAACATTTTAAATTTAGTGCAAAACTTAAACATCCTAAATATACAGGACAATTCATTGATTAAAATATGAAGCCTTCAGTAGCAGTTAGATTAAGGAAATCTGTGTTCTTGTGTGCAAGTAATTGAAATCAACTATGACTAACATAAGAAGAAGAGGAGTTAATATTAGAAGAGTATTGGGCAACTCACAAAACTATTGAGAACCCTGGTGGAGAAGATTCAGAAAATGGGCTGAAGCCAGGGGAGCTTGATCATCAGGAGCCACAACCCAGATAATACCAGAGGAATGGTCTGGCTTGGAGGCTGGCTGAGGTCACACCACAGGATATGACTGACATCAGATATGTAACACCATTGTAGATTCTGGCTGTCTTTGCTAGTCTGCACAAGCAATTCCTAAATTGTTTCTGCATCTGTATGTTACTCCTTCAAGATTCAAGGGCCTGACCAAAAAGCACATGAAAAGATGCTCAAGATTGCTAGTTATTCAGTTCAGTTCAATCGCTCAGTCACGTCCAACTCTTTGCAACTCCACAGACTGCAGCATACCAGGCTTCCCTGTCCATCACCAACTCCTGGAGCTTGCTCAGACTCGTGTCTGTTGAGTCGGTGATGCCATTCAACCATCTCATCCCCTGTCATCCCCTTCTCCTCCCGCCTTCAATCTTTCCCAGCATCAGGGTCTTTTCCAATAAGTTCGTTCTTCGCATCAGGTAGCCAAAGTATGGGACTTTCAGTTTCAGCATCAGTCCTTCCAATGAATATTCAGGACTGATTTCCTTTAGGATGGACTGGTTTGATCTTCTTGCAGCCCGAATGATTCTCAAGGGTCTTCTCCAACACCACAGTTCAAAAGTATCAATTCTTTGGTGCTCAGCTTTCTTTATGGTCCAACTCTTACATCCATACCTGATAACTAGAAAAACCATAGCTGATGCCAATTAAAACTACAATGAGGTATCACTTCATGCAAGTCAGAATGACCATCACCAAAAGTGGTTAAGACTTTGCCTTCCAATGCAAGGGGTGTGGGTTTGATCCCCAACCCGGGAGCAAAGATCCATCCTACCTGGAGGTCAAAAAACCAAAACAGAAACATTATTGTAACAAATTCAGTAAAAGACTTTAAAAGTGGTCCACATCAAAAAAAAAACTTTTAAAAAATAGTCTACAAACAATATTTGCTGGAGAGGGTGGGGAGAAAAGGAAACAGCTTCTACACTGTTGGTGGGACTGCCAATTGGTGTAGCCACTGCAGAAACCAGTGTGGAGGTTCCTTAAAACAGTAAAAGTAGATCTACCCTATGATCCTGCAGTCCCACTCCTGGGCATATATCTGGAGAAAACCATAATCTAAAAAGATACATGTACTCCAGTGTTCACTGCAGCACCATTTACAATAGACAAGACGCGGGAGCAACCTAAATGTCCTTCAACAGATGAATGGATAATGAAGGTGTGGTATGGGCTTCCCTGGTGGCTCAGTGGTAGAGAATCGGCCTGCCAATGCAGGAGACACAGGTTCATTCTCTGGTCTGGTAAGATCCCACTTGCCTCAGAGCAACTAAGCCCAAGTGCCACAACTATTGAGCCTGTGCTCTAGAGCCCAGGAAGGGCAACTATTGAGACCACATGCTGGAACAAACAGAAGTTTGAGCACTCTAGAGCCCATGCCCCACAAGAGAACCCACCACAATGAGAAGCCTGTGCACAGCAACAAAGAATACCCTCCACTCTCTCCAGCTAGAGAAAAGCCTGTGCAGCAACAAAACCCCAGCACAACCAAAGCAAATAAACAAAACATTAAGCAAAAAACCAGCTGAATACCACTCCATCACAAAAAAGAAAGAAATTAAAATTCCCTGGCAGTCCAGTGGTTAGGATTCTGCACTTCTACTGCAGGAGGCAGGGGTTCAATTCCTGGTTGGGGAACTAAGTTCCTGCATGCCTGGGGTGCAGTCAATACAAAGAAAGAAAGAAACAGTACCACTTGCAGCAACGTCGATGGACCTAGAGACGGTCATACTAAGTGAAGAAAGCCAGAAAGAGAAAGGGAAATGTCATATGGTGTCATTTATATACGGAATCTAAAAATTTGGTACAAATTAGCTTATTTGCATGGAGAAGGCAATGGCAACCCACTCCAGTCCTCTTGCCTGGAAAATCCCATGGACGGAGGAGCCTGGTGGGCTGCAGTCCATGGGGTCACAAGGAGTCGGTTACGACTGAGCGACTTCACTTTCCCTTTTCACTTTCATGCACTGGAGAAGGAAATGGCAACCCACTCCAATGTTCTTGCCTGGAGAATCCCAGGGACGGGGGAGCCTGGTGGGCTGCCGTCTATGGGGTCGCACAGAGTNGCCCTGGGATTTCTTTGGAAGGAATGATGCTAAAGCTGAAACTCCAGTACTTTGGCCGCCTCATGCGAAGAGTTGATTCATTGGAAAAGACTCTGATGCTGGGAGAGATTGGGAGCAGGAGGAGAAGGGGACAACCGAGGATGAGATGGCTGGATGGCATCATGGAATCGATGGACGTGAGTCTGAGTGAACTCTGGGAGTTGGTGATGGACAGGGAGGCCTGGCGTGCTGCGATTCATGGGGTCGCAAAGAGTCGGACACGACTGGGCGACTGAACTGACTGGCGATTGCAAAGAGTTGGACAAGAGTGAGTGAGATAAGCTCTAGTTCCTACTATTGTAAGTCCCTACTTTCTGAGACGACATGGCCTATGTGATCCAGACTTTGCAAGGAGTTGCAAGCTAAGTTACAGAGGCAGAACAAGCAGAAAGTTGTGTAAAATTTTAACTTTTCCTCTTCAACATCATGTAACATTTTTCTACCATCCTATGCAAATAAGCTTCCTCTTCTTTCAGGCATTTTATCCCTTTGATCTTTTATGAAGATAATTGTAATATTTCTCAAGACTTTTTATTCAGTCAATTCCTTCTGCTGTATCATTATAGATAAATGATGTAAAAATGGCTCTTATTCACAAGAAAATCTTGAACTAATACCATGTACGTTTTTCCTGCATTTTCCCAAAATAACCAAGGAATTCACTAGAAAATATATGTTATTTCTTAAAAAGACAGAGATTCTGTGTTATGGCTTTGAAATACTCAAGGTCACAGAGCCTAGAAAGAATTTCAGTACATTTAATGTCAAGCCTGTCTGAAAGTCACTGATGGGTTCATAGAAAGTATGCATTGATGAGAAATGGAAACCATAACGTCCCAGCATTCTCTAAGAAGGTAAGATAGATTAGATACTTTCAAGGAGAAAATTCTTCTGAAGATGGAAGCCATGATTTGAGGTTTCAGAAACTTTAATCACCAACCTTTACAGAGGCTAATACATCTCATCATATTTCCACTTGCCATTGCCTATGAGGGCACCATGGCACCTACTTGTATGTATCATTGCACTTCAACCTGGAAAGATACAAGTGATTCTAAGTCACAGATTTAAGGGAGGAGAAGGTGCTGACACCTATGTGCATAATAGAAGCATACTAAAATGATGACAATGTTAAGGCAATAATAGCAACATTTATGACATTGATTCAGCAGTCATACGAAAATGTGCCTGAGTAGATATGAACATATTGAGAAGCACATTTGACAGAGGGTTGGACTGCAAGGAAATCAAACCAGTCAGTCCTAAAGGAAAGCAACTCAATGTTCTTCGGAAGGACTGATGCTGAAGCTGAAGCTCCAATACGTTGGTCATTTGATGCAAAGAACTGACTCTTTAGAAAAGACTCTCATGCTGGGAAAGTTGAAGGCAGGAGGAGAAGAGGGCAACGGAGGATAAGTTAGTTAAAAAGCACCACCAACTCAGTGGCTTTCAGTTTCCACAAACTCTAAGAGATAGTGAAGGACAGAGGAAACGGGCGTGCTGCAGTCCATAGGGTCACCACGTCAGACCTGACTGAGAAGCTGAACAATGACAACAGCAAGTTTTGAAGAAAGATCATCATACTTGCAATCAGATTCAGCCTCATTCCTTGATCAATTATCATGATATATGCATGCCAAACAGTACAGCTTCTCCAGAGAAAAATTGATCATTGTCTCATAAATTTTGTATGTGTGTGTGTGTGTGTGTGTGTGTGTATTACATATATGACCTAGTGATTGCACTCCTCCAGAGGTTAATTGTATATTCAGACAAATACTTGTGCGTGAATGTTTGGACTACATGCTTGCTCAGTCATGTCTGACTCTGCCACCCCATGGACTGTAGCCCGCCAGACTCCTCTGTCCATGGGATTTTCGAGGCAAGAATACTGGAGTGGGTTGCCATTCCATGCTCCAGGGGATCTTCCCAATCTAGGGATGAAACCCATGTTTCCTGGATTGGCAGGCAGATTCTTTAGCACTGTGCCATTGACACAGGAATGTTTATAGCACCTCTATTCAAAGTGTTTCTACTCTTCTTATCAAGGGGTCTTTGCTGTCCAGGAACTCCAAGTGTTATCTGTACTCCAGACAGGAAGAAGTAAGAGAGGGAGGGAAGTGCGGTCCTGCTGTGGAACAGCACGAAGTTCCTAAGAACTGCGGGAAGATGCCATGCCATCTCATTTGGCTAAGCCGTCAGGTACAGGAGAGGTTGGAAAGTGTCCTTCTTTACCTGGCACACTGCAATTCTAAACAAAGGAAAGATCCTCTTGAGAAGAAAGGCAGGATTGTAAACGTGTGGATTAAAAAGCAGTATCTGCCATATACATTTGTCATCTGGAGATGACTGCTATCACTTATGTTCTTTTTATTAGAAACAGTGTGAGAAAGACTCCTCCTGTCAATGCAGGAGATGCAAGAGACATGGGTTCCACTCCAGGAAGATCCCCTGGAGTAGGAAATGGCGACCCACTCCAGTCTTCTTGCCTGGGAAATTCCATGGACAGAGAAGTCTGGTGGGCTACAGTCCATGGGATCTTAAAGAGTTGTACATGACTGAGTGACAGAGCATGCATGCACATGAATATTTTTATAAAAGTACCGACAAATATTATTCAACCCATTTTTCCTGTCTTAACATTGTACAGTAATTTTTTCCAGGAAACAAGCTGCTTGCTTCTCAATCATATTAAATGGCTCCTTCACTCATCCCCCAGTCAGGAATGTACAACCTCTGTTTGAGGGATATTAGGTGGTTTTCAAGTGGCTGTGATGGCTATCTTTGTAAATATATCTTGGGATATTTCTTGTAAATGAAATTACTGAGTCAAAGTTAGGCACAGATTTGAGGCTTTTGATTTGATTATGAAATTGCCCTTTAGAAAATCTATCCCAATTTATAGTTCTACCCTGTTTCCAAGTAACTTTGCTAGGTATAACGGGGCTATTTTTAATTTAATCTTTGGTGACACCTTTTTGAGATTGTGAGGGGTGCTAAGAGGATGCAGAACCTTAATTAGGAGAAGCTGAAGTCCATTTGTATGAAAGGCATGTTGATGTCATTCAGTCGCTCAGTCATGTCCGACTTTGTGACATCACTGCTGCATGCCAGGCGTCTCTGTCCTTCACTATCTTCTGGAGCTTGCTCAAACTCATGTCTATTGAGTTGGTGCTGCTCTCTAACCATCTCGTCCTCTGTTGTCCCCTTCTCCTCCTGTCTTTAATCTTTCCCAGCATCAGGGGCTCTTCCAGTGAGTCAGCTCTTCATATCAGGTTGGCCAAAGGATTGGAGCTTCAAGCCATCTCAACGGGAAGATGACGGAAACTGTACCTGGGACAGTGAAATATTGCATAAAATAATTATGTAGTTTGCAGTCTTTGGGTTACCAGCTCCATACCATGATAGTGGCGGAGCATCACCAGTTTTTTGCCCTAAGGACTCCTTCCACCCTAGTGATTTTTGGAAGACCTTAAAGGGTTCACAGGTTCCCCATGTACTCCCACACATAACCCTTTTCCTCCTCTTTTGGCAACCCCTGTCCCCCACTGCCCCACAAACTGTGCCCGAAAAGCCCCTCTGCTGTCTCAATCTTCCAAGGACACTAAACAGTCCGGGCAGGTCTTGGAGCTGCTGGGCCTTCAGGCTGCAGGCTGATGGGGGCAGAGGCTGGGAGGAAGGGGGGTCTCCCCCAGCTAGTGCTTTACTCTGCGACTCTAGACACAAGGTCAGCTGCTCAACATTCCAAGTGGCCGAGCTCTTCAGGCTGGTCAGTGGTCTGCAGCGTCTGAATTCTCTCTGGTTGGGAGTTTTAGACCTGCTCCAGGGACTTCAGCAAGCAGGTGCCCCTTGCCCTTGAAAGTTTTCTTCTTCTCATTTTTCTCTCTCCTCCTCAAAATGTCCCCTCTCTCCAGCCATTTTCGAAATCAAACACTTTGGCTGTGAATGAAATGAGACAATCCTACTGAGGGGCTGAAAGTGGCCTTGACTGCAGGTGCATCGGCTTGTATGCCTCATGANACCTGGGACAGTGAAATATTGCATAAAATAATTATGTAGTTTGCAGTCTTTGGGTTACCAGCTCCATACCATGATAGTGGCGGAGCATCACCAGTTTTTTGCCCTAAGGACTCCTTCCACCCTAGTGATTTTTGGAAGACCTTAAAGGGTTCACAGGTTCCCCATGTACTCCCACACATAACCCTTTTCCTCCTCTTTTGGCAACCCCTGTCCCCCACTGCCCCACAAACTGTGCCCGAAAAGCCCCTCTGCTGTCTCAATCTTCCAAGGACACTAAACAGTCCGGGCAGGTCTTGGAGCTGCTGGGCCTTCAGGCTGCAGGCTGATGGGGGCAGAGGCTGGGAGGAAGGGGGGTCTCCCCCAGCTAGTGCTTTACTCTGCGACTCTAGACACAAGGTCAGCTGCTCAACATTCCAAGTGGCCGAGTTCTTCAGGCTGGTCAGTGGTCTGCAGCGTCTGAATTCTCTCTGGTTGGGAGTTTTAGACCTGCTCCAGGGACTTCAGCAAGCAGGTGCCCCTTGCCCTTGAAAGTTTTCTTCTCATTTTTCTCTCTCCTCCTCAAAATGTCCCCTCTCTCCAGCCATTTTCGAAATCAAACACTTTGGCTGTGAATGAAATGAGACAATCCTACTGAGGGGCTGAAAGTGGCCTTGACTGCAGGTGCATCGGCTTGTATGCCTCATGAACTCCTTAGACGCCCTCGGCGAGGACTCAGACCATGAGTTTGCCTGGCAAAGAAGCAAAGTTAAACGTGGTGAACTTGCAATGGACGGAATTGATTTTAAATAAAAGAAGGGAGGCGGCCGGTGTTGCTATTTCACTTTGTAGCTATCTGGAGGTGTAATAAATCCCAGTGAATAGCAAGCAGCAGTGGTGAGATGCAAAGTGTAGCTGAATGGTTAAGAGATGTTCCCTCCCCCTCCCCAAAACTAGCGTTGTAATTTTGCCAATTTTACTTAACATCTGTGAGTCTCTGTTTCCCTATCCTAGAAGATGCGGATGAAAGTATAACTTGAGTCATAATGTCATGGAGTTTCTGGTGGCTCAGCAGTAAAGAATCTGCCTGCAATGCAGGTGACTACGGTTTGATCCCTGGATCAGAAAGATCCCCTGGAGTAAAAAAAATGGCACCCCACTCCAGTATTCTTGCCTAGAGAATCCCAGGGACGGGGGAGCCTGGTGGGCTGCCATCTATGGGGTCACACAGAGTCGGACACAACTGAAGTGACTTAGCAGCAGCAGCAGCAGGCCCTGAGCTGGAGTGCCCAAATCCTGGATCTTAGAAAAGATGCCCTTACTCACTAGGGAGAGGGAATATCACTGCTCTTTGGTTTCTTTTGCTGCTGCTGCTGCTGCTAAGTCACTTCAGTCGTGTCCGACTCTGTGCGACCCCATAGACGGCAGCCCACCAGGCTCCCCCATCCCTGGGATTCTCCAGGCAAGAACACTGGAGTGGGTTGCCATTTCCTTCTCCAATGCATGAAAGTGAAAAGTGAAAGTGAAGTTTCTCAGTCGTGTCCGACTCTTGACAACCCCATGAACTGCAGCCCACCAGGCTCCTCTGTCCATGGGATTTTCCAGGCAAGAGTACTGGAGTTCTTTTGCTAGTGGAAGGCAGACCCTGCATCCAACTAGGATGGACGTGGTAGGGAATTCCCCCTAAACACTAAGTGGATGAGGGAGGAAAATACATAGAAAGAGAGAAAGAGAGAGATCTAATCTTAATATTCATGACAAAAATTACTATGTGATCATGACCTATGATTATTGGCTTTTAATACTCTCCTAAAAATTATGAGAACAGTCCTCCTACTAGCTTCACTGATATGTTGGAAAGATAAATGATTTAATATATGCTAACTACATTGAACACCTTAGGAAAGCAAGGCATTATAGATACAAGTTACTTTAATTAAGAAAATTATAATCAGTAAAGATCATAATATCTGCTGTGCTTCAGACACAGAAAATGCTCAATAAAATGTTCCAAGGTCAATTATACCAGAAACTGTCTGCAGGTCACTACAAGACCATGTATAAACTTGAGTTTTAAAATAGCATTCATTTTTAGTTAACTTTTTTCAACTTTGTTTATATAAAATACAGTTTCTGGGCTCAGAACCGGAGAGGGGAAAAAAGATGCATGGGCTGTTCAGTTGGTTGGATCCGTTACATTAATTTACAATCTGTGAAGGAGTGGATTGCTCCTTGAATAGTAATGGAAAATTAGTTTCTTTATTTCTTCATTAAGACTGTGGGAGGAAAATTAATACTCTCTTCTGCTTTTCCAAATTAATAGAATATATCTTTATTAAAATGATGAATATACATGCCTACTTTCTTTTTGGTTGAGAGGCTCTCTAACTTGCAGAACAACTGAACTTAAAGCTGAGCCTTAGGGGACTTCCCTGGTGGTCCAACAGCTAAGATTCTGTGCTCCGAGTGCAGGGGGGCTGGGTTCGATTCCTGGTCAGGGAAGTAGATCCACATACCACAGCTAAAAATTCTGTGTGCTGCAACTAAGACCCGGCACAGCCAAATTTTAAAAAAAAGCTGAGCCTTAGAAGTAATCTTGTTAAGGAAACAGATGCAGTGAGACTAAATTAGTTACCCAAGCTCACACAAATAACTAAGGACAGAGCAAAACTGGAAACTTGGGTTTCTGACTCTTAATCCAGTGCTCTTTTAAATTTATTACGCTATTTAAAGGAGAGGGAAAGGAAATTCTTTTAATGTATGTTTCACAGTTAGTGTTTTTCATGTTTGCAGTTCCTATACCCTGAGGGGTAGTCATCTCTTATGTAAAATAATAAACAAAATATGTGCCTTTCCCCAATTTTTTTGACATTAAGATGTAAAGAAATAGAACCCTTATCTTAGGGGTGGCCAAGATGATACTAACAATAATCAGCCTAAAATTTATTTTCATATATTGTATGTATGAAGAGTGAACTCTTTTCCCGTATAGATTACAAATGGTTTCAGTACCCTTTATTGCAGAGTCCTTTTATCCTTTTGATTTGTAATGCTACACTTCTTCTAAGTCATGTGGAAATCTGGTAAAGTAACTTTCCCATCACCATGTTCTTCTCAGGAGTGTCTTGGTTTTTCTTGGCCTTTTTTTTTTCTAAATCAACTTTTCTTTCAGTAAAGTTTTATAATCTTCCCTATAAAGTTTATGCACCTTCTTAATTAGATTTGTTTCAAAATCCATTTCTATGTGAAGAACATTATACTTTGCTCTGTGAGTCAATATTCACAATGAACTTATGCCAAATGGCTTTAATCAGGACTTGAAAACTCAATTATCTGTGAAGCCAAGTAAGAACAATGTGAAAAGCAGCCCAAGTATAAAACAGGAGAAGATGATGAAGGTTGGAGAGGCTCTACTGAGCTCCAGTCAATCGATACCAAATGTTACTAGAACTTCCAAATATTCTAGACTTTCTGGAAATTTCCTGATTTTTTTAAACACTGTGTAGGCTGCCAATTTTGATCATCCTCAGATGATTCAAAATGAAGAATAATAAGTGAAATGTCAGCTTTCAGCCCAGAAGTGAAATCAGACTTCAAAGAGAGAAAACATATATCCACAAAAAGCCTTGTAAACAAGGCTTTTTGGGTTAGTGGTTAGTGGGTTAAGGGTTAGTGGTTAGAGGGTTAGTGGACGTGAAAAGGAGCAAAGACAGCAGAGTGAGGTGTGTTGAGGCTAGCTGGCCTTTCAGCCAGCAGGCCGCCTGGCCCAGCTGCTGGAGTGCTTCTGGACTGTATGAGGTTTTGAATCACAACTGTCTTGTTTTCAACCAGAAGAGGTTATTTAAGTTCAGTTTGGAATTGAGATTCAACACAGAGAAGCTCCTGGGTTGCAGTCATCTCTAGCAGTTTCTCTAGGAAGAAAGAAGCAACTTACATGCATCTTCTGCTGCTATTTGCTTAATCACAATGAAATTATTTTACAAGCTGAAGGCTGATATCTGACTTGAAACAGGTGTTTAGATGGTGGTATTTGTGAATTCTTTACCTTTTGTTCCAAACAAGAACACTAAACATAAATAGCAGCTATGGGGGCTTCCCTGGTGGCTCATGGTAAACAATCCACCTGCCAATGCAGGAGAATCAGGTTTGATTTCTGGATCAGGAAAATCCTCTAGAGAAGGAAAATGGCAACCCATGCCAGTATTTTTGCCTGGGAAATCCTATGGACAGAGGATCCTGGCAGGCTATAGTCCATGGGGTCACAAAGAGTTAGACACAACTTAGTGATTAAACAACAACAAATGAGTAATATCACGGGGTTTTTTTTTTTGTTTTTTTTTATGTCTTCAGTTTTAGCCAGTATCATGACAAGCACAGTTGAGACTTGACACAATAAGTTCCAAATATATGTTCTAACTTGAAATGAGAGATGCTTAAAGAATTACATATATATCTAAATTCTGACTCATCCTTTACCATAGATTTACTGGATAAGAAAAAAGGTCCAATTTTGCAATAAAACTGTTGATGTGATAAAGAAGCCTAAAGACAAGATATCACAAAGTTACTTTCATATCTGAATAAATCATCACAACTCTATAAATATATTTTTTCCCATATTTGAGTTCACAATATGGGATGGTAAGAGGGATTTTTCTCCTGGAGAAGGAAGCTGTGGTTGACTTCTTTCTCAGAAGCCTTTGTATATTCGGGTTTGTTTTTTTTTTTAATGTTTTTCATTCATCTAAGGATGAAATCATCCTTAGAAGTCATCTAAGGAATGACTACACCGTGCACATGATTACCCTATGAATGCATTCTTGGGTTTAGTGAAAGGTTGGTAAAAGGAAACAAAACAGTTTTTGAGCCCAGTGACAAAACCTCTCTTCACCTCTCTAGGGTGGGAGATTGCATGAGTGCATGCTAAGTTGCTTCAGTCTGGTCTCTCTCTTTGTGACCCCACAGACTGTAGCCCTCCAGGCTTTTCTGTCCATGGGATTCTCCAGGCAAGAATACTACAGTAGGTTGCATGCCCTCTTCCAGGGGATCTGCCTGACCCAGGGATCGAACAGGAGTCTCTATGTCTCCTGCACTGGCAGACAGGTTCTTTACCACTAGCGCCACCTGGGAAGCCCAGAATGGGAGGCTACTGTAGTACAAAGTACACATTCTTTTTTGTGGAGTCTTACCATGAGGTCGACAAGAGTCGGACACGACTGAGTGACTTCGCTTTCACTTTGCACTTTCATGCATTGGAGAAGGAAATGGCGACCCACTCCAATGTTCTTGCCTGGAGAATCCCAGGGACAGAGGAGCCTGGTAGGAGGCCATCTATGGGGTCGCACAGAGTCGGACACGACTGAAGCGACTTAGCAGCAGCAGCAGCAGCAGCATATAGCTCTTGGGGCTTCCCTGGTAGCTTTCCTGGTAAAAAATCCGCCTGTAATGCAGGAGACCTTGGTTCAATTCCTGGGTCAGGAAGATCCCCTGGAGCAGAGCATGACCATCCATTCCAGTGTTCTTGCCTGGAGAATCCCCATGAACAGAGTTCATGGGGTCGCAAAGAGTCGGACACAATGGAGCAAAGAAAAAAATGAAGAAAGTTTCCACATTTCTCCTTTCTCCTAAAAAAAGTGAAAATGTTTTATGCAGCTCATTTGACTTATGGCATTTCACATCATATGAAAAGCAAGATAAAAACATAAATAACTTTTTTGTTATAAGCATAAATAACTTTTTTCCTTTGACCCAAGATGAGTTCTTGGGTATTTGATTTATTTTTCTAGGCAATAGGTATAATGTTCAGCTGAAAAGGCAGAGACTCAGAAAAAAAAAAAAAAAAAAAGGCAGAGACTCAGGTAACTTTCCCCAGTTGGAACTGATCTTTTTCATCAGAGAATGGACCTCAGAAGAAATGTTCTCAAACATGTGGTTTGATCAATGTAGATTTCAAAGAAATTCAGGGTCTGGGAGAAAAAACTCTCATTGTGAAAAACAGTTCCAATAAGAAAAAAAAAAAAAACTTGTAAACAAATGTTCATTGCAACATTATTCATAATAGTGGAAAAGTGGAAATACCCCAAATGCCCATCAAGTGATGAATGGATAGATAAAATGTGAAATATTATTTGGCCATATAAAGGGATGAAGGGATTCATGCTACAATATGCATGAACTTTGAAAGCATTATGTTAATTGAAAAGAAGCTAGTCACAGAAACGCTATATACGGTATGATTTCATGTATATGAACTATCTTGAATAGGACTATCCATAGGGATAGAAAGCAAATTCTCAAGGAGTATAAAGAGAGAGAATCAGAAGTCAGTGCTAATGGATGTGGGGTTTATTTTAGAGGTGATAAAAATGTTCAGGAATTAGATCATTGTGATCGTTTCACAACTTTGTGAAAATACTAAAAACATTGAGCTGTACATGTTAAAAAGGTGAATTTTGTGGTATATTTCAAGTATTTAACATAGAGAGAGAAGAAAACAAGTATATGTATTGGTGCTGGTGGTTTAGTCACTAAGTCGTGTCCGACTTTTGTGACCCCGTGGACTGTAGCCCGCCAGGCTCCTCTGTCCGTGGGATTCTCCAGGCAAGAATACTGGAGTGGGTTGCCATTTCCTTCTCCAGGGGAGCTTCCCAACCAACGGATCGAACCCGGGTCTCCTGCATTGCAGGCAGATGCTTTAACCTCTGAGCCACCAGTGCAAAACTAGTTCTGACTTTGAGATTAAATCCATTCACTCATGACTCAGAAGGAATATTTATGCTTATATTATTTTACTTTTCAAATAACTGCTTTTAATAGTAATTCCTTTGATATTGTACATTTAGAAATACCTACCCTTCCAGATGAAATGGAAACAGTTTTGTAACATCTGTTTGTTTATTAAAAATACTGTGGCTTATGTTGCCTTGTTCAGGTATGACTTTTTTTTCTAGTATTTCTAAAAAGAGATGGCCTGAGTATTTATTCCAGTTCCCTGCTGAGGTCCTCATGCAAACCTGCCTGCTGCCTTTGCTGTGAATCCCATCCTCTCCTGCTTCCCCAGGGACCTCCTTTCCAGCCTCATCTTAAAACCACATGGACTTACCAGCCTGATGCACTTGTGGTTTCCTCAGATAATCCAGTCCTCCTAGGTCTCTGTGCCTTTACACATCACGTGCTCTCTGCATGGAAACTTCTGGTGTGAGGGTATCAATCATCAAAAAATTGTTGATGCCAGGACTTCCCTTGTGGTCCGGTAGTTGAGTCCACATTCCTGGTGCAGGAAGTCTGGGTTTGATTCCCGGTCAAGGAACTAGATCCTGTATACCACAACTGAGACCTGGGGCAAATAAAAAGAGAGACTGATAGGATAGGAAAGAATCAGGAATTAAGATTGCATTACTTAAGTCAGAATTTAAGCTTCTGACTTAAATAACTTTTCTGGTGGTACTACCACTTTCCATGTTTAGGAAGACCAGGATCAGGGAGCACCAGGTTTAACATGGTAACTCTAAGCTGTCCATGAGACATCAAGTAGAGATACCAAAGATAGATATATTAGTTTCGAGTGAGATAATATGTGTTTGGAATAACAAAGGAAATATTTGTGCTAGAGAGAGGTATAAATCTGGGAGTTGTCAGCATAAAAGTAATGTTTAAAACCATGAAAATAAATAGAGTCACCTAGGGAGAAAATGTTTCCAAAGAGTGCTCAATAAGTGGTTTTTTGGGTTTTTTCTTTTTCTTTTTGCTCAGTCGTGTCGGACTCTTTGCGACCCTATGGACTGTAGCCCGCCAGGCTCCTCTGTCCATGGGATTTTCCAGGCAAGAATACTGGAGTGAGTTGCCATTTCTTTCTCCTGAATTTAGAGAGTATATACTTGTAAAAAAACTGTGAAACAACCACCCAAAACAGAAAACTATGTAACAACTCTGCCTTCAAAGAAATGAAAAGGAATCAACCTAAACCCCTGTAAACACTAACACAATGAAAATCTATAATCCACCACTTTCCAAATATACCCTTAGGTATAAACTTCTGTAAAAGGATAGAGGAGAAAAAATGTTGTTTTTTGTTAAGTAGTAACAAATTGTGCCATAATTTATTCAACAAGTCCCTTTTATTTTTTAAACATGTATTTCCCCAAAGTTTTGTGTAATTCATAAGTGATTTTTATATCCTCCACAAATATTCAACACTTTTTTCTTCTCTTTTTTTAAAGCTTTAATTTTACATTGGAGCATAGCCAATTAACAATTTGTGATAATTTCAGGTGGACAGCAAAGGGACTCAGCCATACATGTACATGTATCCATTCTCCTCCACACTGCCCTCCCATCCAGGCTGCCACATAGCATTGAGCAGAGTTCCCCATGCTATACAGTAGGACCTTGTTGGTTATCCATCTTAAATATAGCAGTGTATTCCAGGGAAGAATGGGGAGAAGAAATAGTTAGGGACACTTTTTTTTTCTAATAGAAACTAGCTTTCCAGAGAAGAGGCCTGCTCAGAATAGACTTTGATTCCCAAAGTAAAACAGAAAAAGTAACTCAGAACAGTAAAAGTGAGAAGAGAAGCAGCATGTCTAAGTGCTAGGGGGGAAAGGGGCAGAGACATGAGGACCCCTGCTCAGCACTGTGGAGAAAGCAGAAAAAGCTAAGGAGCATTTATCAAGTTTACTGGATGTTTGTCAATCTATTTTTAAAGTCTTTTTTCCATCTCCCCTACATAATCTTTAGCAAACTCACCATTACTAACTAAATGATTTTCATGCAGGGAGCTCTCCACAGTGAATTAAAGGCCAAGTCATGACTCAGGTGGGCTGGTGACATAAAGAGAAACTACACAGTCAGTTTCTGGGCTACATTTTTTTTTTTAATGGCAATGCAATGAGCACTTTTGGAGTTACATCTCTGCATATGTTCAGAATTACTTCCTTGGCACAAATTTCTAGATACTGCATTAAAAAGAATAAACCATTTTTAAGGTTTTTTATATACACACTGCCAAAATGTCCTCCAGAAAAATTGAACTAATGTATCACTAGCAGAATATTAGAGTGTTCGTTTCCTCACACCTACATTCTAATCTTCAAAGAGCTAGTGAGAAAGGATGGTAATTCCCTGTTTTAACATGACTTTGTCACCATCTACTAAATTTTTTTAACATCACCCTAACTTGTCTCCTTGTTTCTGATCTTTCTCCGTGTCAGTTCATTCTGTATGCCACTGTATGATTAACCTTTTTATAGCAGGATTCCTATGCCAATATTCCCCTGTTCAAAAATCGTCAATGACTCCTCACTATCTACTTAAGAACAAACTCACCAGTCTGTCATCTAAAATGCTGCTCAATCTGGCCTCATCACAAACTTCCAATTTTGTTTCAGCCTCAACTTTCCCACACATACCTTATGATCTAGTCAAAATGATATAGTCATTGCTTTTCAGAACATGACCCATAATTTCTCACCTCCAGAGTGTAATAGTCCAGCGATGAAAATTCGTATCACAAGGTCTTCAAATCTCCCCTCCCATGCCCATGGCAGAGTTTGCTAATTACTCATCATTCTCTTTCCCACTGAGCTGGCATATAGTATCTCCACACAGTGCTACAGATAGTCACTACCAATGAACAGGAATTGGCACTTGATATAAAACTAGCTTGCCATCCCTATAATAGTCCTTTCACCTAGTTGGCTTTCACCCCAGCTCCTCTCTTGAACTTGTTCCCATATATTAAGGCTCCTTTCTAATGAGCCTTTCCCAAATCTACTCTCCACCTCCAATTCTCTTAACCCATTACATGGCACTTAGACTTCTTACTTCATTTCACCTTGTTTTATTACTTGTGAGCTATCGTCTGCCCTTTTTGAATCATATGTGCCAAGGCAATAGTAGTAAAGAGTTCAGAGTCTATAACCAGACTGCCACGGTTCAAATCCTGGATCTGTCTCAACTAGCTCTGGATATTTGAGCAAGCTTTTTAGCATCTTTGGGTTGTAGTGCCCTCATCTGTAAAATGGACATAATAACTGGAACAACCACAGAAAGTTGTGAGGATTCAATGAGAAAATGCAAGTCAACTGCTTAGCTAAGTGCCACACACATATTAAGCCTTCAGAAATGTTATATATTTTTCAAAAATTGAAATGTAGGGTTACCATATGACTTAGCAATTCCGTTTCTAGGTGTAAATCCAAGAGAATTTTGTTCACATATGTTCATGCAAATGAATGTTTCTAGTAGCATTATTTTTTGAGTCAAAATTGGAAGTAGCCCAAATTCCATCGATTGATGGATAAATAATACGTGGTATATTCACACAATGGAATATTCAGCCATAAAAGTGAATGCAGCATTGATGCAAACTACAACATAGATGAACCTTGAAAACATGCTAAATGAAAGAAGTCGGTCCCAAATGGCCACATAATATTGTATGGTTCCATTTATATGAAATATCCAGAATAAGCAAACCCATAGAGACAGAAGTAGATTAGTGGTTGCCAGCAGAGTTGATAAGGGGGAAAGGAGAGGAACTGATTAAGTTGAGGTATGAGGCTTCTTTTTTGAGTGATGAAAATGTTCTAGAATTAGATGGTGGTGATGGCTGCACACTATGGTGAATATACTAAAACCCAAGGAATTGTGCATTTTAACATGGTTAAAATGATAAATGTTATATTATGTGAATATCTCATTATTGAAAAATGTTGTTTATATTACTATTCATCTTTGTATCCTCTCGAGTGTCTCAGTTAAGTTCAGTCGCTCAGTCGTGTCCAACTCTTTGCGACCCCACGAACCACAGCATGCCAGGCCTCTCTGTCCATCACCAACTTCTGGAGTCTACCCAAACCCACGTCCATTGAGTCAGTGATGCCATCCAACCATCTCACCCTCTGTCGCCCCTTCTCCTCCTGCCCTCAATCTTTCCCAGTGTCAGGGTCTTTTCCAATGACTCAGCTCTTTGCATCAGGTGGCCAAAGTACTGGAGTTGCAGCTTCAACATCAGTCCTTCCAATGAACACCCAGGACTGATCTCCTTTAGGATGGACTGGTTGGATCTCCTTGCAGTCCAAGGGACTCTCAAGAGTCTTCTCCAACACCACAATTCAAAAGCATCAATTCTTCGGCACTCAGCTTTCTTTGTAGTCCAACTCTCACATCCATACTCGAGTGTCTAAAGAGATATTATTAAAGAAGTATCTTTTTTCAAGGGAGAGATNGACTCTCAAGAGTCTTCTCCAACACCACAATTCAAAAGCATCAATTCTTCGGCACTCAGCTTTCTTTGTAGTCCAACTCTCACATCCATACTCGAGTGTCTAAAGAGATATTATTAAAGAAGTATCTTTTTTCAAGGGAGAGATATTTAATATGACCTTAAATGCTAAGATGAAATGATTTGAGCAAGTTCTATAAATTATATTATTATAATTTACATGCAGAAAAGTCATAGATAAATGATCATTTATTGCTCTGTAGAAATTCCAAGAATAGACTAGGCCCAACTAAAACAAAACAGTTCCACAATCCTGGGCTTACACTCAGCTAAAATACAAGCCAGCAAAAAATATTAATGGGGAACTAAAGAAGATCTATAAATATTCACTGATTATTTTTTAAAAACCTAACTAAAACAAAAAGGCTATTTTTTAAACCACTTTAAATCATTTTTTACATATTAATATACACACTGACAAGGGGAAATGATGATCTTATTTGTCATTTCCCACTATATGTAGGTGGGCATATACATTTATAAGTTTTCCAAAGGTTAACTTGACAATATGTTATACCATATACATGGGCCTCCCTGGTGGCTCAGTGTAAAAGAATCCTGCAAGGCAAGAGAAGCAGGTTCGAAGAAGATACCCTGGGTTGCGAAGATACCCCAGAGAAGGAAATGGCAACCCACTCCAATATTCTTGCCTTGGAAATCTCATAGACAGTGGAGTCTGGCGGGCTGCAGTCCATGGGGTCAAAAGAGTTGGAGATCACTTGGCAAGTAAACCACTACCATCATACTACGTATATATATTTATGGCTAGAAAAAGGTCTAGAATGATGTCCTCCAAGTGGTACACTTGGATGTAGAATGAGGCAACTTTGTCCCTTGTCCTCATCACTTAAAATTTTCTACCATAAACATAAAAGTTGCTTTTGTAATAGAAAATAGTAAAAGTTTTTTGAACTTTTACTTAAGTTTTTTGAAAAGTGGAGGCAGGAGGAACCAGTTCACTTTGTTGCAGTCAACTTGTCAATTTTTTCGCTTTTATGAGTAAACCAGGACACTATTAAGCTTGTTAGTGGTATATCTAGAAAATGATAAATAGGTAAAATATAGAAGTAATTGAGGAGATATTAGATCTACAATTAGATGGATGATCCATGAGATATTACCTTTACAAACCAGTAATGCAAAAGTGCAATGGTTAGGTTCATGAAAATAGCCAAGGCAACAATCTGTCATGATGTTTAAGAATAGAATCTCCATGATGTTTAAGAGTAGAAATAAGGTTGAATTAAGAATTCAATCTTAACGAAGCGAATAACTAAATTGCTGTCTAAAATGATTATTCCAATAGTGAATAGAGACTGCCTTTTTATACCTTTCTCAGTACTTAATGTAACTAACAAAAATTTACTTTCATCTCTTACATTATTAGTAAAATTGAACATTTTCTAAGATTTATTTATTGCGATTCAGATTTCTTCTTTTAACTTTAATGGTGTCTTATAAGGTCTAAAAATGTTAAATTTTATGAGGTCAAATGTATCAGTCTTGTTCTTTATCATTTTTCCTTTGCTTTTATTATTAGAGAGTTCTTCACTCTAGGAGAAGATATTCTCCACCTGTCTTGTCTTCTAACTCTTTTGTGGGGTCATTTTTTTTTTTTAAATTCTTAAAGCCATCTGGAGTTTATTTTGGAAATAGATGTGAGAGAGACAACTCTTAAACACATTTTTAAGACATTACATATTATAACAGAGTCTGTGCAAAGAAAATAATTGCAATATTAAATGTAAATTTCCTATGACATAAGCTTTTAAACAGTTTCTTCAGAGTTCACTCAAAAAGGATTGGGCTATGTGGAAACTAACTTTTAACAGTTTTCTTTTGGAACAGCTGTCTTTTTACTAATTGTCTTTTATATTGTTTGGATATTTTACAAAGAGGGCTTCCCAGGTGGTGCTAGTGCAAGAGGGTGCAAGAACCCGCTTGCCAGTGCAGGAGACATAAGAGACACAGGTTCGATCCCTGGGTCTGGAAGATCCCCTGGAGGAGGGCATGGCAACCCACTCCAGTATTCTTGCCTGGAGAATCCTATGGACAGAAAGCCTAGAGGGCTAAAGTCTATGGGGTCACAAAGAGTCAAATGTGACAAACAACTCAGCAGCAGCCCATATTGCTTTGCNAAAAAAAAAAAAATTGAGGCACTGGGAGGGCTAAAACAGGGAAAATGGTAGTAGAATTAAAAAAAAAAAAAAAGGTATAAATTCGATCAATACAAATCCAAGAAAAAGACAGCAAAATTGGAAAGAAATAAAATAGGAGTCCTGATAATAGGGAAAAGATTCTGTATCAGTGTCACCTGTTAGCGCAAGAATGAAAAGTATAAATCAAATTATCAGAAAAGCCAAAGAAAGTAAATTTTAAAACATTTTAAAATCTCTTTTGACACATAGAAAGTTATATTTACTTCCAATTTTGTATAATTAAAGGCAAACAAATAATAAAATAGATAATTTGTGTATATAGGTAAATTCCAAATATATATAAATATTATTTTTGGCTCCACTACAAGGCATGGGGGAATCTTATTTCCCCAACCAAGGATCAAATCTGTACCTCCTGCATTGGAAATGCAGAGTCTTAAACACTGGACCGCCAGCGAGTTCCCCTCAAATTTTATATTTTGATGTAATGATTTCCTTTTAATAAATTACATGAAAACAAATAATCCAAGACTATCCAGATAGAAAATAAAATTAGAAAATTACTTAAATAAAGCCCTCTATAGGTGACTCAGATAGTAAAGAATCTGCCTGCAATGCAGGAGACACAAGAAACGCAGGTTCGATCCCTGGTGCGGGAAGATCCCCTGGAGCAGGAAATGACCACTCACTCCCATATTCTTGCCTGGAGAATCCCCGTGGACAGAGGAGCCTGGCAGGCTATGGTCCGTGGGGTCGCAGAGTCAGACACGACTGAGTGACCAAAACTTTCACTTTCACTTTACACTTTTATCGTTAAGGATAACCAGAGACACATACAATTTTAGCACAGAAAGGAGTCAGAATTCATCCAGACCAAACCCTCAATGTCTCAGGGCTCCCTTGGTGGCTCAGTTGGTAAAGAATACGCCTGCAACGCAGGAGACCGCCTGCAACGCAGGAGACCTGGGTTCGATCCCAGGACTCAGTAGATCCCCTGGAGAACTAAATGACAATCCATTCCAGTATATTTGCCTGGTAAATCCCATGGACAAAGGAACCTGGCAGGTTGTAGTCCGTGGAGTTGCGAGAGTCGGACATGACTTAACGACTAAGCCGCCACCACCTCAGTGTCTCAAGAGGTAGAGAGAGTGATGAGAAACGATCTGTTCAAAGCTAGAGAAAAACAGACCTGGGAACAGAACTTACCCTTCTTTTATTCAGTTCACAGTCAGGAGATCCTGCCGTGTGCCTTACAAAGTACAAAAGCTGGTAAACTTTGCTTCTGGCTCGCAAGCTGATATCAGAATTGCAATGTCAAGGGTGGGTAAAGGAGACCTATTTTTATTATTGTTAGTCGTGTCCAACTCTTAGCGACTCCACAGACTGTGTAGCCCACCAGGCTCCTCCATCCATGGGATTTTCCAGGCAAGAGGACTGGAGACCCATAAGCTCTACTAAAGCTATCAGTGTGCATCAGTAAAATAAACAGTGCTTTAAAACCCCCAATGTAGATGTCAAAACTTAGTCATTGACAACTCTCATTTTGAGAGCTTGAAGCCAGGGTGGCACATAAAATAACAAAGAATTCTACACCAAGGAAGGATAAACAGGATCCTAAGTTGTGGATTTCCTAACAGGTCTTCTATACAATGTTGTGCCTTTAATCAGTACCAGCAACATCAATACTTCATTATTATCTTTCTTTGATGCAGAATAAATGAATGAGTCTTAAACACTGTCAGTTGCATAGCTAAAAGTATGTGATTTGTCTAAACTCTCTCTTCACACATTGTGCATGAAAGTATGGTTTTGCAACTGATGCCAAATAAATTTGTGTATGAAAAAAATCTGTTTAGTTAGAACACTATGATTACCTGAACATGGATTTACAAAAAAAAAAAAAAAAAGGTCAAAAAAATTGTGCAGCAATCAGAGAATAAGATTATGATGATAAAATGAGTCCAATGAGTGAAAGAAATTGTTATAGCTGTAAAAATGCCAAGGTCTAAATAAAGAGTGAGAGTTTTCTGATCATGTCACAGGCCCCAGAGAGCATCTCAGAACCATACTGATTCAAGTTTCCTACGTGCTCCGTACGGACTCTAAGGATTGCTGGTTTTTCACCGTAATGTGATTCCTGTTACCACCCACAGCATGACACAAAATCAAGTGATCAGGAAGCCAGATAACCTCTCATATGTTTTTTTAATCTTGTTATTAACAGTCATTATTCTTAAATGATAGAATTAAATGGGAGCTCTAGTCAAAAGTTCCTTTAGAGAGCTTTAAAATAAAATCTTTAACTCTTCTGCTAATCTGTTGAATCTGAAAATACTTGCATACAGATATATAATGAGCCTTGAAGCATAGGAGTCTTTTATCTTCCACCTACTGATTTTACTGGGATAAATTAAAATGGCAAAAATCTGACGATGAAATACCAAGGATAAAATGTCACCAACACCAGCAGAAGATAAAAGTCACATCTTCTGCTCCAAATAGTCCAGTGACACAGTTATCATTGTGCTTTTTAGGATGTGGATGTGACCTTAACATTGCAGAGCTTCGAGGCTGCAGCCTTAACACTTCCTGTCACAGTCTTTGAGTCAATCCTCATGCCCACACAATACAGCAAGTTTCCATTTCATTCTTGAGTTGACACAGGTAAGTGGGTGGGTATGTGCTCAAACTCAGAGATGTATTATCACATTAATCCAAGTCCATTAATCTCATTGCTCTAATTTTCTTTTCTTTCTCTTGAAATTAAACAATTCTTACTTCTTGCCCTTCACAGCTTGATAATAAAAGGCACTGGGAAGAGTCAAGAGCTGGGCTACCACTTAGCCAATGACTCTCTAAGACCCTTTACACTTTGTGCTTCAGTATTCTTCTCTGTAAAGGGAGAATCATAATATTTAGCCCAGTTCTGCAAATGATCAGAATAAAAGCACTTAAAATGTTATAGGAGAAAAAGCATAAGAATACTGTGACTTTACAAAAGCAAGTGGCACAAAATAAGAAATAAATAGAGCAAATAAATAGCAGAAGAAATTAACAATCTTAAACAATGTTGTATTAATCTCATTGCTCTAATTTTCTTTTCTTTCTCTTGAAATTAAACAATTCTTACTTCTTGCCCTTCACTGCTTGATAATAAAAGGCACTGGGAAGAGTCAAGAGCTGGGCTACCACTTGGCCAATGACTCTCTAAGACCCTTTACACTTTGTGCTTCAGTATTCTTCTCTGTAAAGAGAGAATCATAATATTTAGCCCAGTTCTGCAAATGACCAGAATAAAAGCACTTAAAATGTTATAGGAGAAAAAGCATAAGAGTACTGTGACTTTACAAAAGCAAATGGCACAAAATAAGAAATAAATAGAGCAAATAAATAGCAGAAGAAATTAACAATCTTAAACAATGTTGTTACTATTTTCTTTCTTTGCTACCTAATTTCAAAATACCTTGCAGCTCCACAGTGGTTGAAGTCTGTGCTCATACTCCCAAGTGCTGTAATATTCTCCAGAAGCCAATATGATCACAGGGAAATGTGCAGGGCTGTCATTCACCACTGAGAAACAGAATTTTATTTCTGTATCTGACTCCCCTCTTAGACTATAAGCTCTGATATTTGATGTGAACACAAAGCCACATTTGTTTTGGTCCAGATACCCAGATATGTGGGTGGATGAATTTGACCAAGGAATGTCATCAAAGTTCATGTCTGTTTATTCCACAACATGAAGCATCTGACTATTTACATCTCCAAATACAGTGTAACACACTTTTTCTACATGAAAACAGATTGCTTTCATCCCTCCCAAAAAGTGTATTGAAGGAATTCCCTGGCAGTCCAGTGTGTAGGGCGCCATGCTTTCACAGCTGAGGGTTCGACTCTTGGTCGGAAAACTAAGACCACAAGCCACAAAGCACAGCCAAAACATAAAATAAAGTAGAAAATGACATAGTATTTTAAAACTTCAAAATTCAGAATAAAAATGTACTGAGCATGAACAACATAAAAGAACTCTATCGGGTTCTCTGGAGGCTAAAGATGAGTAAGTCTGTTCTTCCCTTTGATAAGAACTTTACTCAGCCCACATTCTTAGATATAGCACGACTCTTGGTCGGAAAACTAAGACCACAAGCCACAAAGCACAGCCAAAACATAAAATAAAGTAGAAAATGACATAGTATTTTAAAACTTCAAAATTCAGAATAAAAATGTACTGAGCATGAACAACATAAAAGAACTCTATCGGGTTCTCTGGAGGCTAAAGATGAGTAAGTCTGTTCTTCCCTTTGATAAGAACTTTACTCAGCCCACATTCTTAGATATAGCTCTTAGATTAAATTCTCCTCCAGAACAGAGACTGTGGTGTTTCTGTCTGTATCCTCAGGGCTAAAGGAATGAATAAATAGAAGAATAAGTGTTCTAGTAGAGATGTTCCCTGTTTAAGATGTAGACTACAAGAAATCATTTCTAGCCTCTTCACAGTGTAATCGAAATTGCTTAAGAACAATAAAAGGATTGAGGAGGTATCTATCATAGAAACAGTTTAAAGAACAAGGTGGACAAACGGAAAACGAGGAAAGACTAGGAGAACGAAAAAAAAAAAAGCACTGTCTAGAAGGAATCAGTGGAAACAGAGGCTGACTTTATTTAGTGGGTGGGGGACTCCAAAATCACTGCAGATAGTGACTGTAGCCATGAAGTAAAAAGATGCTTACTCCTTGGAAGGAAAGTTATGACCAACCTAGACAGCATATTAAAAAGCAGAGACACTACTTTTCCAACAAAGGTCCATCTAGTCAAAGCTATGGTTTTTCCAGTAGTCATGTATGGATGTGAGAGTTGGACTATAAAGAAAGCTGAGTGCTGAAGAACTGATGCTTTTGAACTATAATGTTGGAGAAGACTCGAGAGTCCCTTGGACTACAAGAAGATCCAACCAGTCCATCCTAAAGGAGATCAGTCCTGAGTGTTCATTTGAAGGACTGATGTTGAAGCTCAAATTCTTTGGCCGTCTGATACGAAGAGCTGACTCATTTGAAAACACTCTGATACTGGGAAAGATTGAAGGCAGGAGAAGGGGACACCAGAGGATGAGATGACTGGATGGCATCACAGACTCAATGGACATGAGTTTGCATAAACTCCGGGAGTTGGTGATGGACAGAGAGGCCTGGCGTGCTGCAGTCCATGAGGTCACAAAGAGTCGGACACAACTGAGTGACTGATCTGAACGGAACTGAGAAGGAATCAGTGAAGACAAAATTTCTGCAGAAAACAGAAAGAATTCAGTTGATTCTAAATATTCAGAATAAAGTAGGCAATTACCTTTGCAGGGAAAAAATAAAATTTGGTGGAAATTGAATTAATCAACATTTAGAAAGGGGGAAAAACATTTCTTCTGGCTTCTACCAAGTGTTGAGCCACTTTGGCCAAAGCATGGAACCTTAAATAATGTTCCAAAGAGTTGTTACCAGTGTTGTTTGGACAAGACCCGCTATGTGCTCTGTCCACCTGCTGCCTTCATCACTTGAGGTGGTAATTCTCAAACTCTTTGGTCTCAGGACCTCTTCACATTTTTAAACATTATTAAGGATCTCCAAAGAGCTCTTAATTACATGAATTGTATCTAATGATATATACTATGCTGTGCTGTGCTTAGTCAGTAGGTGGTGTCCCACTCTTTGGGACCCCATGGTCTGTAGCCCACCAGGCTCCTCTGTCCATGGGATTCTCCAGGCAAGAATACTGGAGTGGGTTGCCATGCCCTCCTCCAGGGGATCTTCCCAACCCAGGGATCGAATCCAGGTCTCCCCCATTGCAAGTGGATTACTTACTGTTTGAGCCACCAGAGAAGCCCAAGAATACTAGAGAGGGTAGCCTATCCCTTCTCCAGGGAATCTTCCTGACCCAGGACTCAAACCGAGGTCTCCTGAATTGTAGGTGGATTCTTTATCAGCTGAGCTACCAGGGAAGCCTTGATATTTATCATATTATCTGTTAAACTGAGAAATTTTAATATTATTTCAAATCATGACAACAAATTGTACTTACTTTTGGCTATATTTCTGCATAGGCTCAAAGAAAAGCTCAAGATTTCAGGCGACTTTTTTTATTTAAAAAAAAAAAAAAAGAGGTTATAGCTATCCTGCCAAGTATGACTAAAGTTAGCTAATAAAAGTACAGGAAAAAAAAAACCTAAGAACAGGCAAATTTTATTAATCTCTATAAAAAACGTACATGTTGATACTTAAATCTACTACCATAGAAAAGAATGGAAAACACAAAACACATGCAAGCACTCTATTAGCTGGGTGATGACATCGTTACACATCGAATGGCCTCTGGAAATTTCCGCTGTACATTCAGGAGACAATAACAGTGAAAAGGGCAAATTATGTCTTTGTATCATAAAGGAAATAGTTTTGACTATGGAGACCCCTTGAAAGGATCTTGGAGATGGCCCAGACCTGGCGGACCGCGATTTGAAAACCAATGTAATCAATTGATTTTTAAGGTCATTTCCCATTTCATATGCTCTGATAAAGATTTTGTTCTCCTTCGCGGACCACCCTTTGAGACCTAAGGTCTTAAGACAGAGCTCGTCGCCTGCTGCTACTGCTAAGTCGCTTCAGTCGTGTCCGACTCTGTGCGACCCCATAGACGGCAGCCCACCAGGCTCCCCCGTCCCTGGGATTCTCCAGGCAAGAATACTGGAGTGGGTTGTCGTTTCCTTCTCCAATGCATGAAAGTGAAAAGTGAAAGTGAAGTCGCTCAGTCGTGTCTGACTCTTAGCGACCCACCCCATGGACTGCAGCCCACCAGGCTCCTCCGTCCACGGGATTTTCCAGGCAAGAGTACTGGAGTGGGGGGCCATTGCCTTCTCCAAGGTCTTAAGATAGAGCTCGTCGCCTAGTGAAACCCAGATCGAAAATCCCCAGACGAGCCAGAGGGAGGGTTCAGCAGGTGGTTTCTGTTTAGCGCTGGGAGGTGAACTCACGCTGCCCTGAGTCGGCGGAGGACGCGGGGTCTAGAAACCAGTCCCAAACCCGCCACCCGCGCGCCAAGGCGGGGCCAGAACCGGCTGCAGGCGGCCGGACTCGCCCAGGGCTTAGGGCAGAAAGAGGTGGTGGCGGCTGCGAGGCGCGGCTCCTGGAGACGCCAGTCAACCGCCAGCCCGCCCGCCACAGGTGCGCCGGCCCCCGCGGGGAGGAGCGCGGCCGGGTGCTCCCAGGTAGCTGCCGCCGCCGGTTCTCGCCGCTCTGCTCCGCGGCCTCGCGTGATCCCGGCAGGACTCGCGCCGCGCGTCCCGGAGCCGGCCAGGGCGCCCCCTCCGCGGATCCCAAGCTCTTCCTCGGCCTGAGCGAGGGGGCCCTTCCCGCCCTGCGAAGAGCAAGGCGCAGATTCGGCGGGGGCCGAGACCAAGGGTCTGGCGGCCGCAGGGACGACCGAAGTACGGGGCTCTGGCCCGGCTGCTGCTGGAACATGCGCCCGGAGCTGCAGGTGCGGGAGCCCCGGAGGCTCGGCCCCGGCAGGGATTGGGTGGCTGGGAGGGGGCCTCCTCGGCGGACCGGGTCCGACTGCAACCAGAGGGTCGACAGGCGCCCGCTCAGCCGGCCGCAGAGTCCGGCGGGCAGGGGCTAGGGAGGTGGGGACAGGGATAGTGGGTGGGTGGATGGAGGGGAGGCGGCGTTTGTCCCCCGGAGCTTTCGGGGCCGCTTTCCGGGCGCCGGTCGGACCCTGGCGACCGAAACCGCGCGCGGGGCGCAGTCACGCGATGACTTTGAGCACAACAGGTCGGTGACTCGTTCGCATAGGAATTTAACCTGCTGAGCTGGGGGCACTTTTGACCTGTGTTTTTGGTTGGTTGGTTA
>SJYX01001118.1:47483-74513 GCA_006410675.1 Oreotragus oreotragus | reverse complement strand
GATTGGAATGAAAACTGACCTTTTCCAGTCCTGTGGCCACTGCTGACTTTTCCAATTTGCTGCCATATTGAGTGCAGCCCTTTCACAGCATCATCTTTCAGGATTTGAAATAG
Source organism: Oreotragus oreotragus (assembly GCA_006410675.1). NCBI lineage: Eukaryota > Metazoa > Chordata > Mammalia > Artiodactyla > Bovidae > Oreotragus > Oreotragus oreotragus. Next base: position 74,400 of record SJYX01001118.1, on the reverse strand, counting down.
CTCAACTGGAATTCCATCACCTCCACTAGCTTTGTTTGTAGTGATGCTTTCTTAGGCCCACTTGACTTCATATTGCAGGATGTCTGGCTCTAGGTGAGTGATCACACCATCGTGATTATCTTGGTCGTGAAGATCTTTTTTGTACAGTTCTTCTGTGTATTCTTGCCACGTCTTCTTAATAGTTTCTGCTTCTGTTAGGTCCATACCATTTCTTTCCTTTATTGAGCCCATCTTTGCATGAAATGTTCCCTTGGTATCTCTAATTTTCTTGAAGATATCTCTAGTCTTTCCCATTCTATTGTTTTCCTCTATTTCTTTCCACTGATCACTGAGGAAGGCTTTCTTACCTCTCCTTGCTATTCTCTGGAACTCTGCATTCAGATGTGTATATCTTTCCTTTTCTCCTTTGCTTTTCACTTCTCTTTTTTTCACAGCTATTTGTAAGGCGTCCCAGACAGCCATTTTGCTTTTTTGCATTTCTTTTTTTGGGGGATGGTCTTGATCCCTGTCTCCTATACAATGTTAATGATCCTCTGTACATCGTTCATCAGGCACTCTGTCTATCAAATCTAGTCCCTTAAATCTATTTCTCACTTCCACTGTATAATCATAAGGGATTTGCTTTAGGTCATACCTGAATGGTCTAGTGGTTTTCCCCACTGTCTTGAATTTAAGTCTGCATTCTACACTTACAGCACATTGAATTCACACTAGCCACGTTTCAGGTTTTCTATACCATATGTGACTAGTGGCTGCTATATTGGACAAAACAGGTCTGTTAAGACTCACACCTGGGACTTCCTTGGTGGTCCAGCAGTCTTGGTCAGGACTCTGTGCTACTAATGCAGGGGCATGGGTTCGGGCCTGGTTGGGAACTAAGATCCTGCATGCCACACAGCCCTGCCAAAAAAAAAGTGATTTAGGAAATGGCAACCCAGAGGTGTAAGTGACTTATCCCAGGATATACAGCTGATAGCTAAGCCAAATCAGTAAAGAAAAATCTGTGTCTTCTGTGTCTAACACTCTGCCACTACACCAGACTAATTTTTCTTAGTCAAAATAATAGGAAACCAGTGCTTTAGAAATAGCATAGTCTGGCCTGTCATTTATTGGAAAAATAATTGTCTAGAGGAAAAAAATGAAACTCAGTTTTTTTTCACTTATGCTGAGAACTTTGGACATAATCTACTCAAGTATGTCCTGGAATTTGATTAGTATCTGTATTTCATCTTTAGCAGGAATTATTTTTACTGATGATATTTCTTTTTGTCAGATTTTAAAACCACAGAAGAAAGTTGGGCATAATTTAACCACATCAAAGGAACTATGTGCTCTTCCCACAATTAAAACAGGAATTTTCTGCCTTATTTTTATCAATGTTTGAAATCTTTCTATTTCTTTGTTAGTATTTACATCAAAAGAAGAAGCAAACCTGTTCATACATAGACACCTCCTATATAATAGATTTGATTTGGAGCTCTTCACTCCCGGTGACCTAGAAAGAGAATGCATAGAAGAACTTTGTAATTATGAGGAAGCCAGAGAGATTTTTGTGGATGAAGATAAAACGGTAATTTTGTTGGTGATGTTAATTGGCTAGACATTTATTAAATTGTACTTTAAAAAGTGGTACTCTACAGGCATTAGAAATTATATGCCTTAAATAAAATTAGGATTGTATACCTGTTATCTCTTTCTACTTTCTTAAAATGCTAATTAACCCATTTAGATTTTACTGTATACTTTCCTAGGTTTACAGTAATTAGCAAATTATCAATTATGTTATAATTTTGTGTTTAACGTTTATGATATTCAAAGAGTCTTGAAGCACAGTGATTTAAACTTTAGAATATTGAGTTAGTTCTCTGACTCAGCCTTCAATCAGTCAAAACTCAGAGAAATTTTTGCTATCAGAACTTAGCTTTTTGATGACTAAGTTTACATTTCAAGTACTTATTGATAGTCTACTATGTGTCATATGCTCCCCTAGAAACTAAGGATAAAATATATATTCCCTGCATTCAGGAGTTTATTGCTTGGCAATAAACTTTTAGAATATCTCCCTTAAAATATAATTAACTTCTGTCTGTTAATCCTGAAAAATACACAACAAATAGCCAGCACTGTCCCTTTACAATCTGGCATATTCTTTAAGAATATCAAGTGACCCAGCTTCTTTGCTTTTGTAAATAACCCCAAGCTTACATAACCCCAGCTCTTTTTCCCCTTCCTCAAGAATCCCATTTTACTCTTTAGTCACTAAGAACCTCTCTAGGTATTCTTCAAATGAAGGTGTTCCTGAAGCTCAGCTCTTTTTCTTCCCCAATTCTCCCCAGCCTCCCATTCCCTGCTATTACCTGCTGCATCTATTAGAGAAAGGAAGCAAAGACTGCTTCGCCTGGTAGCTGTGTCTGTTGAAATTCTATACTGTTTCTCACAAAATCATTTTCTAGTTTTGTCACAGTTCCTTAAAAACGGCTTCCATTCTCTCAAGTACCACTGAAGTTGAAAAGTCTCAGGGATGTCTTTCCAAATCAATAAATACCTTTTAATAAAACCTCTGAGCAAGGGCTCTCCTGGTGGTCCAGGGGTTGAAAGCCTGCCTCCAGTGCAGAGGACACGGGTTAGATCCCTGACCCCAGAAGATCACACGCACCTCAGGACAAGGGAATCGTGAGCCACAGCTACTGAGTCCGTGCCCCGCACCAAGAGAGGACACCCCAGTGAAAAGCCCTTGCCCTGCAACCAGAGAGTAGCTGCCGATTGCCACAACTAGAGAAAACCTGCCCGCAAACAAAATAGACCCCGCACAACCAAAAATAAATAAAATTTTTTAAAAAAACCTAAAAAANCGTGCCCCGCACCAAGAGAGGACACCCCAGTGAAAAGCCCTTGCCCTGCAACCAGAGAGTGGCTGCCGGTTGCCGCAACTAGAGAAAACCTGCCCGCAAACAACATAGACCCCGCACAACCAAAAATAAATTAATTTTTTAAAAAAACCTAAAAAAATCTCCTAGCGAACTAAACGCTCATCTAGTGTAGAAAAAAGTCAGACTCCTTTTCAAACACGATCGTGAGTCCTCTGCTTCAGCTTCCACCTCTGCTGTTTCATCAACTCTCTAATTCAATAGTGTCCCTGGATACCTGGGTGAGGGCCCTGGGCCAATGAAGGAAGAATATCTGGGTCCAGTGGTAAAGAGCTGGCACTAGCAATAAATCCCCGACCAATTTCAGAGTTGGAAGAAACGGTAGTGGGTGGCAATGCTTTAATTATTTAACAGAGTGAGTCACTTGCTTCAGCATGAATGAACTGGTGTCCTATATGTGGCACATGCCAAGTGTTTATCACCCCTGGTCGAGGTCCTTGAGACCGAATGAAATGATGTTAAAGAAATTAAATAAACTTGGAAATTTTTACCTTTCTCTTAGATGAAATTTTGGCAAGAATATTCAGTTAGAGGACCAACCACAAAATCAGGTAAGGCAAGAATGGATCAACTTTAATGTTTTTTTTTTTTTTTTCCATCCTCTATCATAGTACATTTTTAGTTTCGTTGTTTGAGTTTGGTTGTTGCACAACATACATATCTTGTAAATCCGGGAAAGATTTCTCAATTATACACAGGGCTATCTAAGACAGAGAAGGCCGCATTCATCTGTTTACACACTGAAAATCAAGTTTGGTGAGATACTAGGAAAATGAGATAATAGGCTTAATTCGCTCTTTTAAACAGCTCAGCTAAGTCAGGACTTGCACAGAATAAAAGTCAGACTGTTACTTTCTAGTAGTAAGCTATTTTAATTTTTTTCCTTTTTTTACCATTACAAGTGAATGGAATACTTGGGCTACTAAGTAAATTAAGATTGTTAGATATAATTAAGTAACTTCTAGAGAGGGAAGATCTTTTGTCTTATCTGCATTGATCATCTCTAGCTGCTTTTAGTCAGGTTTGTTTTGTTTTTACCAGTGATTTATTCATTCCTCCTAGGCAGGGCTCCAGCTGTAGGGAGACTATATTACATAGCTACTCTGGAGTTGCTTAGTAAATTTCTCTCAGTAGTTAATATCAAAATGTGTATAGTTGAACAAAGAATATGTTTATCTTGCTTAGACTTTTATTCATTTAAGAAGACATTTAAAATAAATCAGGGCCTTCCCCTGGTGGTCCAGTGGCTAAGTCTCTGAACTCCCAATGCAGGGAACCTGGGTTCCACCCCTGGTTAGGGATCTAGAAGCCACATGCTGCGACTAAGACCCAGCACAGCCAAAATGAATAAATAATTTTAATTAAAATAATAAAAATAAATGAAGCCATACCTAGGACTTTTAGGAAGTATATGTTTCCACACTCCCCCCTTACCACCCTGCTGGTCATGTCTCTGGCACAGACTTTTAAGAATAACCAATATTAATTATTAGATGCTTAATAATGTGCTTACACTCAATGTTAAATTTATTGAAATCATAGCTGGTGCTTTTCAGTTGTTATATTTATGTAAGTTTAATGATTTCTCTTAAGATGCTAACAGAGAGAAAATCGACGTTATGGGCCTTCTGACTGGATTAATTGCTGCTGGAGTATTTTTGGTTATTTTGGGATTAGTTGGTTACTATCTTTGTATCACCAAGTGTCACAGGCAACAATATCCAGGGTAAGTATCAAGTGAAAATATTTAATTTACGATTATACTTTCTATACTATTATTGTTAAATGGCTAAAAAAATGACTGCCTATATTTTGAAGTACATTTTTTATTTTGGAATAATTTCAGATATACAGGAAAGTTACAAAGATAGCCCAGAGAGTTCCTATATATCCTCTGCCAGTTCCCTCATTGTTAACCTCTTATGTTTACCATATTACATTTGTAAAACTAACAAGCCAACTTTGGGCTTCCCTGGTGGCTCAGATGGTAAAGAATGTCTGCAGTGCAGGAAACCTGGGTTCAATCCCTAGTTTAGGAAGATTCCCCTGGAGAAGGGAATGGGTAGCCACTTCCAGTATTCTTGCCTGGAGGATTCAATGGACAGAGAAGCCTGGCGGGTTCCCATCCATGGGGTCACAAAGAGTCGGACATGACTGAGCAACTAACACAAGCCAGTGTTAATACATTGCTATTAACTGAATTCCAGCATATTAGTAAAGCTTCCTAAAGGCCATAATTGTTTGCATAATAAATCTCAACATCATTAGAATAAAAAGTTATTCTCATTCATATTCTTATCTGCAAGTATAGATAAAAGTGTAGAACTACCTTATTTAAAAAAAAAAAAAAGAAACAGATGCAAAACAGGCAATCAGAATTATTTCTTGTATCTCCTTATTTACCCTATTTACGGTTCCAAATTCTATAAAGATGCTCATTATTGACCAGGTGATAAAACGATTATGGAAATAGATAGTGGTGATGGCTGTACAACATTGTGAATATAATTAATACCATTAATTGTACACCTGAAAATGGTTATAATGACAAATTTTATGTTATGCGTATTTTACCATAATAAAATTTTTTTCTTTATTGTTAAGGTAATAGTTTAGGGGAATAGAGGTGGAATTAGGATAAATCCACTGGAAGATAAAAGCTGAAGCCAAGTTTTCTGAGTGTGATGAAAGGACAGAGGCAAGGGCAGAGGCAAGTCTGAAAGGATGCCCATAGTGAGAGTGCAGAGGAAGTTGGCTGTTGCTGTTGTTTTAATCTCTTAGTTGTATCCAGCTCTTTTCTGATCCTATGGACTGTAGCCTACCAGGCTCCGTTGTCCATGGAATTTCCCCAGCAGGCATAGTGGAGTGAGTTGCCATTTCGTTCTCCAGGGAATCCTTCCAACCCAGGGATTGAACTTGTGTCCTCTGCACTGCACGCAAATTCTTTACCACTGCTTCCTGGGAAGCCCCTCCAGAGGAGGACATGCCCGCAAAGGGGGCAGAGGACAGGGGCAAAGTAAAGTGTAATTCTATCCCCCAGCTGGAATTCCTAAACAGTCCCCTGAGGCATTATGTGATCACAGGCAGGAACTAAGGAGATTGTCTGAGAGTTCTATAAATCCTATAAAAGTTTGAAAAGTGAAAGAAAAGAAGGAAAATTTTGTGTAATTTTTCTTAAGCCACTATCTTTAGGCTGAGGTTTCTATTAATTTCACCTACTTAACAGACAGGGAATCAGCAAGTTCTCCCCATTTTCAAGGGCTTTTGACTACTATCTTATTTAATATGGCTTTCTCCACAAGCTGCAGGATACCTGGAAATTCATGGGTTAATGATGAAATTGGCATACTTATCTTTAAAGACCCTCCTTGTCTTTTATCTTTCCTTCTTTTCTATCCCATTTACAATATTTTCCCCCAAAGGCCATGTGTATGCCCTCAGTATTTAATAATTTCCCTGAAGCTCTGTGAACAGAGCCATTATTCAGTGTCATGCTCAACATCGTTCTCTTCTCTTTCCTGTTTTTTTTTTTCCATTTCTCTGCTTTTCCACACCACTACACCTTCTTATCTTATGCCTTTTTTTCTCTGAAGCCTTCTAGCTTCTTTCCTGCATGAGTTTAGAAGCAGAATTCAAAGACACATGGAGTAAAGAGGTGCCATTTTTATGCATGTTTCCTGTGTATGTTATTATTAAATTTTGAAAACCCAGATATCTCTTATTTTAAAAGTAAGATTAGTTATCCTTAGTACAGTAGAATGCTATCCCATTTACAGGTCATTTTTACATCTACTGTCTCACTTTGATTCTCAGAGCAACCCTTTATAGGGCACATTTCAAACTAGGTTAACCAGACATTTCTTTGTGTTAAGATTAACTTTTAAATACTTACTGACTAAAGTACTTTTTATCAATTGTCCCAAGAAATTCTTCCAACAGAGTTTACATGTTCTCTTTCTACATTTTGCAAGTCTGAAAGTGGGGGAAGGGTGAGGAATATTTTGAAAAAGAAGAGAGTGAAAAATGAGATCATTGTTAGAATAGTTTGTCTCATTCTTTTGTAAAAACATGCCAAGAAATGGGCAACAAGATCTTTTCATTTCTTAGTCCCTATATTTTATGGAGGAAAATAGGCATAATATAATGTTGTCAGCTTCTCTGAGATGTTCTTGGTGTGTACTTTCTGATTTTAGTCATGTAAGATGTATGTAAGAAATCACTGTGAAAACACTTAATGATTTTAGTATTATTATTCTGTTCCTGGGCTTCCCTGGTGGCTCAGAGGTTAAAGCGTCTGCCTCTAATATAGGAGACCTGGGTTTGATCCCTGGGTCGGGAAGATCCCCTGGAGAAGGAAATGGCAACCCACTCCAGTATTCTTGCCTGGAGAATCCCATGGACGGAGGAGCCTGGTGGGCTACAGTCCATGGGGTCGCAAAGAGTCGCACACGACTGAGTGACTTAACTATACTGTTCCTGTAACAGATTTTGAAGGTCAACGTGGAAAAATTTATTTGTTCAAGTAAAACATGTCTCTCCTGTTTCCTATAAGCAAACTAGTAGTACTTTTCGTCACAAGCTAATGAATGGCAAGTGACAAGCCTACCATGCGTACATTCCAGATTTCCGACAGAGGAGGAATTGTATTGAGCCCTCTAAGTAAACTTCTGAGGCTCTCAGTCACCTCTCAACTACTGAAGAGCAGATTATCCAGTTCCTTGATTTATATGGACCTTTTTCTTTTCTTCTCTCTCTGCTATTTTCCTCTCTCTTTCCTTTCAATTTCAGATCTCATTGTAACTTCCAACAGAAAAGGTATTCTAAGAGGCAAGTTGATATTAATTTAGTTTGCAAAAGTGTACAGTATTTTGGGTCTGCTAAACTCTCTTATTAGGAAGAATACTATTATAAATATTGACTATAGGTTCGGGATTATCCATATATTTTAATTATCTTATTTAACCATACTGTAGGAGGTTAATTTCTGCATAGATGCTTCATAGACAGCCAACTTCACAGTCTAAGTGGATCAATTTACTTATGTTTAAATTATAATTTGTAATTCACAGGTGAGAAGGGGAAATGTAGTTTCGGAACACCAGACCAGTATTGCATTTCAGCTTTCATTGGCTGGTGTAGGTGACAAAGTTTTGTGGAAAATGGTAGAACTTGAACTAAGCCTTTTTTTTTTTTAATTAAAAAAATTTTTTTTCTAATTGTTAGGCTTCCATCTGTGGAGATCAATGGGGAGTAAAGACGCTACCTTGGCAAGGGCAGAGAGCCATAAAGTAAAGCAAGGCTAGATTAATGGAGGCTTTGAAAAGTAGGCACAGGAGTTGGAAGTTGATTCAGTAGAAAGCAGACTTCAAGTTAGACTTTTGTGGAGAATGATGGGATGGAAGTCCTGCTGAGGAGGGATGGACCAGGCAGCAAGGCTGCTGGGGTAACAGAGGAGAGAGATGGGCATCCACTGATGTTATTACCTCTGTGGCATCAATTCCCTTACCTTTGAGTTGTAGCACCTTTCAACAAAGCCTGGATTTGGTTTAACACCATACTTTGAGAAAATTTTAATTCAGGAATAGGAGAAAAAAAAAATTCATGTGTTTTGAGTCCTTGTTACAGTATTCCAGACTCTGCTTAGATGCCTTGCATAATCTTTCTCAATCCACAAAAAACATCTCTGTTGACATAGCTATTATTATTCCCATTTTCCAGAGGAAGAAACCTGAGTTAGGTTACCTTGCCTTTGGTCACATTGCTATGAAATGATAGGATCCTGTTTCATACCAATGACTGACTTCAAAGCTCTTGGTCTTCCCACTAAACCAAGACTCATTCAGAGTTTATGGATAAAATAAAACTTGTTATATTCATAAAGAAGGTTCAGCTTTGATCTAAATAGTTGGATTTCTTAATATTGCTGTCTTAACCTAAAATATTGCCTTTCCTAGACCTCAATGCTCTCTCTATTTAGTTCTTCAGACATCTACGTAAGAAGGGGCAGACACACGCCTTCCATCATCTTCAGAAGACCAGAGGAGGCTGTCTTGTCTCCATCGCCACCTTCATTGGAAGATACAGGATTACCTTCTTATGAACAGGCAGTGGCATTGACCAGAAAACAGAGTGTTTCACCACCACCACCTTATCCCGGGCCAGCAAATGATTTTAGGGTATTTAAAAAGTCTATGTCACTCCCGTCTCACTAAGCCCTCATTGTCTTGGTGATAATAGGACATTCACATTATTTAAGTGGTTCTTTTCCCTGAACCAAAAAAGACAGGTCAGTTCAGACGTTTATGACAAACTGTAGAGAATAAAGGAGAAATAAGTGTGTGTTCTCTGCCACTGGAGTTCTGTCAGCATCTTTAACCTGAATTTTATCATTATCAGCTGGATAAGGAATTTTGTATCCTTGCAGTTAAGAAGAGAGCACTGTTCTGTTCAAAAGAATCTGTTATGGATGTCACAGCTAGAACTGGTGAACCGTCTATATTCTTTGTACAGAAAAGGTTGTAGATTTGTTGTTGTGTTAGTCGCTCAGTTATGTCTGATTCTTTGAGACCCTATGGACTATAGTCTGCCAGGCTCCTCTGTCCATGGAATTCTCCAGGCAAGAATACTGGAGTGGGTAACCATTCCCTTCTCTAGCGGATCTTCCAGATCCAGGGATCAACCCAGGATCTCCAGCATTGCAGTCAGATTCTTTACTGTCTGAGCCACCAGGGAAGCCCCATAGATTTTTCGTATTGAATATTTAAAAAAAAAAGAAAAAGAATTTCTAATTATTAGATTATTCCAAGTTATAATATTGGACCTACTCTTTTTTAGGATTTCTTTTTGGTTGCAAATAACTTCACAGAATCTGGCATGTAAATATAAATCAATAGCCTTAATAAAATCAGTTTTTTATCTTAAATTATTGCATAGCATTCACTATATTTTGCACATTTTAGTCATGAACTGTTGCTATCAGTCATACTTTATTATGAGGGGGGCAGTCAATAGTTTTATTTAAAAAATAAACACTAGGGGGTTACTTCTTCAGAGGGAACATGGTTGGAATGGAAAGGATTTGCAAGGGTTGTTATACCACGAAGTAAATTATAGGCCTCAAATCTAGGAGTGGAGCTTGATAAATTTGTGCATATTACCGACGAGTAGACACACCCATTTTCATTGCTAAATTATCTGTATCTGACTATGCTTAACTATTAATCTGGAAAATTTTTCAAAGTTTATAAATAATAGTTTGAGAACCTAGAAGTAACTTACTTTTCTGCTATCAAAATAATATTGATTAAAGTTACCAGCAATCCCTTGCATCTTTTAATGTCTGAACACAGAAGATCATAGGTAATAATTTTGACCTATAGTTTGTATCTTCTAATTCTGTATGTGACCAATCTCCCCTTATAAACATAATAGAGTATAAGCTATAAACTTCTGGAATGAATGTGTGAGCACAAATTTATTTGAGTGTATGTGTATGTGAATTTGTTTCCTCTTTTCAGGAACTCAAAAAATAACATATTCCTGGAAATAGAAAATTCTGTTCTTTATGTTTTTGCCAGGCATTGCTTTTTTGGTATGTAATATCATTTATAAAATTGTATTTTGTTTTATAATTTTTAGAGGGATGAGATTAAAACTCACATGCGTTTGGTAGTTCCTTCCAAATTAAATGTTTGGTGGTGGTGGTGAAGTCGCCCAGTCATGTCCGACTCTTTGCAACCCCGTGGATAGTGACCTAGTAGGCTTCCCCGTCCATGGGATTCTCCAGGCAAGAATACTGGAGTGGATTGCCATTTCCTTCTCCAGGGGATCTTCCCGACCCAGGGATCGAACCCGGGTCTCCCACATTGGAGGCAGACGCTTTAACCTCTGAGCCACCAGGGAAGCCCCAAAAATTAAATGTTTAAAAAGTATAAATCATATTACACTGCGTTTGAGTGTTTGTCTCTCTTTTAAGTGTGATCTTAATGCAGATGAAAGAAAGATCTTAATCATTATAGACTGATAAAGACTTTACGTTTGATATTTTCAGAGTCTCTTTGGTTACTTGTTGCAAAGAAATCATCTAGCAAAATTTTTTGTTGTTGTTTGATATTTCATTTTGTTTTAAATTAATTTTTATTGGAGTGTAGTTGCTTTACATTGTTCTTTCAGTTTCCACTGTGCAGCAAAATGAATCAGCCGTACATACATACATACATACATACATCCCTTCCCTTTTGAACTTTTTTCCCATTCAGGTCACCACAGTACATTAAGTAGTGTTCTCTTACAGTGTTCTCATTAGTTATCTATTTTATACATAGTAACATTTGGATATAATTAGGAAAAGTGGTCTTTTTAATGCCACCTACATAACCTATAAAAATTTTACTATTAGTCATATATTGGCTTTACATAAGCACTTTTCCTCATATAACTTTGCTCTTATTTTAATCCTCTTTAAAAGATCAGAGGCAGGACTTCCCTGGTGATCTAGTGGTTAAGACTCTACACTTGCAATGCAAGGGGCATGGGTTTGATTCCTGGGCAGGGAACTAAGATTCCACGTGTCACACAGCCAGTAAATAAATAAAGCAAGCAAGCACCTAATGCTGGTTCTGAGGCTAATTAGGAAGCATTAAAAAAAAAAGATTGGGAGCAAACGCTATCATTTTAGCAATCACTCTAAAGTGTGCAAGGATAACTTGCCCCAAATCTAACATGTTGGTAAGAGCTAGGTTTAGAATGAACAAACACACTTTTCTCAACCCCATCTTATACCTATAGAATTACACTGTCTCAAATTATAAAATATTGACAATTCTAAGTCTGTATGAGAAATGTATAGACGTTTGTCATTTATACATAAATGTATATAAAAGCATATATTGCATATCTGTGTTTTCTCACACATGTGTTTCTTAGGATGGATAAAAATATAAGATACGATTTATCTTTTATTGAATCACAGTCTAAAATATTCCATGAACTTGTTTACTCCAATTGACTCACAGAAATCTTACTGTAAATCCAGCTTCAGGGCCTGTGACAACCCGTCACCCAGCAGCAGCAGAGATTTGTCATATGCCATCACTTACTGTAAAACTATTGCTTTAACCTGAACAAATCTGGAATTCATCAAGATTATGAAATAACTGGTGTTTGTAGAGAATCCATTGTTGAGAATCCAATCCATAATACTTTAAATATAAAACAAAATGTGATATAATCATAACCAACAAATACTTAAAAGGAAAATATTAATAAAAAATTATTGACATGTATTTCTGTCCCATTCTCTCTTTTCTATTTCTGTTGTATTTTTGATAGTGGGTTTTTTGGTTTGGTTAATTTGTTTTTGTTTGTGCTTATTCCCTGAGTAACTGATCAGTGTTAACCATTAAATCTCTCTTGACACAAACTTTATAGTTAATTAGACAGTTTTCCCCTCTATTACAATCAGGAAATGAATGTAATATGGGTATGGAAAGGGAAAAGAAAAGGGAAGGTCACATAGTCGTGTCCAACTCTTTGCGACCCCGATTGTAGCCTGCCAGGCTCCTCTGTTCATGGGATTTTCCAAACAAGAATACTGGAGTGAATTGCCATTTCCTTCTCCAAGGGATCTTCCCAACCCAGGGATCAAACCAGGTCTTCTGCATTGCAGGCAGATTCCTTATCAGCTGAGCCACAAGGAATAAGACTAGAAAAAGAGAAACACACATTTATAGGGTTCTGCCTTCAATAGTATAGATAATTCTACACAGAATATTTTCTTTTTAAGATAAAAAAAATCAAAAAGAGCACAAACTATGTGTCAGAGTTTTGCCTCTATTAATATTATGCCCTCTGAGTAAATACACAGAGTTCAGTGAAAATTCTCAGGACAATTAAAAACTAGAGCAATCGTGTTCTCTGTATCTGGTTTCCTGTTTGCCTATAAAATCCTAACAATTTCTTTCTATTTTTCAGATAAGTTATGTGTATTTGTACTTTTCCTATATGTACAAGTGAATTTGTTAATGAGAACAAGTTTGTCACTGCTGTTTGAAAGCTTAATTTCATATTATTCGTACTGTTTTTATTCTAACTGAATGTGAAATGTTTGTATTAGTTACTGGTTGATTTGAAATATTGTATGCGGCATTTATACTACTAGAAGAATGTCTAGAATTTCTGTAATTTTTTAAAAACTAGATTCCTTTGTAAATCCTGCCTGTGTAGCGTTTTGGAATATGTATGACATATATTGATAGCTTTAACCTTCCGTATTGTGTTTCCTTCAGCATTTTTTTGTTGTTTAAAAATGTTTCCCTAACAGGTAAAAATTTAAGGCAATTCAGTACTTTTCAGCATTTTCTTTATCTGGAAAAAGCAACTTGCTTTTAAATGCATTTTTTCTGATATGCTTGATTATATTTTGGCTTTAATGGATTTACTATTGCAGACATTTTTTATATATGTGAATAAACTTTATGCTAAGTAAATATTTGTTGCTTGTTTCACTGTTTATTTGAAGAATGTTTAATTCTTATTCTTCATATAATGGCATATAATTATGTGAACAATGCATTGCATGCTTTCAAAACAGTGTTTACAGCATGATATTGCTATATCTATCTTTCACCTGGGGGTAGTAACTTTCTATTTAAACAGTTTAACTGCAATTGTGAAAGTGCTGTTTTCCTTAACACAGTTTTAATATTTAATATATTGTTTGAGACAAATTTATAATATATTTCTGCTTAAAATTGAATTTACTTCTGTGACCTTTATCTATACATAAATTAAAAAAAATTTTAATATAGTAAGGTTATACTAAATTATAGGAGTAACAGTACCTCCAACATAAGAGAAACACATTAAGTAATACTATGTATCATACAGATAAATGAACTGTTTTATTAGATATTACATTATGTTCAACATTTAGTCCTCCTTAAATTTTTTATCCAGTTGATTAATACATAAATGTTAATACTTTTATTCCTTAAAATTACTTTAGTCAAAGGAATAAAAAGCCAAGCTAGTGACTAGGAGAAACCATTTGCAAAAGATTCATCTAATAAAAGACTGTTATCCAAATTCTACAAAGAACCCTTAGAATTCAACAATAAGAAAAGGAACAACCTGATTAAAAATATGGGCAGAAGACAGATACCTCACCAAAAAAGATGATTAGGTAACAAGCATATGAAAACATGTCCAACAGCATATCATTAAAGAATTGCAAGTCAAAACAACAAAGAGATACACACCTATTAAAATGGCCAAAATCCAGAACTCTGACAACATTAAATGTTGGTTAGGATGTGGAGCAAAATGAACTCTCATTTACTGCTCATTGGAATGCAAAATGGTGCAGCCACTTTGGAAGACAGTTTGGCAGTTCCTCATAAAACTAAACATTTTTAACACTTGATCCAGCAGTCAGGATCCCTAGTACTTACTCACATGGGTTGGAAACAGGTCCACACAGAAACCCGCATATGGATGTTTATAACAGCCTTACTTATAATTGCCAGAACTTGAAAGCAACCAAGTTGTCCTTCAGAAAGCAAATAGATAAATAGTGGTAATTTTAGATAATGGAATATTATTCACCACTAAAAAGAAATGAGCTATCAAACCATTAAAAAAAAAAAAAAAAACATAGTGGAAATTTAACTGAACATTACTAACCCAAAAGAGCCAATCTCAAGAGGCTACTAACTGTATGATTACAACAATATGACTTTCTGGAAATGGCAAAACTAGGAAAATGTAAGATCAGTGGTGTCAGGAATTGGGTGAGTGAATGGGTGTGGAGGAGGAATAGGTGGAGAATAGAAGATTTTTAGAGCAGTGAAACTACTCTGTATGACATGGGAGTGGTGAATACATATCATTATGCATTTGTTAAAATGCACAGACAACTCCAAGAGTGAAGCATAATATAATAACTTCAGGTAATAAAGATGTGTCAATGTCAGTTTATCAGTTATAATGACCGTGTTCCTCTATGACATGGGACATTGTTAGTGGGTGAGGTTGTTCATTTGTGAGGATGGGTTGTATATGAGCTTTCTATATTTCCCATTCAATTTTTCTCCAAACTGCTCTAAAAAGTAAAGATTATTAATTAAAAATATACTTTTAAGACTAAAAGTTTCCTTAGGACCCCTTGGAAGTTTTTTTTTAAACACTTCCTTATATTCTGTTGAAGGGTGGCAGGAAAAAGTGAATTCTTTTACTTAATGCTTTTATGTTATAATTAACTAGGTGAAATCTATAAGTAAAATTTCAAAGAATTCAAAAATATACCCTAGATTTTGACTGCTGTGGCAAGATAGTGAAACAGAGACAAACTCAAAAACAAGGTGAAATAGCCACATTTCATCTAAAGATAGAAACTTTCCTAACAGCTTAAGAAAGAGGACTTTGAGGGCTAAGATCATAGAGATTTGGAAGGTAAGGGTGATCAGAAATGCCTTTACAAAGTTAATGCAGGATTGTCAAGTCCATTATTGACTCAGCATATTTTTCTCACTCGTGGGCAAATTCCGGGAGACTGTGAGGGACAGGGAGGCCTGGAGTGCTGCAGTCCAGGAGGTTGCAAAGAGTCAAACATGACTTGGCAAGTGAACAACAACAAAATGAGCTGGAGGTTAGAGGCCAAACTCAGCAACAGGAGTCACTTGCAGTTCCTAGAAGCCACCTGCAGTTCCTGGCTACATGGGATTGTTGCTTACTTCATCAAGCCAACAGAGAGATCTATAGAGGGTGTCTGCTAGCAAAATAAAGCCTTATATAATGTAACATAAACACAAGAGACATCCCATTATCTTTGCTACATTCTGTTGGTTAGAACAAAGTCACAGTTTCCACCTGCACTCAAAGGGGATTCTACAAAGATGTGAATACCAGAAGAGAGAGGTCATTGCAGATCACTTTAGGGTCTTTCCACCGTAAGCACCTATCACACGCCAATTCCTAGGCCAAACGCTTTTTCTGCAATCTTTCATTTTGTACAACCATGTTAAAATTCTCTCAGTTATAAAGTGTTAGGTTAACATGAGTTAACATCTAACCGGTTTCCCTGATAGCTCAGTTGGTAAAGAATACTCCTGCAATGCAGGAGACCCTGGTTTGATTCCTACAGAAGGGAAGGCTACCCACTCCAGTATTCTTGGGTTTCCCTTGTGGCTCAGCTGGTAAAGAATCTGCCTGCAATAAGGGAGACCTGGTTTGATCCCCTGAGATCCTCTGGAGAAGGGAACAGCTACCTACTCCAGTACTGTGGCCTGGAGAATTCCATGGACTGTATAGTCCGTGGGGTCGCAGAGTCAGACACGACTGAGCGACTTCCACTTTCACTTCCAGTGATTTTATTCTTGCCTTTGAAAACTTAACATCTCATTATTTACCATTTTCAATGATCTTGTTCATTTCCCAACAATTCCTAGCATTATATAGTTTTAAACAAATTATCAAAGGTAATAAGAATGAGAACAATTTGAGAAATTGGTCCTATTCCTCTTAGCAGGTTAAGATACAGCCAAAGGAAAAGTAGCTGAAAAGAGTGGACCAAAAAAAAAAAAAAGAGTGGATCAAAACCCTCATCCTTACATGCCCTTGAATGTTTACTCTCACATATGATTTATAATTTAGCTAATTGTGGGTCAAAAAAATCATTTTCCTTGGCATATTGTGGATATTGCTCCAACATCTTCTGGCATCTAATTGCTGTTAAGAATTATAATAATGCTCTGATTCCATTCCTTGACATATGATCACTTATATCTTTTTTTCTCCCCTTAAACATTGGAAATATATTTTCTTACAATTCTGGAGGCTAGAAGCCTGAGATTAAAGTGTCAGCAGCATTTCTTTCTTTGGCAGCCTCTCCAGCTGGCTTGTGGATTAGACATCTCTGCTTTTACTGATACATGGTCTTCCCTCTACTTCTGTGTCCTAATCTCTTCTTGTAAGGATACCAGTTATACTGGAGCAGGGCCCATCCTCAAGACATTGTTTTAAGTTAATTACCTCTTTGAAGACCCTATTTCCAAATTCTATCACATTCTGAGATATAATACAAAGGGTTAGCATTAAAAGTATAAAATTTTAACACCTGAAATTTTAGGAGGACACAGTTCAGCTCCTAACACTGCTCTCCCTGCTTTTGTCCTTGTTTTCTAAAGTCTCTTTTCCATCCTCTGGAAACTGTCAAATTTTCTTTGTATCCCTGGTGATCTCAAATTCACAATTCTGGGTCTTTTCATTTATTGTTCATGGCATCCACAATGCCTTCTTTTAATTTGAAGATCTATGCCCCTGAATTCTAGAGAATTTTCTTGTGCAATTTTTTGCCTTCTTATTTGTTTTCTCCACTTTTTGTGTGATTCCTAATGGTTGAATATTGGACTCTCTGGACCGATTCACTATTTTCAATTTTTTTTCTCCAAGCTATTCATTCTGCATAAGTTCTTTAACTTTTAATTCTATTAAATTTAATTTTTAATTTTAGATTGTCATGTTTTTAATCTCCAAGAGCATTGTTGGGTTTTTTTACAATTTTTTTTTTACAATTATAACAACTTCAATGGTGTATAATTTACATGCCATAAAATGGTGCCCTCTTCAACTGAGCAGGTCCACGAGTTTTAACAAATGAAGACATCCATGTAACCATCATCCCAACTGCAGAAAGTGTCCATGAATCCCTTTACTGTCAATTTCTTTTCAGCCACCAATCTACTTTATAGATTAATTTTGCCTATACTATAATTTTATATATTAAATCAAATAATATGACATGTATTCCTTAGTGTCTGATTTCTTCTATCAGAAGAATATTGTTGCATAAGCCAGTAGGTTATTCCTACTTATTGCTGAATAATATTTCATTTTACTGGTATATCACAATTTCTTTATTCACCTGTCGATAAGTATTTGTGAATAAAGCTACTGTGAACATTCATCTGCAAGTTTTTGTATGGACATATAATTTCAGTTCTTTTGGGTAAATACCTTGGAGTAATACTGCTGGTAATAGGTGAGTGTATGTTTAACTTTATAAGAAACAACCAAATTGCTTTTCAAAGTGATTGAACCATTTCCATTCCCAACAGGAACATATGAAAGTTCTGATGGCTCCACATCTTGCCAACACTGGCTCTTCACAGTTTTAATTTTACTCATTCTGGTGGGTACACCGTGTTCTCTCATAGTAGGTTTTTTTTTTTTAATGTTCTTATTTTTTAAATTGGAGGATAATTGCTTTACAATGTTGTGTGCTCGTTGTGTTTTTAATTTGCAGTTCCCTGATGACTGATGATATTGGGTTTCTTTTGAAATTTGTGTGTGTGTGGTGTGTGTGTGTGTGTGTGTGTGTGTGTATGTGATTGTTATATGCTTATTAGTCATTCAGATGGGCTTCCCAGGTGGCTCAGTAAAGAATCCACCTGCCAATGCAGAGGCGAGTTCAGTCCCTGGGTGGGGAAGATATTGTGGAAAAAGAAATGGCAACCAACTCCAGTATTTTTTTTTTTAATTTTTTAATTGGAGGATAATTGCTTTACAATATTGTGCTGGTTTTTGCCATACATCAACATAATCAGCCACAGGTATACATATGTCCCCTCCCTCCTACACCGTTTGACTCCTCTAGGTTGTCACAAAGCACCTGATTTGACCTCCCTCCCAGCAAATTTCCACTGGCTATCCATTTTACATATGGCAATTTATATGCTTCCGTGCTACTTTCTCCATTCATCCCACCCTCTCCTCCTGCCACCTGGGTCCACAAGTCTGTTCTCTCTGGGGTCTCCATTGCTGAAATAGGCTCATCAGTACCATCTTTCTAGATTCCATATATAGCATTCTCTAGGATCATCAATTCTCTAGAATCAAGAGCTTCAGCACATAAAGTATGAAATGCTATTCACCACACATACTTGTCCTGGAAGGCAGCCTCCCATGTGCCTGCGCTGTGGCATGTTGTGTCCGACTCTTTGGCAACTCCATGGACTGTAACCCGCCAGGCTCCACTGTCCATGGAATTTTCTGGGCAAGAATACTGGGGTGGCTTGTCATTTCCTACTCCAGGGGATCTTCCTGACCCAGGGATCGAACCCACATCTCTTGCATCTCCTGCATTGGCAGGCAGATTCTTTACCATTGGAGACACCTGGGAAACCCTAGTGTTAATAACCAATATTTGTTTTTCTCTTTCTGACTTCACTCTGTATAACAGGCTCTAGGTTCATCCACCTCATTAGGACTGACTTAAATGTATCCTTTTTAAGGCTGGGCAATACTCCATTGTGGGCTTCCTGGTGGCTCAGTGGTAAAGAATCTGCCTACAATGCAGGAGATAATGCAAGAGATGCAGGTTCAATCCCTGGGTTGGGAAGATCCCCTGGAGGAGGGCATGGCAACCCACTCCAGTATTCTTGCCTGGAGAATCCCATGGACAGAAGAGCCTGCCAGACTACATCCATAGGGTCACAAAGAGTCAGACACAACTGAAGTGACTTAGCATGCATGCAATATTCCATCGTATATATGTACCACAACTTCTTTATCGATTCATCTGCTGATGGACATCTAGGTAGCTTCCATGTCCTAACTGTTGTAAACAGTGCTGACATTAGGGTATATGAGTCTTTTTCAATTATGGTTTCCTCAGGGTATATGCCCAGTAGTGGGATTGTGGGGTCATATGGTAGTTTTATTCTTAGTTTTTTAAAGGAACTTCCATACTATTTTCCATAGTTGCTCTATCAATTTACATTCCCACCAACAGCACAGGAGGGTTCCCTTTACTCCACACCCTCTCTGGAATTTATTGTTTGTAGATTTTTTTATGATGGCCATTTTCATCGGTATAAGGTAATTTTGATTTGCATTTCTCTAATAATGAGTGATGTCAAGCATCTTTTCATGTGTTTATTAGCCATCTGTGTATCCCACTCCAGTATTCTTACCTGGGAAATCCCATGGACAGAGAAGCCTGGTGGGCTATAGTCCATGGGGTCGCAAAGAGTCGGCCATGACTTAGTGACTAAATACAACAAGCCATTCATGTCTTCTTCTGTCAAGTATTCATTCAAATCTGAGTCCATTTTTCAATTGGTTTGTTTTCTTCTTTCTTGTGAATTACAAGGATTCTTTCTATAGTCTTAATGTAAATCTTCTATCAGAGATGTATTTGGCAAATATTTTGTCCTGGTCATGGCTTCTCTTTTCATTTTCTTAGGAGTGTCTTTCAAAAAGCAGAAGTTTAAGATTCTGATGCAGTCCTATTTATCTGTTTTTCTTTTATGTTCATTATTTTGTATGTCCTGTCAATAAATCATTGTCTGTGCCAAAACTGTAAAGATTTCCCTCTGTTTTCGTCTAGACATTTTATAGTTTCAACTTTTACAGGTAAGTCTAATTTTTATGTAGGTATGAAGTTAGGATTGACATTCATTTTCCTCCATTCAACTATGCAATTGTTTTAGCAATTGTTTATTTAAAAGGCTGTCTTTTCCCCACCTAATTATCTAAATTATCTTGGAATCTTTGATGAAATCAGTTGATATATTTGGGGCCCTCTGTTAGGTTTCATTCACCTCTGTCTATCCCTGTGGCCAATGCTGTACTGTTTTGCTCACTATAGCTTTGTAGTGAGTCTTAAAAAGAAGTAGTATAAGTCCTCCAACGTTATTCTTTCCCCAAGTTATTTTGGCATTTTCGCGGATATTCTATTTATTTACTTACTGGCTGTGCTGGGTCTTTGTTGCTGCGCTGGCTGGTCTCTAGCTGCCAGGAGAGGGGGCTTCTCTCTAGGTGCGTGCATGGGCCTCTCACTGCAGTGGCCTCTCTCTTTGCAGAGCACAGGTGCTAGTGTCTGCAGGTTTCAGCGGCAGAAGCACTCGTGTTCGGAAGGCATGGTTCCTGGCTCTAGGGCATAGGCTCACTAGTTGTGGTACGCGGGCTTAGTAGCTCTGAGGCATGTGCTATCTTTTCGGACCATGGATCGAACCCGTGTCTCCTGCATTGGCAGGTGGATTCTTTACCACTGAGCCACCAGGGAAGCCCTGCCATGCATATTTTAGAATTAGCTTGTCAACTTCTAAATCAAAGTACTTCTGGGAATTCAGAATTGCACTAAATATATAGAAAATTTTGAAAAGAATCACCCTCAATGATTAGGAGTCCTCCAATCCATAATATATTTTTCAAGCTATTGGAAATACGTCTTAGCAACATTCATAGATTTCAGTATACAAGGGTTGCATATATTTTGTTAAATTCATCCTTAAGCAGTTCGTGTCTTTTTATGCTATTCAAAATGCTATTTCTAAAATTTAATCTTTCAACTTCTAGATATGTATCCAACAGAACTAAAACCATATTCACATAAAAACTTGTATACAAATATTCATTGCAGCACTTTTCATAATAACCAAAAAGTGGAAATACTCAAATGTCTACCAAACTATGAGTGAATATGCAAAATGTGGCATATCCATATAATCCACTATTCAACTATAAAAAGGAATGAAATACTGATAGATGCTACAACATGGGTGAGCCTTGAAAACATTATGCTAAGTGAAAGAAGTCAGACACAAAAGACCACACATACTACACGATTCCATTTATATGAAAAGCCCAGAACAGGCAAATTCATAGACAGAAAGTAGATAAATGGTTGTCAAAGGCTAGGGGGAGGAGGGAATGAGAAGAGTTTGCTATTATACGCAAGATTTCTTTTTGAGGTGATATAAATGTTCTAGAATTAGTGGCATTGGTTGTACAACTTAAGAATATACTAAAACCCATTGAATTGAATACTTTGAAATAATGAATTTGTGAATTATACCTCAATTTTTAGAAACTGTATTTTCCAACTGTTTATTGTTACTGTATAAAAATATGACTATGTTTCATTTATTGACCTTGTATCCTGTAATCTTGTTAAATTCAATTATTTTATTATTCCTTAGAATTTTCTATGACATAATCATGACCTTCGCAAATAAAGAGAGTTTTACTTTCTTTTTTTTCCCTCACCTTACTGTGCTTGGCTGAACTACCAGTATCCTGTTAAGAATGATGTGTTTGAGAGTTTGAAAGTAAATGTAATAAACATTAGCATGATATAGGGTGTTCATTGTACAATTCTTTAATCTACTTCATGTCAAAAAAGCTAAAACAAAACAAAACTGAAAACTATGTTCCCAACACTGTTCTAGGCATATATTGTTATTTAATTCTCTCATTACCTCTATGAGACAAGCATTATTACCTAAGTAATAATTTACAGGCAAATATTTTACAAAAGAGGAGACTGAGGCACAGAAAGGTTAAGTAGCCTACTCAAGTTCACACAGTAAGCAGCAGAAGCAGTTACTGAAGGCAGCCTGGATTCAGTCTATGCTCTTTGCTGCTGCTGCTGCTAAGTCGCTTCAGTCGTGTCCGACTCTGTGCGACCCCATAGATGGCAGCCCACCAGGCTCTCCTGTCCCTGGGATTCTCCAGGCAAGAACACTGGAGTGGGTTGCCATTTCCTTCTCCAATGCATGAAAGTGAAAAGTGAAAGTGAAGTCTCTCAGTCATGTCTGACTCTTAGCGACCTCATGGACTGTGGCCTACCAGGCTCCTCTGTCCATGGGATTTTCCAGGCAAGAGTACTGGAGTGGAGCGCCATTGCCTTGCTATTCTGTCTCTTCATAGAGTGTATTTTTAGCTTTTGTTTCAAGGTTGGAGAATGGGAGAGGGCATGTAAGCTTTTGTCTGGAAGGATCACAGTTGTTTTTTTTTCCTTAAGCCCCTGCCCTTGTTTTACCCTTGTATTGGTAACTTTGGGATTGTCCCAGTTCTGACCTCTTGAATATGTTTTCCAGAAGTAGCTTCTAGCACTTTTAGCAACATTCCTTCACCCTGCCTTGTCCCCTTAACCAATTCATAGTTAATGAGAAGACTGAATAACTAAGACGGGACAAGTCACTTATCACAGGACATACAGTCATGTATGGATGTGAGAGTTGGACCATAAAGAAAGGTCAGGGCCGAAAAATTGTTGCTTTTGGAGTGTGGTGCTGGAGAAGACTCTTGAGAGTCCCTTGGACAACAAGGAGATAAAACCAGTCAATCCTAAAGGAAATCAACCCCAAATATTCATCGGAAGGACTGATGTTGAAGCTGAAGCTCCAATACTTTGGCCACCTGATGCAAAGAGTCAACCCATTGGAAAAGACCCTGATACTGGGAAAGACTGAAACCAGGAGGAGAAGGGGGCAATAGAGGGTGAGATGGTTGAATGACATCACCAGCTCAATGGACATGAGTTGAGCAAGCTCCAGGAGATGGTGAAGGACAGGAAAGCATGGTGTGCTGCAGTCCATGGGGTCACAAAGAGTTGGACACAACAGTGATTGAACTGAACTGAACTGATAAAAACTCAAATTACAGCACTAAAATTAAGTAGTTATATCAAACAATAGTAAACAAATGTTCCCCAAAAGTGGAACGATTTGGGTGTAGGTTAATTGGGAGGCAGCAAGAAAGACAGAAAAGGGAGAAAGTTAGGACAGGAGGACAAACCAATGGCATATCATCAGCAGGAAACGGGTCACTCGTGTAAAGACCACTCTCAGAAGGATGCAAAATACCTCTCGTAACAGTCCTCATGGAAGCTGGGAGGCTGGAGTATTTACCAGTGACTTCCATTCTTCACTGATTGAAGGTTTCTCCTGATGGGAAAATGCAAATTTCTCTACATTCTAGGGAGCTCCAGAGAGGCCTAAGAAAGCCAAACGTAGAAAGACACGTGTCAGTGTCCTGGGTTAGGCTGTTCTGTGTACAATGTAAGTCAGCACTGTCTCAGAGGTGAGCCAGGGGATGGCAAAGCGGGCACCAGAGGAGTCTGCTACAACTTGTCATGACCCATGGTTTCCCTATGAGTTTCTGAAGTTGTGAGCAAGCAGCCATGTTACATGACGAGCGAAGAAAAAAAAAAAAAGAAATGAGTGTGCATAAATACAATAAAACAAGTATATTGAATAGTCTGTGCTGACTTTTTAAATTACAAAAATGTTCTCCGAGTAGAATGTGTGTGTCTATGTATATAAACCTACGAAGGTACTGTGTTTGTTCTTTTTTTATTCTTATTCTTTTTCCTTTTCTTTTTTTTTTTTTTTTTTGCCACTCCATGCAGTTTGTGGGATCTTAGCTCACTGACTAGGGATTGAACCTGCGCCACTACAATGGAATCCAAGATCCTAACCACTAGGCCATTAGGGAACTCCCAGGACTGTACTTCTCATGTTCTTTGTTTGTTTGCTTGTTTTTTAATTAATTTTTCTTGAAGTATTCTACAACACTGTGTTAGTTTCCACTGTATAGCAAAGTGAATCAGCTGTATCTATACATATATCCCGTCCTTTTTGGATTTCTTTCCCATTTAGGTCACCACACAGCACTGGGTACCCTTAGCTATACAGTAGGTTCTCATTACTTATCTATTTTATGCATAGTATTAATGGTATATATATGTCAATCCCAATCCCTCAGTTCATCCAGATGTTCTTATTTGCAGAACAGATATAGAGACACAGATGTACTTCTCGTGTTGACACACTGATGTCCCGTTCTGGCAGATGTGGGTGGAATGGGGTAGGACATTATGAAGGACAAGGGAATGTTTTCTGTGACTTTGGTCATTTTCTCCCTGGTTCTGATTTTTGTGGCTTCTTATTGTGAGGAAGTATACTAAAATAATTAAATGTTTGGGTATTGGGTCAGTTTTGGGACTATTTGAACATCAAAATAGATAAATATGGTAATGGACTATCATTTTGTGTTCTAGGACTCCCAAGATCATCCTCATATTCAATGATTTGCTGCAAGAACTCACAAGATAGTGAAGTTGCTACACTGATGGCTACAGTCAGTTAAGATGAAAGGATATAGATTAAAATCAGCAATGGCAAAAGGCACATGGAACAGAGTATAAGTGAGGGAGACAAGGCAGAGCTTGAAGTTTTGCTCTCCCAGTGGGATCCCGCGGACATTCGTCACATGAAGTACTGCCAATCACGGAAGCTTACTTGAGTCGTGATGTCCTGGGTTTTTTGGGGGGAGGTTGTTCACATAGGTGTGGCTGACTCCCTGGTGACTGATCTTAATTCCCTAAACCTTCGGGAGGTCAAGCTGATACTGTGTGGTCCAAAGCCCCCACCATAAATCACATTGTTAGCATTACTCACTGGTGTGGTCCAAGGCCTAGGGTAAATAAAACCACTCTTAACAGGCAGGATATTCCAAGTGCTTAGAAGTTATGGCTCTGGAGCCTGGATGCTAAGCCGCTTCAATCATGTTCCATTCTTTGTGATCCTATGGACTGTAGCCTGTCAGGCTCTACTGTCCATAGGATTGTCTAGGCAAGAATATTGGAGTGGGTGGTGATGTCCTCCTCCAGGGGATTTTCCCAATTCAGGCATGGACCAAACCTGCAACTCTTATATCTCTTGGATTGCAGACAGATTCTTTATTGCTGAGCCACCAGGGAAGCCCCTGGAGCCTGGCGAGGGCCAAACCTTTCTTTGGAATACACAACATTTGGACAACTTGAACCTGCTGAGTTCATTCTGCACAATGCAAATCCACTGAATAAAAAATAATTCATGAATTTATACTGAAATGGATAAACAGATAGATGGGTTGATAAACAGGAGATAAGGAAAAGTTCCTTCTTATGGAAAATTTGTAACTAATGATTACGAAAGAAAAGATGGATTTAGAAAAATTGCAATTCAGCAACAATAATAATAATTGCTTAATCAAGAATCATCAGGTGGATTTCCCTGGTGGTCCAGTAGTTAACACTGCATGCTTCCAAAGCAGGGGGCACAGGTTCGATCCCTGGTTGGGGAAGGTCTGCATGCATGCCATGTGGCCAAATAAATAAAGGTCAACAAAATTGAATATATCACTTTAAAAAAATGACTGTAGAAGTGTGTGCATGTGTAATTACATTTTTAAAAAGTCACCAGTGGATGCTATGGTGAGTTGATCGGTGGTTCCCCCAAAGATGTATCCATCTACTAATCCACAGAACATGTGAGTGAGATCTTATTTGGGAAAAGGGTCTTTGGTGATGCCATTAAGTTAAGAATCGTGAGATGAGATTACGCTGGATTAACCAATTCAGTTCAGTTGAGTTCAGTTCACTCAGTCGTGTCCGACTCTTTGGGACCCCATGCGTTACAGCATGCCAGGCCTCCCTGTCAATCACCAACTCATGGAGTTCACTCAGACTCAGGTCCATCAAGTCAGTGATGCCATCCAGCCATCTCATCCTCAGTTGTCCCCTTCTCCTTCTGCCACCAATCCCTCCCAGCATCAGAGTCTTTTCCAATGAGTCAGCTCTTCTCATGAGGTGGCCAAAGTACTGAAGTTTCAGCTTTAGCATCATCCCTTTCAAAGAAATCCCAGGGCAGATCTCCTTCAGAATGGACTAGTTGGATCTCCTTGCAGTTCAAGGGACTCTCAAGAGTCTTCTCCAACACCACAGCATCAATTCTTCGGCACTCAGTTTTCTTCACAGTCCAACTCTCACATCCATACATGACCACAGGAAAAACCATAGCCTTGACTAGATGGACCTTTGTTGGTAAAGTAATATCTCTGCTTTTCAATATGCTATCTAGGTTGGTCATAACTTTCCTTCCAAGGAGTAAGCGTCTTTTAGTTTCATGGCTGCAGTCACCATCCGCAGTGATTGTGGAGCCTCCCAAAAATAAAATCTGACACTGTTTCCATTGTTTCTCCATCTATTTCCCATGAAGTGATGGGACCAGATGCCATGATCTTCATTTTCTGAATGCTGAGTTTTAAGCCAACTTTTTCACTTTCCTCTTTCACTTTCATCCAGAGGCTTTTTAGTTACTCTTCACTTTCTGCCATAAGGGTGGTGTCATCTGCATATCTGAGGTTATTGATATTTCTCCCAG
>SJYX01001118.1:16068-32937 GCA_006410675.1 Oreotragus oreotragus | reverse complement strand
CCCCTGCTCATCTCCTCGCCCTCACCCTGCCGGTAGAGGCGGCTGGTAACTCCTGTGGGCTGGTTTCGGGGTGGGTGGGGGCGCCCGATGCGGGATTCGCAGCTGGGGAGCGTGGGTAAAAGGGAGGCTTGGGCGGGAGTCGTGGGTCCCCGTCACCTCCGCGTCCTGGGCTTCCACATGGTGAAGTTTGGGTTCCTGGCTGAACTCGGCGATCAGGGAAACTCGGGACTCGTGCCGGGGGGCCAAGCTGGGCCCCGAGGAGTTCGGGGCAGTGACATTCCATTGTATTGTGATGGACAATGTGGTCTTGGGGGCCCCGGCGGTGAGCGTGAGGGTGGGGGAGGTGAGAGCGCAAGAGGCGCGGAGCCAAGTCTCTGACACTGGGGGATCTGGGGTGGGGGGGGTGGTCTGTGCTGCGGGAGAATCCCGGGGACGTGGGTGCCTGGGAGGGGGCCCCGGGGATGCAAACGCTGCGCCTGGGCTGGTTGACATATGTTCGCAGTGGTGGCCAAGATGAAGCTGTTTCTCTTCCATGCGTTCAAACTTACTCATGGGTGTCCTCCTCTTAACAACAGCAGGAAGTAAGGAATCTCTCTTTGCTTTCTGTGTTTTGGGGTGACTAAGAGTTGGGAAGAAACCGGAGGAGGGGGACGGTCAATGAAGGTCATAAACGTTGAAGAACCGAAGCATGCTTCTCCCATCTCGTTTCTGAAGCCCCGGCTTATGTAGCGTGGGGTTCAAGAGTTCATCTTTGCTCCAGCACGACCAAGGGAATCTGAAATGTTGACTCTTACTAGATGTTTAAGCTCGCGGGAAATGTGTAGTAGTGCTACACTGTGAAACGGTCCATTTGAATGATAACTGGAAGGCGTGGTTTGGTTTGGACGATTTGGGAGTGGGGTGTTTTAAAGACACCTCTGCCGAACAATGCAGAAATCTGGTAGGTGCAGCTTCTGATTACAAGGACCAGGGAATCCTGGGTTGCTAATGACTTCATCCTCAGCTACCAACAGGAAGCTTCGTGGCTTTATGATCTCATCAGATTTTTTTTTATTGTCACAACAGAAGTGAACTTTTTTTTTTTTACTATATAGATATTACAGTATTCTAGGTATTCTTCTTTGTAGAAGTT
The DNA here is from genome assembly GCA_006410675.1 of Oreotragus oreotragus. Lineage (NCBI taxonomy): Eukaryota > Metazoa > Chordata > Mammalia > Artiodactyla > Bovidae > Oreotragus > Oreotragus oreotragus. The sequence continues at coordinate 31,805 of SJYX01001118.1, read as the reverse complement.
GCACGTTCATGATTTGGAAAGTATGTGCGAAGAGTAACTGGTCTTTGTCTTAGATAGTACCTTGGGATGATTGTTGAGAGAATGAGAAAAAATTCGTTCAAGAAAAGGAAAATATGCTTTCATAGAAAATTTAAGGTCCTTTGTTTAAAAGATATGGGGTTAAGAAAAGAATAATGTGATGTGCCAATGTGGAGCTAAATAATTAAATGCTGAGACCTCTCAGAAATAGTCATAACTTTCAGTTATATACAGTTAAGGAGTTCATGAAAAATGTTTGGCACTTTTCCCTTTTATTTTTTTTTGGTGGTAATTTGACTATCATTTTACAAGTAGCTGTTGCATATATACCATAATTTACAAATTAAAGTTACTTTCTCTTCAGTGAACAATGATAGGTGTTTATGCACCATAGTTTATGTTTTAAATGACAAATGTTTTATTAGGTACATGAAACAAATGCTATCTAGTTATTTCTGTTGTTTCTTTTAGCAGAATACTTCTGAGGCAAGAAACTAAAATCTACTTGTCATATTTTCCAAATGTTATTTATCAAAGTAACAAAGAATGACTTCCCAAACACATTTGAAAACAGTAAGTAGATTTATTTGGAACACATAATCTAAAAGGGATTTATTTTGTTTATTGAAAACGATTGATTCTTAAATGCTCAGCCCCTCCCCTCTTAAAATATATTTTGGGGGTGGAGTTAGCTAAATTATAGCATAGAAAATGCAGGCTTTCCCCCTCCCCCATGAACTTGCTTTGTTAACATCTTGTGTTAGGATCAGGCCATCTGTACAGGGCTACACACACTTCTTAATTGTACGTCATTTTATTCTGTGCGAGTGCTCTCTTCAGTTATATAAAAAATACTGAATCTGAAATATGCCCTGTAAGTCTTTAAGTATTGTGTGTTTTCAGAAGACTGTTCATATTTTTTTATAACATTTTGAAAAGCTGTTTCATAATTCATGTATCAGTTGAATGTTTTTGTTCCCCCTTGTGGCAGTTTTTCTTGAAGGTGCAAATGAATACTGGTTGTGATGATGTGATGTGGATACTTATCGGCAAGGAGTTAGCCTGTCTGTCACCTTGTTTCCAATAACCTGTTCAGAAGTTAACAGATGGTAGTGATGTTCAGTTGTTACTGATATGGGATCTAACATTCTACTTTATGTCTTTACTTGGTCCTGAAATGAAACATTTTCATCAGTTGATAGGAAATAGCATGGTAAACATTTTTTCATGAGTTCTGAAATAACACTTTCTTGATATAATGGCTCCGAAAGATACTAGATATTTCCATTGGTTTAACAATTGAAAAATAAAGAGCGAATGGGAAAACTCTAGCATTTCACTTTTAAATAGAGTGTATAGAGATTTCTGAATGTTTCTAAAATATTTTTTGTTGGGTACATGGAAATTTCAGGGATAAGACCTGATTGTATATATATTTCCATTTATTTGTCTTCTTAGTTTTAGGGACCACATGAGCATATATCTTTATCTGTCATCATGTGGTTAGAAATATTCTTTGTGGGGCTAGTTTAGATACTCTCAATACCTTTGCATGTTTTTGGATATAAGATGATCATCAGCAAGCTACAGACCTGCACCTTTTCTCTCCCTGACATTTGTGTCTTTGAACAGAATAGGAGGAGACAAGCCGTTTCATCATAGTTATGATAGATGTTGTGTTGGTATTTGAGTGTACACCAGAAGATGACTAAACAGAAATAATTTTGTTTTAAAATAAAATTGTATTTGTTTTGCCTTTTTGACTCAAAACAGTCTTTTTTGCCACCAGTTTTTAGAATTTCCTAAATAAATTATAAATTCACCCTGATTTTAGTATGAATGTAATGAGTGTGATAGGTCGTCCTTCCAAAAAACAAAACAATGATTAGCTTCTCCAGAAGTGGTCAGCTACTATATTAAGGACATTTTGTGTGCATGCTCACTTCCTTCATTCCTGTCCGACTCTTTGCCACCCTATGGATGATAGCCTGCCAGAATCCTCTGTCCATGGGATTCTCCAGCCAAGAGTAGTGGAGTGGGTTGCCCTCCTCCAGGGGATCTTCCGGACCCAGGGATAGAACCCAGGTTCTCCGAATTGCAGGCAGATTCTTTACCACTGAGCCACAGGGGTAAGCCCAACTTGAGTAAGTATTAAATCTAGCATTTTCCTTAAGGCTTTTGGGATAAGACCTGAAAGATCACAATTTGTAAGGAGTTGAGACTATCTCAAAGTAGTGAAAGGTTATTTGGAACAAACTTAAGTTGTTCGTAATTTCCCATAGAAACAATGTTGTAAGTAATTTGTAATGTTGTAAGTAATGTCACTTACTGACAATTTATTTGTGCTAGCTGCTGTTTTAAGTGATAAATGCAAACACTATTTAATCCTCAAAGTAATCTTTTGAGGTAGGTATTATTTATGCCTTCTTTTTTAAGAATTGGAAACTGAGACATAGTGATATTAACAAACTTACAGCCACATAGCAAGTAAGTAGTGGAGCAGGGATTTAAACCTGGGCATGCTTCATTACTGAACTGGACTACTTAGATAGTCTGATTCTGTAATCTGCCTATGTAATGGGTTAATGATCGTTTATGACTGGCCTGGAATCCTGACCATCATTAACATCGTTATTTCAGTGTTATCATCATTGTCCATCTTTTTTCCTAATTGAAGCGTACTTCCTTTCATTTCCATAGCACTGTACTTTCGGACTTGGCTCTTTCCTCTCTGGGCTGCTGCTTTTCCTGTTCTTCACTAGTTCTTAACTCTTCTGATCTCCACATGGTGTTTCCTTAGGGTTTGGGGTTGATAGGATTTCTTGTCCATTCTGTGCTTTGTTCTAGGATATCACATCCATGCCCATGACTTAAAATACCATCTCTAGAGATGCCCATATATACATCTAAAGCCCACACATCTTCTGAGCACCTAGTTGCGTATCCATCTACCTCTTCAAGCTTTTATTGGGCACGTAGCAGGAATCATTAGTGATGAGCTCATACTTTCCCCCATCCACCCCACCTCTGCTTCTCAAGTGAAGCTTTTCTCAGTCACGCCTCTGTCCATCTAGTTGATCAGGCCAGAACCTGGGAGTTGTGCATGCTCTGTCACCAAACCTTGCTGACTTTTATTTCATCTCTTAATAATGTCTTGAAATTGTCTACTTTGTATTTCTGCTGCTCCAGCCTGATCCAAGCCACCATTATTTTTTTCTTGGATAACTAAATAATCTTAAATCTTTCCTTTCCTTCCTTCAGTTCATTCCTTTATTTTTTTAAATGGAAGTATAGTTGGTTTGGGGTTCCCTGGTGGCTCAGGTGGTAGAGAATCTGCCTGCAATGTGGAAGACCTGGGTTTGATCCCTGGGTTGGGAAGACCCCCTGGAGGAGGGCATGGCAACCCACTCCAGTACTTTTGCCTGGAGAATCCCCATGGACAGAGGAGCCTGGCTGGCTCCATGGGGTTGAAAAAAGNCAATGTGGAAGACCTGGGTTTGATCCCTGGGTTGGGAAGACCCCCTGGAGGAGGGCATGGCAACCCACTCCAGTACTTTTGCCTGGAGAATCCCCATGGACAGAGGAGCCTGGCTGGCTCCATGGGGTTGAAAAAAGTCAGATGCAACTAAGCACAAGCACATGGTTGATTTACAATGTTGTGCCAATCTCTGCTGAACAGCAAAGTGACTCAGTTTTACACATATATATATATTCCATTCTTTTTAAAATATTCTTTTCCATTATTGTTTATCCCAGGAGATTGGATATAGTTCCCCGTGCTATACAGTAGGACCTTGTTATTTATCCATTCTAAATGTAATTGTTTACATCTACAACCCCAAATTCCCAGTCCATTCCTCTGCCTCTCTCACTTCAGTTTGTTCTGTTCATAGAATTCAGAGTGATTTTAATTTAGTTTAATTTTTGGCTATGCCAGGTCTTAGTTGTGGCACTTGGGATCTTTCTTGTAGCATTTGGGATCAGTTCCCTCATCAGGTATCAAACCTGACCCCTTGCATTGTGAGCATGGAGTCTTAACCACTGGACCACCAGGGAAGTCCCAGAGTGGTTTTTAAAAACACAAATCTACCAGTTTGATCATGTTGTTCCTTTGCTTAGTACCTTTCCATTGCGACTCCTACACCTTAAGGTCAAGGTTTTAAAAATCTGAAATGTGTTGAATATAGTCCTGCATTTACTGGTCCATTTAAAATTCCTTGGGTCATCCTAAATTGCTTTCTACCTTAAAGCTCTCCTACACCCTGTCCCTTCCACCTATCTCTCACCCTTTCTCTATCTCCCAACCTGACTTCTTAAGGTATTTCATGTTAGAAACCTGCTGCCTTTCAACCTCTGCTCCCTGTTGTTCTGTGCAATGGTATATACATACTGTGTTTCAGCAAAATTCTTAGAAATGTAATTACATACCTATATGCTGTTTAGGTGGGGCTTCCCGGGTGGCTCAGTGCTAAAGAATCCACCTGCAATGCAGGAGACAGAAAGTCGCTAGTTTGATCCCTGGGTTGGGAAGATCCCCTGGAGGAGGAAATGGCAACCCATTCCAGTATTCTTGCCTGGAGAATCCCATGGACAGAGGAGCCTGTTGGGCTGCAGTTCATAGCGTCAAAGAGTTGGACACAGCGGAAGCCACTGAGCACGCATGATAACTGTTTATAGATGCCTTCCTCTTTAGAATGGAAGTTCTTTGAGGGACACGTGTGTTTTGCCTACTGGTACTTACTTTTTTGTTGCTTAGTCACTAAGTCATGTCTGACTCTTTGTGTCCCCATGGGCTATAGCCCATCAGAGGCCTCTGTCCATGGGATTTCCTTCTCCAGAGGATCTTCCCAGCCTAGGGAACCTGTGTATCTTGCCTCTCATGCACTGCAGATTCTTTACCACTGAGCCGCCAGGGAAGATGGTACTCTAGTGCCTGGCATATGAAAGTTAAAGTGGAATCGCTCAGTCGTGTCTGTCGTGTCTTTGTGACCCCATGGACTATAGCCTACCAGGCTCCTCCGTCCATGGGATTTTCCAGGCAAGAGTACTGGAGTGGGCTGCCATTTCCTTCTCTAGGGGATCTTCACAACCCAGAGGTCGAACCCAGGTCTCCTGCATTGCAGACAGTGCTTTACCATCTGAGCTTGGTACATAATTGTTGTTTAATTTTAATACTTATTTATGGCATGAAAGCCAGAACTCTCTTTTAGCATGGGAATTGGAAACCCTTTGCTCTTTGCTGCAGTCTCTAGTGCCATTCCCCATCTTCCCTGTCTGCTCTGTAGTTGGGAACAGAATGAAGGGTTTAGGGCATTTGTGATCGTCATTGGTAGGAAGTGTGGAGGTGTAGGCCACTGCTTGCTTTCCCCCTTTCCTTGTTATACTCTCTGGAACGGTGTGAGCACTAAAACACAGGATTTTTCTTTCTTTCATTAAACAAATATTTGTGTGTCCACTATATGCAAGGAACTGTTGCCTTTATCAAGTATATTTCTGCAGTGAAAGCTTGAGAAGTCCAATGTCAAATTCATTCACTCATTAAAATGTACTGAGCATCTCTGAGTTTCTGTTACTAAGCTAAGTTCTACAGGGTACTGCAAAAATGAAGGAGACACTGTCCTACCTGTCAAAGAACTTGCGATCCAATAAATGGAGTGTTACCTTTAAAAACTGTGAATCAGCGTAAATTATTTTCAAATCTCTATCTTTAGATTCATATCTAGCTATCTCCCTGTCATCTCCATTTGGGTATTGAATAACTATTTCAAACATAATATATCTAAAACATGATTATTGCCCTAACTGCGCAACCACATTCTCCTTTAATCTTCCCCATCTCCGTAAATAATGCTGCTGTTTACTTTGTAGCTCATGCCTAAGAGTTTGGAGCCATCTGTGATTCATTTCTTTCATATCCACTCCCTCAGTAAATCCTGCTGGTTTGATCTCCATATGTATGTGTTTCCACATGGACAGTTGAGCTGCCTCCTTGTTTCCACTTTAGCCTTTCTATAATACAGTTTATTAACAGGCAGAGTTAACATTTCAACATATAAATCAGGTAATGTCATTACCCTGCTTACAACCTCCTTGTGTTACTCAGGAAAATACAGAGTCCTTATCGTGGCCTCTGAGGTCGTAAGGGATCTGAGCCTCGGCTCATTCTCCAACCTAATCATTCCACTCCATCCACCATCCTTCAGCCACATGGGCCTTATTTTTATTCCTGAAACATGCTAAGATTATCTGTGTCTTAGGAATTTTGCACTGGTTGTTCTTTTTATCTGGAGTTTCTTTACAGGTCTTTGCTGCTACTTCTGGACATGTAGGTCTTCACCCGATGTTACACCTCAGAAAGATCTCTGTCCAATGTAGAGTAACTTCTCATCACTGTATTATATCACGGAGTTTTATTTTCTTCTTTGTATTATCACTCTGTGAAGTAATCTTGTGGATTTATATGTATCACTTGGCTTCCCTGGTAGCACAGCTGGTAAAGAATCCGCCTGCAATGCAGGAGACCCTGGTTTGATTCTTGGATTGGGAAGATGGAGGAGGGCATGGAAGCCCACTCTAGTATTCTTGCCTGGAAAATCCCCATGTACAGAGGAGCCTGGTGGACTACAGTCCATGTGGTCACAAAGAGTCGGATACCACTGAGTGACTAAGCACGTATGTATCACTTATTACTGCCCTTCCCCATACCGCTAACCACCACTAGTAGAATGCATGTTCCATGAGAACAGGGAGCTATCTTGTTCACATCTGTTGAAGGCAGTTTAGAGAAATGATTGATAGGATAAGCTCTGGGGCAGGGGGTTGTATTTTGACTCCACTACTTGGCAATATGATCTTAAAGAAGTCTCTTAATTGTTCTGTTCCTGAAGTGCCTTGTGTGAAAACAGGAAGTTTTTTTTGAAGATTGAATGAGAACGCAGAAAAGCGTTTAGAATGGTGTCTGGCATATAGAATAGTGTATAGCATCTGAGCATTATTGTCAGCACTTAGAACAATATCGGGCACATTGTCAGTGCACATAAAACATTCAGTGTTTGAAAGAAATGACTATAGTCCTGGGCAGAATGCTTGTGGTTTTTTTTTTTTTTTAAGAGGTATAAAAATGTTTGGGGGACTTCAAGGGAAAAGTTATATTGCGCTCAAGAGGATTAAGGAAGCATTTTTCAGGGGTATAGCATACAGACTGATCTGAATTTTTGTTAACCTTGATTAAATGACATAAAGTATTAGCAGAAAAAAGGCACTTCCGAGAGCAAGTGTTCTGAAGTGAGAGGGAGTGGGATCTGCTGGATTAGTTAAGGGGAGGTCCTTGAACTGGCACAGCATCACTTCTGTCGAAGGTTACTGCTCAGAGCAGCCCTGGGCGCAGTACAGAGAAGGCCTCATTGGTGAGGTCACCAGAGTAATACTCTCCCACAGTGTATCAGTACTAAATTTTCGAGGGCTTTTGATGACAGACAATGGAGTTTAGTCTCTACGGCTGAGTAGCGAGCTTTGAAATTCGGATTTTTAACAGGCATGATGATGATGATGATGATGATGATATCAGCCCCCAAAAAGAGTTTTAGATTAATTTGACAGTCAAGTTCAGAATGCTTGAAGAAGTATCATTTCACTAAGATGTGAGGAAAGAGCATGTGTAAATGTCCTAAGGCCAAAACAATTCTGGTAATTCTCATTTCTGACTCAGTCTAACCCTAGATCAGTGCTTGTCAAATTTAAGAGTTCTTCAGAATCAGCCAGAGGGCTTGTTGAAATACAAGCTGCTGGATCTAACCCCAGAGTTTTTGAATCAAGAAATCTGAGGTGGAGCCCAATAATTTGCGTTTCTAACTAGTTCTTAGGTGATGCTAGTGATGTTTATCACCTTATCACCCTCTTCTTGCCATTCTTATCTCTGCTTAAAAATCTTCTCTTCATGAAGGTGTTCCCTTACCACCAAATCTCAGTGGCCCCACCCGGTTTGTCTTTTCATACTGTTCATGGGGTTCTCCAGGCACGAATGCTGAAGTGATTTGCCATTCCCTTCTCCAGTGGACCACATTTTGTATGAACTCTCCACCATGATCCGTCCATCTTGGGTGGCCCTACACAGCATGGCTCATAGTTTCATTGAGTTAGACAAGGCTGGGATTCATGTGATCAGTTTGGTTAGTTTTCTGTGATTGTGTTCAGTTTGGACATGTAACAACGGACTCTTTGAAAACTGGGAAAGGAGTACATCAAGGCTGTATATTGTCACCCTGCTTATTTAACTTATATGCAGAATACATCATGAGATATGCTGTACTGGATGAAGCATTGCTGGGAGAAATTGGAATCAAGATTGCTGGGAGAAATATCTATAACCTCAGATATGCAGATAACATCACCCTTATGGCAGAAAGTGAAGAAGAACTAAAGAGCCTCTTGATGAAAGTGAAAGAGGAAAGTGAAAAAGTTGGCTTAAAATTCAACATTCAGAAAACTAAGATCATGGTACCCGGTCCTATCACTTCATGACAAATAGATGGGGAAACAATGGAAACAGTGAGAGACTTTATTTTGGGGGGCTCCAAAATCACTGCAGATGGTCACTGCTACCACGAAATTAAAAGACACTTGCTCCTTTGAAGAAAAGCTATGACCAACCTAGACAGCCTATTAAAAAGCAGAGACATTACCTTGCTGACAAAGTCTGTCTAGTCAAAGCTATGGTTTTTCCAGTAGCCATGTATGGATGTGAGAGTTGGACTATAAAGAAAGCTGAGTGCTGAAGGATTAATGCTTTTGAACTGTGGTGTTAGAGAAGACTCTTGTGAGTCCTTTGAACTGCAAGGAGATCAAACCAGTCAATCCTAAAGGAAATCAGTCCTGAATATTCATTGGAAGGACTGACTGATGCTAAAGCTGAAACTCCAGTACTTTGGCCACCCAATGGGAAGAACTGACTCATTGGAAAAGACTCTGATGCTGGGGAAAAATTGAAGGCAGGAGGAGAAGGGGATGACAGAGGATGAAATGGTTGGATGGCATCATCAACTCGATGGACATGACTTTGAGCAAGCTCTGGGAGTTGGTGATGGACAGGGAAGCCTGGTGTGCTGCAGGCTGTGGGGTTGCAAAGTGTCAGAGATGACTGAGCAACTAAGTTGATCTGAACTGAACATAAGATATGGGAATTTTAGAGATGTTTACTGAGTGCCTGTCATGGCTTTTGGAGCTTGGAATATATTAGTGAACAAAACCTAGATCCATGCTCTGATGACTTTTAAACTGGGTATGTGGAGTGAGACAGATGATAAATAATAAACATAACTTTGTAAATTTTCTGGTATTTTGGTTACGTGAGGGCTTCCCTGGTGGCTCAGAGGTTAAAGCATCTGCCTCCAATGCGGGAGACCTGGGTTCGATCCCTGGGTTGGGAAGATCCCCTGGAGAAGGAAATGGCAACCCACTCCAGTATTCTTGCCTGGAGAATCCCATGGATGGAGGAACCTGGTAGGCTACAGTCCACGGGGTCACAAAGAGTCAGACACGACTGAGCGACTTCACCGCACCTCACCTCTTCACCTTGGTTAAGTGATAGGAGAAAACACAGGGTTATGAAGAATGGAAGGTGAATGAGGAAGGCAATGTAGATTTAAATTGCAGTCTAATTGAAATAGTGATATTTGGTAGTCTTTTGAAAAGAAGTATTTTACACTGAGAAACAGTCCTTCAGTAAGAGAAACAGTACTTCAATAAGAGGTCCCCCTCCCCACCTTCAGTGACGCAAGTAAGACTACAACCTTTGTTTAAAAACATATTGCCTACTCTTTTGCTAAACTTACATACAAAATGTCTTCCTTCTTTGTGAAATGTTTGTCTTTTGTTGCTGCTGCTGCTGTTCTAAATTTTAGGAACATACTAGATGACTTATTAACAGGATGTTACACAGTTTCTGAATTTCCCTTGGGCCAGTCTAGCTAGGCTTTTTCCCTCCTAGGCCTTTCTGCAATTACGTTTTTGTTTGTTTTTTTCTTTTTGTTCAGTAGTAAGCATGTGTTCAAAAATGTATAGAGGTACTATATAACCTGAAGAGGTAAATGGGAGAGCACGGACCTAGTTTTAGCATATCCATTCATTTTTCTTTCATTTTTTTTTTTCTAGCATCATGACCACAGAATCTCCCTTGACCTCTGGCTCTTTTATCTCTGACAAAAGCACACCATTTTCCCATTGTTCCTTGAACAGCAACAAGAATGCTCTTATCTTGGGGTCTTTGGGCTGTTTCCTGTACTAGGACCACTCTTCCCTCTGATAATGTCTATAGGGCTTTCTCCCTCACTTCTTTCCGTTCAAAATGTTGCTTTGTTAGGCCCCTTCTTAGTGCCCCTGTCCCCATCTGTACTCCACTTTATCACTGTGTTGCCCAGTACCCTGCTTTAAGTTTCTTTGTAGCACTCGTCAGTCCTTGATAGTAAGTATTTCTATATTCTTGTTTATTGTTGACTCCTGTCCGTTAACCCTTGGATGTTTCTTGACTCTAATATCTCAGAGTTTAAATTTGGCCTCCTTTTCTTTAGGGATCCTGACTATGTAACTTATCCTATGTTTGTAGGCCTATAGGATATAAGTAAATATAAAATAATGAAATTTTTGTATGACTTAAATGCCATCATTCTCATTACTGTGTGATCACTGATCCTATTTAAATAACTTGGGACCAGATTTGTCTGACCTAGTGAAGCATGATAAACACAAAAATGTGGATAGGCTAAAATACTTTTGCTTGGATCTAACTAAATTAGATGGCTTAACATTTTTAAACATTTTTTATAGTGAGCAAACTGAATGTTGATCTGTTAGAACAGCTGGTACTATCCTCTTTTAAATAGACGTTAAGTTATTGAAATCAATTTGGTTTGGCTAGAGATACATAAATAAGGTTCAATGGACAGTGCCAAAGTAAGAATGTGAACCATTTGAAAGGATAGGGTTTAAATAGAACAGTGGTGATAAAAAAAAAAAAAAAAAAACAAGAGATGGTCTTTTGCTGTTAGTATCTTTGTATTACTTTTTTCTTTTTAACAAGAGCAAGTTTGGACCCAATGATCCTAACTTACAGCATAGAAGATGATGGCTCCAGACTTGCTATTAAAAGCTAATCTAGGGCTTTCCTGATGGCTCAGTGGTAAAGAATCTTCTCGCCAGTGCAGGAGATGGGTTCAGTCCCTAGTCGGGGAAGATCCCACACTTGCCGAGCAACTAAACCCGTGTGCCACAACTAGCGAACCTGTGCTGTAGAGCCTGGGAACGGCAGCTGCTGAGGCCCACGCGCCGTTAGAGGCCGTGCTCTGCAGCGAGAGAAGCCGCCGCAGCGAGGAAGCGGCTCGTTACAGCTAAAGAGTAGCCGCCACCTGCCACAACTAGGGAAAAGCTCGTGCAGCAGCGAAGACCCAGCATAGCCCCCCAAAAAGTTACATGTATGTTTTTTAAAGCTAATCTAGTATATCAGCCAATTAGCATATACCTATTTTGTGTACACCCTTTGTCCACTCAGGGCTTCCCTGATAGCTCAGTTGGTAAAGAATCTGCCTACAATGCAGGAGACCCTGGTTCCAAAATTGGGAAGATCCGCTGGTGAAGGGACAGGCTACCCATTCCAGTATTCTTAGGCTTCCTTTGTGGCTCAGCTGGTAAAGAGTCCGCCTGTATACGGGAGACCTGGGTTGGGAAGATCCCTTGGAGAAGGGAAAGGCAACCCACTCCAGTATTCTGGCCTGGAGAATTTCATGGACTGCATAGTCCATCAGGGCACAAAGAGTTGGACACGACTGAAAGTCTTTCACTTTTATTGTGCACCTTGGGTTTCCCTGGTGGCTCAGTAGTAAAGAATCTGCCTGCCATACAGGAGACATGGCTTCAATACCTGGGTTCAATCCCTGGGTCGGGAAGATCCCCTGGAGAAGGAAATGGCAACCCACTGCAGTATTCTGGCCTGGGAAATCCCATGGACAGAGGAGCCTGGTGGGCTACCGTCCATGGCTTCACAAGAGTCTGACATGACTTGGCGACTAACCAGCAGCGGTTCATTTAGCACCCTCATAAGGAATACTTTGGAGTGAGCGTGTCTGTTATTCAGGTTTAATGAACATGTTTATTAAGAAATTTTAAGTTACTTTAGCTTGTAAATTATGACACTGGAGTAACATTTTATGAAATCTTTTTAAACTGTTGTTTCAAAATATGTACCTTTTCTCCAATGTTCATTATAATTTCTTCTGTATTCACCTTTGTTTTGGACCAGGAATCTGTAACGTGAATTAGTAGAAGTTGATTTTTCTCTACTACAAACAGTAGCGGCATTTTTATTATGGAAAATTTTAAACCAAACACATTTAAAAACTATAATGAATCCACATGTATCCATTAGCCAGCTTCTACAGTTTTAGCACATGATCACTCTCCTTTCATATATGTCCCTACCAACTTTGTCTCCCTACTTTGTATTTACTTTGTTTTATTTCAAAGTGAATTTCACGCCATGTATGTGTCTCTTTCAGCCATCTGTATGTTTCTGAAAGATAAAGGCTTGAAAATTTTTAATATAACATGTAGGATATTTTAAGGCAGTATATAAATATTCTACTTTGGTATCTGAAATCAATCTTAAAATAGTATAAATAATATTGTACAATTGCTATTGTATAAAATACTAGTGGTTTTATTATAAGTTTCTGGTTAATGGGCTTACAAATTTCTGGAAATTTCCTTAAGAAAACATGTTGAGTATCTGGAAAATTTCTGATTACTTTTTAGTAAAATTTATAGGGCATGCCTGAAACTAACACAACATTGTAAATCAGCTATACGCCAATAAAAGTTTAAAAATTTATAGCAAAAGAAGAAATAGTATTGTATCAAAATGAAAGTTAAAAGTTTGGATTTTGAGTCTCCTGAAAATCTCTTTCCCTCCTCAAAAATGTTGTTTATCAGGTTCTTGTACTAAACCAAAAATGTACAAATGTTTGTATACAAAACTGTTCACAAGTGTGAATTATTGTGTGTATCTGTAGAAAGTATATATACACTCTAGAATTAAGTGTATATCTTCAGGAAGATTTTCCTTACCTAATGCCAGAAATCCTAGACCAGTTAATATTAGTGAACAAAATTATGATGACTTAAGAATTCAGCTCTACTAGTTTCTCAAACAAGGAAGAAATTTAACTTGGTAAGGGAAAGACCAGGCCACAATAAGATAAAAAAAGAAATTAAAAATATTTCATAGTACTTATATGTTTGAATCATGGAGACATGGATTCTGTTGTGTAGTATAAGAAGTAACCAGCTCTGTGTGTTCACTTTTAATAATCCCTTCCTAGCCTGAAATGAGAGAGAATCATTCGGGACCCACATGTCATTTTTGTCTGCCTCTTAAATGAATGTTAATTTCTGGACATAACAGATTGTTAGTACACTGCAGCAGTTCAAATCACAAAATAATTTGATTTGACAGATGTTATTTCTTTTAAAAGAAAAACATTCTAGAAAAATATTGGGGATTGGAAAAAATTGGACCTGAAATATTTTCTTTGTTCAAAGGAAAAGTCAGTAATGCAGGTGATGACAGAAATAAAAAAGGAAAATGGGATGGAATTTTGGAATTGTGTCCAATCCAGGTCTTGGTGACTCTTGTCATCACACAGATAGCCAACCACATGCCATATCACTGTCACATTCGATTTATTTCCCGACTGAACAAAAAGCGGAAGCTCTGAGTAGCCTTGACTTTGGCATCGTCTCTCTTGGGCATCTGTTACAAATGCCAAAGTCTGTCTCTCTTTGTTGTGGATAATATTTGGAGCTGGTAGATTGGTCTTTGAATATGTTCTCCTGTTCCACTAGGCAGGAAATACCATACTACTTATTTCACTTTCTTAGTGAAAAACAGAAACACCTTCTATTTAACAAATGTATCATTTATACAACCTGCAGTTGGATATTTTTTGTAAAGATCATTAATTATGTATATAAAATTAAAACAAATTTACTTAATTCAAGAAATAATACTTGATTTAACAATAACTGGTATAAAGGACCAGTTGTACTTCCTTTATACCAATTATCAGTCAGGGTCCTGCATGAAACATCATTTCTCTTAGATGATTCATTTGAGACCACTTCAGTGGTGAAGGGCTCAATAGTATGGTTAGGAGTACAATTAAGGGAACCAAAAAGGAATATTGAAACACTGAGTGAGTAACGGCAGTGTGAAGCCACTTCTAGGCCTGTGAAGGGACACCAGTTACTAGAGCCCAGATGGAACTGTAGTTGTGAAAACATGCAGCATGGCTGGAACCATGGTTGTGATACAGGGAGGGAATGGACGGGTAACACGCAGGCTTCTCTCTTCTGCTTTCTGATCTCCTACAGAACCTACCTCTAATGGCCCCTGAAGAGCCAAGGTGATGCAGTATACAGAAATTATGTATGTAATGAGATAGTCTTAAAAAAAAAAATTAAGGCCCAAAGAAGCTGTAAGATGATGCGCTCCCATTAGAGATAGTGATTGCAAGCCATTTGACTCCTCCAACACTTTCTAAAAAAAATTAACAGTTTTATTAAGATTTAATTTACATACCATAAAATTCTCCCACATATTAAGTATACAGTTCAATAAGTTTTAGTATATTTATATCACCAGTGTCACCACAGTCTAATGTTTGAACATTTTCATTACCCCCGAAAGAAACCTCATTCCCTATTCTCAGCCTGAGTCCTAGGCAACCATTAATTCATTTAATGTCTGTAGATTTGTTTTCCCTGGACATTTAGTATAAATGGACTCATAAAATAAGTGTTCTTTCGTGTTTGGTTTCTTTGCCTAAGCATAATGTTTTTGAGAGCCATCCCTGTTATAGCATGTATCAGGACTTAGAAATGCTTATAATGGAATAATATTCCATTGTTTAGATATAGCTTGCTTCCCAGGTAGCTCTAGTGGCACAGAATCTTCCTGCCAGTGCAGGAGACATAAGAGACGCAGGTTCGATCCCTGGAGCAAGAAGTTCCCCTGGAGAGGAAAATGGCAACCCACTCCAGTATTCTTGCCTGGAAAATCCCTTGGACAGAGGAGCATGGCAGGCTACAGTCCATAGGGTTCCAAAATTTTGGACATGACTAAAGCAATTTAGCACACTTTTGCTTATTCCCTAGCTGATGGACATTTGAGTTGTTGTCACTTTTTGGCCTTTGTGAATATTGCTTCTGTGAACATTTATGTAGAAGTATTTAAATGAAAATATGTTTCATTTTCCTTGTGCAGGAAAATTCTACCTGGGAATAGAATTGTTGGGTCATGTGATAATGGTGTTTCACATTTTGAGGAGCTCTACCAGCCTTTTAAAAGTGGATGTGCCATTTTACATTCCAACCAGCAACGTGTGAGGCTTCTAGTTTCTCTATATCCTTGTCAACATTTGTGATTATACCGGTGTTTCTTTTTTTCAATTATAGCCATTACTCTCCTGAAGAGTTTACTATTTTTAACGCAGAGTTGTCTCTTCTCACGTGATATTCTGCAAAGTCAGGTTCAAAGGAAAAGAGGTTATCTTTTATCATCAACCACCTTATTATTTTCACTTTTTTTAAACTAAAGGACATCACAGTGGAATTACTCATCAGTTAGTAGCCAACTTCATTAAGCTCTACATCCCTTAACACTTGTTTTTTTT
>SJYX01001118.1:0-15543 GCA_006410675.1 Oreotragus oreotragus | reverse complement strand
CAAAGGCTGTGAAAAGAGACAAAGAAGGCCACTACATAATGATCAAAGGATCAATCCAAGAAGAAGATATAACAATTATAAATATATATGCACCCAACATAGGAGCACCGCAATATGTAAGACAAATGCTAACAAGTATGAAAGGGGAAATTGACAATAACACAATAATAGTGGGAGACTTTAATACCCCACTCACACCTATGGACAGATCAACTAAACAGAAAATTAACAAAGAAACGCAAACTTTAAATGATACAATAGACCAGTTAGACCTAATTGATATCTATAGGACATTTCACCCCAAAACAATGAATTTCACCTTTTTCTCAAGTGCTCACGGAACCTTCTCCAGGATAGATCACATCCTGGGACATAAATCTAACCTTGATAAATTCAAAAAAATCGAAATCATTCCAAGCATCTTTTCTGACCAATAATGCATTAAGATTAGATCTCAGTTACAGGAGAAAAACTATTAAAAAATCCAACATTTGGAGGCTGAACAACACGCTTCTGAATAACCAACAAATCACAGAAGAAATCAAAAAAGAAATCAAAATATGCATAGAAATGAATGAAAATGAAAACACAACAACCCAAAACCTGTGGGACACTATAAAAGCAGTGCTAAGAGGAAAGTTCATAGCAATACAGGCATACCTCAGGAAACAAGAAAAAAGTCAAATAAATAACACTTGTTTTTAAAGCAGTTTTTAGTGAAACTTGGGGCTACTTATATATAGTAACGTTTGTATGAGAGGGCTGTTATGACAATAAAAGGTCTATTTGAGTTTAAGATTTCCTTTGTTTTCAGTTTTAGTTTGGGAACTAAGGGAAGTTTTGTAGCACATAGCAGCTAGAGTCACCTTTTTAAAGTGTTATTTCCCACCCCTTGCTTAAAAATCCTTCCGTTGTTTTCCATTGCACTTGAAATGCAGTAGAACCCAGACTTTTTGTTGTACCCCACAGGCTTGTCATGTTTGCCCCTGCCTGCTGTCTCTCCAGTGGCGGGGCCTGCTGGCACTCTCCTCTTCCCTCAGTACACTCGAAGCATGTTGGTCTTCTTTCAGCTGCTCTCTGTACCCAGCTTGCCCACCTCAGGTCACACAGAACTCTTTCCTCTTCTCTTCCTGTGGTTTGGCACAAGGCTAGCTTACTGCCTATCCCCTTTCCATGGAGACTTCTGCTGATTGCTGTGTCTTCCGTAAGTAAGTGTCCCACTCACTTCAGTCCTCAGCTCATTTCTCAGGGAGGATGTTCTTTGGGCAATTGCATCCACTTTCTTGACTTCAAAAATACCCAGCTGGTAATAATACCCAATTTTTAATTGTCAGCTCAGTTTTCTTTCCTGAGTTCCAAGTGGGAATGTTCACTGGCCCTGTTTTATTTCCCACATTAACTCTTACAAATACCGTCTGTGCTGTGCTTAGTTGCTCAGTCGTGTCTGACTCTTTGTGACCTCAGGGACTAGCCCGCCAGGCCCCTCTGGCCATGGGAGTTCTCCAGGCAAGAATACTGGAGTGGGTTGCTGTGCCCTCCTTCAGGGGATCTTTCCACTCCAGGGATTGAACCCAGCTCTCCCCCATTGCAGGAGGATTCTTTACCATCTGAGCTAGCAGGAAAACCCAAGAATATTGGAGTCGGTAGCCTATCCCTTCTCCAGGGGATCTTCCCAGCCCAGGAATCAAACTGGGATCTCCTGCATTGCAGGCGATTCTTTACCAGCTGAGCTATCAGGGAACACCTTACCTCAAATTTAATGCATCCTCCATCAGGCTCCTTCAGATTGGTTCAGCCTTATGAGTGGCTCCCCATCATTCATGGTTCCTTCATCTTCCTCCACAAATTGTTGTTGGCCAAGTCTTGTCAGTTCTGTTTTTCAAGATTTCTTAGATGTCTTAACTATTGCCACTGTTCTTTCTGTCCTTATCATTTTTTACCTAGATTTCTGCAGTAGGATCCTGGCCTTTCTACTTCAGGCTTCCTCTGTTCTTCACAGTGCTTCTCAGATTGTCCTTCTAAGAGTGATTTCCCTCTTCCTGGTATATGGCAGAGTTGAGAGATGATGCTGATGAGCGCCCCTGGTTAAAAACCATTCTTTTAAAATACAAGTAATCGTTTAGCACTGATTAAAATTCTTCAGATGCTCTTCTTTCCCTTGAGATAAATGTGAGATTCTTGACATGTGATTTTCTACAGTATGGCTCCTGTCTGACTCATAATCCCCGTCCCTAGTACAACCATGCAGAATTACTTATAGGTCTAACGTATCATCTTATTTACATTTCCAGGTCTTTATATTTGGTGGTGTTTTCTTCCTGAAATACTCTTCTTTCCTTGAATAATTTCTCCTCTTTCTTTCAGTACTCACGTGTCATTTCCTAGAGGTAAGCCTTATATTATGTAATGTTTGTTCATTTGTTTACTTAATGCCTTTTTATTTCTGTGTCTTCTAGTACCTAGCATATAATGCTTGGCAGTCATTAAATGTCAGTTGTATAGATGCACGCCTCATCTTTTAAGTGCAAGTAATAATAGCATTGATTGAACATGATGTGCCAAACACAATACTGTGGTAAATGATGTCTGTATATACATACACACATATATATGCTGTGTGTGCTCACTCATGTCCGATTCTCTGCGATCCAGTGGGCTGTAACCTGGCAGGCTCCTCTGTCTGTGGGATTCTCCAGGCAATAATACTGGAGTGGGTTGCCATTTCCTACTCCAGGGGGTCTTCCTGTCCCAGGGATCAAACTCATGTCTTCTGCATTGGGAAGTGGATTCTTTGCCACTAGCACCACCTGGGAAGCATATATATATATATGGCCATATACATATGCTTTATCATTTACTCTTAAAACCTGGAGAGTAAGGAATGTGCATGTTATTATTCATCATAGTTTACAGTTAAAGAAACAGAGACTATCCGGTTAGCCTCAATAATTTGTAGAGTATGGCTATACAGAGCTGGATTTGAATCTTGTGGCTTATTTACAGAGCTTGTGTGTGTGTGTGTTTTACAGCTATTACCAAGTTGTTTCATGGTTCATTAAAGACTGATTCTTATGCTTTAGGTTTTTTTTTTAATTCTCAGGCTACAATTAGCTAAAATTTAAAAAAAATTATTTTATCTGACATATAGGTATGAGTGGGACAGACGTGCTAGACAGAGTTCTCCATGCATAGGTAACTCAGTGAACTCGGTGTTACCACTCTACTGTTTTGAAGACAGATTTTATACTGAAGAATAGTGTGTGGGCTTTGCTGGTGGTCCAGTGGCTGAGAGTCCACCTTGCACTCCAGGGGACATGAGTTTGATCCCTAGCCCAGGAAGACCTCGCATATGACGAAGCACCGAAGCCCATGCTCCACAACAGGAGAAGCCCATGCACTGCAGTTAGAGAGTGGCCCCTGCTTATGCAGCTAGAGAAAGCCTGTGCACAGCAGGAAAGACTCAGAACAGCCAGAAGTAAATAAATACAAATTTTAAAAAATACTGTGTGATAGATGAAGTGAAAATATTTAGTGTAACTCAGAATATTAGAAATACACAGAACAGGATCTTACCTGGTGGTCCAGAGGTTAGGACTCCATGCTTCCATTGTAGGGAGTGTGGGTTTGATCCCTGGTTGGGGAACTAAGATCCCACATGCGAGAAAACAAAATGAATACACAGAAAATTAGGCTTCATAAATAGGAAAACTAGGATTCCATATGCTTTGCTGAAAGTCTTGACGTATGTTATTTACAGAATCAGGACTGGAATCTGGGCCCCCTAACTTCCAAACCAGAGTTCTTATGTTTCTCAACTTTGAAAAGTTAATACCTACGACTAAAACAATATTTTCCAAGTTAAAAAAAAATCTGTTTTTGTTATATTAGAATATCTATATTTTCAATGACCAGGTTCTTTAACACAGAGAAAAAAATAATGTGACTACTTAAGGCAAAATCATTCACTCAGCCTTAAGTAACTTATTACTTGTGTGCAAGTACTGGCTTGTTTACCTGGGATTTAACATATTTCATGGAACTTTTGCTAATTGATTTTTAAAACTTGGAATGTGTTTTATTTCTTAAGTATTATGGACATAAGAGTATGCTACCCAAGGAGAATGTTCTTAATTTGGGCTTCAGTAATTAAATCCATTGAATAGTGGCCTGGTTAGAGCTCTGCTTTATATTGAAAACTCTCATAGAATGCCTAGAATTAATAGAAGTCTCAAAGGTATTCGAGTTTTTTTAAGAAAGGGTTGATCTATTAGCTTAGTCCTTCATTTTTTATTTTCCAAGCTTTATCAGGATGCCAGGCAATCAGGTCAGGTACTCAGTACATATTTGCTTGAGAGGTGATTGAGCTGTAACTTAAAGGTGATTCCTTTTCTGAAACTGAACGTAGATTGTAATTATTTATGAGTTATCTACGATGTGCCAGATACTGTTTTGTGTGCTGGGGTTATAGCAGTGAAGAAAGCAAAGGCCCTGTCCTCATGGAATTTTCATTTTAGTGGCTAATAGGCAAGCTAGTAAATAATGTCAAGTATTTATTAGTGCTCTGGAGAAAAACAAAGCAAGAAAACAGAGTCAGGCAATGTGGAAAGAGGACGGAGGAAGGATGTTGTTTTATATCCCATGGTCAGGGAAGTCTTCTGTGAGGTGAGGTTTGAGCAGAGACCTGAGGGGAAATGAGCTTTTTATGTTTAAGGAGGAGCAGCCAGAAGACCTGGGTGGCTGGAGTGGAGAACAGATAAAATTGGAGGTTTAAGGGAGCAACAGTTGGGTAACTTAGTGCATTGAGAATTATAAGAACTTTGGCTTTTACTAGAGTGGGATGGGAAGCCATTGGACAGATTTAGCGTAAGAGTTTTTGTGTTTTGGCTTTACTTTTTTTTTAAAACATTATTGAACTTACAACTCTGTTAGTTCCAGGTATACAACATACTGATGCAGTATTTCTGTACATTCCAAAATAGTTACCATCTGTTACCATACAGAATTACTGTATTATTGACTATATTCCTCATGCTGTGCATTTCATCACTGTGACTCATTTATTTCATAATTGGGAATTTGTACTTCTTAATCTCCCTCACCTGTTGCACTCATCCCCCCGTAAGATGTACAGATGGCCAACAAACACATGAAAAAATGTTTAATATAACTCATCATCAGGGTAATGCAAATCAAAGCACAGTACACATTACACCTGTTAGAATGGCCGTTGTCAAAAAAACAGTAAGTGTTGGATAAGATGCGGAGGAAAGGCAGCCCTTAGGCGCTGTTGGGAATGTCAGTTGCAACTACTATGGAAAACAGTATGGAGACTGCTCAAAATATTAAAAATAAAACTATCATAAGACTTCACTGTTAAGGGAGTGACTCAGCTGAGAGTGGGGAGTGGGAGGGGTTAGGGCAGAAGCAGAGAGACCAATTAGGAGATTATGATTATTCTTTGCCTGTTAAAAAAATGATTGGAATTTGCATGGATATATGGAAATAAGGCAAAACAAAAAAACAACACCAGAACCTCCTGATATTTAAATTATGTTGATCTTTATTCTTAGTTGTAAAAAGGTTTCCAGATTTGACTATGGCTTATAGCTTTTTCTTAGTGTAGACTGTATTTCTGAGAACCCTGTTTAAAAAAAAATTTTTTTGGCTGCACATCTCAGCTTTTAGGATCTTAGTTCGTAACCAGGGATTGAACCCCGGCCCTGGGGTTTGTCAGGTTTCTACACTGTAAAGTTATGGTTGTTTTTTTTTTTTTGGTCCTCTTTTCAGTACTGTCCTCTTTGGAAGAAAATTGCTATGTGTAGCCCATTGCACACAGCACATTGCTATGTGCAGAGTGGGGAGTTATGGTCTACCTCCTTGAATGTAGAATTGCTGCACAAATTATTTAGTATTCTTCAAGGGAGATTTGTGGTTTTTCCCTCTTTTTATTTACTTAATTTTATCAGCATAGACTCGTAGATATATACTACTTAATTTTCTTTGTTCAAAATGTTCCAGCTTTGGTTATTGGGAGCTCTGTCAATTTGCCTCTTTGTCCCTTTGACATAGCCCCATAAATTTAAGGTTTTTTCCCCCCTTTCTCTGTTTGTTTGGTCAGGAAGAAAATGCAAGGATGCTCAACTTCTTTAGGTAAATGAAAATCAAAACCACAGTGAGGTACCTCTTCACATCTACAAGGATGGGTATTATAATAAATAAATTTAAAAAAACAGCCAATAAGAAGTATCAGCAAGGGTGTTGAGAAATTGCAACTCATTAAATGTTGTTGGTGGAAATGTTAAATAGTATAGCCAATTTGGTTGCTGCTGTTCCTCAAAATGTGAAACATGGAGTTACCATAAGACCAGAATTCCACTCCTAGGTATATACCCAAGAAAATTAAAACTATCCATCTGGACAAATCTTTATTGAATGTTCGCTGTTGTTGTTTGATCTCTAGGTCATGTCTAACTCTTCGACTCCATGGATGGCAGCACACCAGGCTTCCCTGTCCTTCACCATTTCCTAGAGTTTGCTCAAACTCACGTCCATTGAGTCGGTGATGCCATCCAACCATCTCATCCTCTCTGGTCCCCTTTTTCCTCCTGCCTTCAGTCTTTCCCAGAATCAGGCTCTTTTGCAATAGGTGGCCAAAGTATTGGAGCTACAGCATCAGTCCTTCCAATGATTTCCTTTAGGATTGACTGGTTTGATCTCCTTGAAGTCCAAGGGATTCTCAAGCCAGCACCTCACTTTTAAGGCATCAGTTCTTCTGCGCATAGCCTTTTTTATTGTCCAGCTATCACATCCATACATGACCACAGGAAAAGCCATAGCTTTGACTATACAGACCTTTGTTGGCAAAGTAATATCTCTTCTTTTTAATATACTGTCTAGGTTTGTTATCACAACCTTGTCTAACTCGATGAAACTATGAGCCATGCCAAGTAGGGCCTCCCAAGATGGTCAGGTCATGGTGGAGAGTTCTGACAAAACGTGGTCCCCTGGAGAAGGGAATGGCAAACCATTTCAATATTCTTGCCTTGAGAACCACATGAACAGTATGAGAAGGCAAAAAGATAGGACACTGAAAGATGAATTGCCCAGGTTGGTAGGTGCCCAGTAGGTTACTGGAGAAGAGTGGAGAAATAGCTCCAGAAAGAATGAAGAGGCTGAGCCAAAACAAAAACAACACCCAGTTGTGGATGGGACTGGTGATGGAATTAAAGTCTAGTGCTGTAAAGAACAGTATTACATAGGAACTTGAAATGTTAGGTCCGTGAATCAAGGTAAATTGGAAGTGGTCAAATAGGAGTTGGCAAGAGTGAACATCGACATTTTAGGAATCAGTGAACTGAAGTGAACTGGAATGGGCAGATTTAATTCAGATGGCCATTATATCTACTGCTGTGAGCAAGAATCCCTTAAAAGAAATGGAGTAGCCCTTATAGTCAACAAAAAGAGTTTGGAATGCAGTACTTGGGTGCAGTCTCAAAAACGACAGAATGATCACCGTTCATTTCCAGGGCAAACCATTTGATACCATAGTAATCCAAGTCTGTGTTCCAACCACTGATGCTGAAGGAGCTGAAGTTCAACGGTTCTGTGAAGACTTACAAGACCTTCTAGAACTAACACCCAAAAAAGATGTCCTTTTCATCATAGGGGATTGGAATGCAAAAGTAGAAAGTCAAGAGAGAACCTAGAGTAACAGGCAAGTTTAGCCTTGGAGTACAAAATGAAGCAGGGCAAGAGAATGCACTGATCATAGCAAACACCCTCTTCTACCAACATGGAAGAAGATTCTACACATGGACATCATCAGATGGTCGATACCAAAATCAGATTGATTATATCCTTTGCAGGCAAAGATGGAGAAGCTCTACACAATCAGCAAAAACAAGACCAGGAGCTGATTGTGACGCATATTATGAACTCCTTATTGCAAAATTCAGACTTAAATTGAAGAAAGTGGGGAAAACTATTAGACCATTCAGATATGACCTAAATCAAATCCCTTATGATTATACAGTGGAAGTGACAAGTAGATTCAAGGGATTAGATCTGATAGAGTGCCTGAAGAACTATGAATGGAAGTTTGTAACATTCTATAGGAGGCAGTGAGCAAAACCATCCCCAAGAAGAAGAAATACAAAAGGCAAAATGGTCATCTGAGGAGGCCTTACAAATAGCTGAGAAAAGAAGAGAGGTGAAAGGCAAAGGAGAAAAGGAAAGATACATCAATCTGAATTCAGAGTTCCAGAGAATAACAAGGAGAGATAAGAAGGCCTTTTTAAGTAAACAGTGTAAAGAAATAGAGGAAAACAATAGAATGGGAAAGACTAGAGATCTCTTCAAGAAAATTAGAGATACCAAGGGAACATTTCATGCAAAGATGGGCTCAATAAAGGACAGAAATGGTATAGACCTACCAGAAGTAGGAGATACTAAGAAGAGGTCACAAGAATAGAAGAATTATACAAAAAAGATCTTCATGACCCAGATAGCCATGATGCTGTGTTCACTTACCTAGAGTGAGACATCCTGGAGTGCAAAATCAAATGGGCCTTAGGAAGCATCACTATGAAGAAAGCTAGTGGAGGTTATGGAATTCCAGCTGAACTATTTCAAATCCTAAAAGATGATGCTATTAAAGTGCTGCACTCAATATGCCAGCAAATTTAGAAAACTCAGCAGTGGCCATGGGACTGGAAAAGGTCAGGTTTCATTCCAATCTCAAAGAAAGGCAATGCCAAAGAATGCTCAAACTACCACACAATTGCACTCATTCACACACTAGAAAAGCAGTGTTCAAAATTCTCCAAGCTAGGCTTCTTCAACAGTATGTGAACCGAGAACTTCCATATGTTCAAACTGGTTTTAGAAAAGGCAGAGGAAACAGATCAAATTGCCAACATCCATTGTATCATAGAAAAAGCAAGAGAATTCCAGAAAAACATCTACTTCTGCTTCATTGATTACGCTAAAGCCTTTGACTGTGAAAACTGCAACAAACTGTGGAAAAATTTTAAAGAGATGGGAATACTAGACCACCTTAACTGCCTCCTGAGAAATCTGTATGCAGGTCAAGAAGCAAGTTAGGACCAGACGTGGAAGAACTGACTGGTTCCAAATTGGGAAAAGAATACGTCAAGGCTGTATATTGTCACCTTACTTATTTAAATTATATGCAAAATGCCAGACTGGATGAAGCACAAGCTGGAATCGATTGCTGGGGAAAATATCAATAACCTCAGATATACAGATGATACCACACTTATGGCAGAAAGCGAAGAGGAATTAAAGAGCCTCTTGATGAAAGTGAAAGAGGAGAGTGAAAAAGCTGGCTTAAAATTCAACATTCAGAAAACTAAGATCATGGCATCTGGTTCCATCACTTCATGGCAAATAGATGGGGAAACAATGGAAACAGTGACAGACTTTATTTTCTTGGGTTCCAAAATTCCTGCAGATGGTGACTGCAGCCATGAAATTAAAAGACACTTGCTCCTTGGAAGAAAAGCTGTGACCAACCTAGACAGCCTATTAAAAAGCAGAGATATTACTTTGCTGACAAAGGTCTGTCTGGTCAAAGCTATGGTTTTTCCAGTAGTCATGTATGGATGTGAGAGTTCGACTATAAAGAAAGCTGAGCGCCAAAGGATGGATGCTTTTGAACTGTGGTGTTAGAGAAGACTCTTGTGAGTCCTTTGGACCTCAAGGAGATAAAACCAGTCAATCCTAAAGAAAATCAGTCCTGAATATTCATTGGAAGGACTGATGCTGAAACTGAAACTCTAATACTTTGGCCACCTGATGGGAAGAACTGACTCATTTGAAAAGACCCTGATGCTGGGAAGGATTGAAGGCAGGAGGAGAAGGGGATGACAGAGAATGAGATGGTTGGGTGGCATCACCAACTTGATGGACCCGAGTTTGCACGTGCTCCGGGAGTTGGTGATGGGCAGGGAAGCCTGTTGCCGTTCATGAGGTCGCAGAGTCAGACATGACTGAGCAACTGAACTGAACTGAAGTTTGTCATAGCCTTTCTTTCAAGGAACAAACACCTTTGATTTCATGGCTGCAGTTACCATCCACCGTGATTTTGGAGCCCAAGAAAATCAAGTTTGTCACTGTTTCCATTGTTTCCCCACCTATTTGCCGTGAGGTGATGGGTCTGGATGCCATAATCTCAGTTTTTTAATATTGCGGTTTTTGTTGTTGTTGTTGTTGTTGTTGTTGTTTTTAGTTCTACCAGTTTGTTGCTAGCAGCCTATCTCCCTCCATCCTCATGCACGCATGCTCAATCATGCGTAACCCCATGGACTGCAGCCCACCAGGCTCCTCTGTCCATGGACTTTTCCAGGCAAGAATACTGGAGTGGGTTGCCTTTTCCTTCTCCATTGAATGTTGAATTTTAAGCCAGATTTTTCACTCTGTTGTTTCACCTTCATCAAGATATTGTTTAATTCCTCTTCACTTTCTGTCATTAGGGTGGTGTCATCTGCATATCTGAGATTATTGATACTTCTCCCAGCAATTTTGATTCCAGCTTGTGCTTCATCCATCCCCGCATGCCACATGATGTATTCTGCATAGAAGTTAAATAAGCAAGGTGATAATATACAGCCTTGATGTACTCCTTTCTCAAGTTGGAACCAGTCAGTTGTTCCATGTCTGTCACAGTATAATTCATAATAGCCCCAAATGGAAACAACCCAGTGTCCATCTGTTGATGAATAAACAAAATGTAGTGACTGTGTTCTGTGCTGAGTCGCTTCAGTTGATGTAGTAACTGTGTTCTGTGCTAAGTCGCTTCAGTTGTGTATGATTCTTTGCGACCCTATGGACTGTAGTCTCTGTCCATGGGATTCTCTTTGCAAGAGTACTGGAGTGGGTTGCCATTTCCTCCTCCAGGGGATTTTTCCCCAGCCAGTGATCGGACATGTGTCTCTCAGGTCTCCTGCATTGGCAGGAGGTTTCTTTACCACTAGCCCCACCTGGGAAGCCCAGTGGAATATTATTCAGCCATTAAACCAAGTACTGATATGTTCACAGGATGAACCTTGAAAACATGGGGAGTGAAAGAAGCCAGTCACAAAAGACTGTGTATAATATAATATGATTCTGTTTATTTGTGATGTTGTGAGTGGGCAAATGCATAGAGACAGAAAAGTTAGTAATTGCCAGGGGCTGGGTAGAGGACGATATACAGGAAGTAATGCTAGTGGGACAGGTTTAGTTTTGAAGCACCGAAGTGTTCTAAAGTTGGATTATGGTAATGAGTGTATCACCAAATACTTAACCCCAAGTATTTAAAAGAACTCTGATGTGTATACTTTAAAAGGGTAACCTTTTATATATCAATAAAAGTGAAAGCAAAAGTTGCTCAGTCATGTCTGACTCTTTGCAACCCCATGGACTATACAGTCCCTGGAATTCTCTAAGCCAGAATACTGGAGTGGGTAGCCCTCCCTTTCTCCAGGGGATCTTCCCAACCCGGGGATTGAACCAGNATATATCAATAAAAGTGAAAGCAAAAGTTGCTCAGTCATGTCTGACTCTTTGCAACCCCATGGACTATACAGTCCCTGGAATTCTCTAAGCCAGAATACTGGAGTGGGTAGCCCTCCCTTTCTCCAGGGGATCTTCCCAACCCGGGGATTGAACCAGGTCTCCTGCATTGCAGGCGGATTCTTTACCAGCTGAGCCACAAGGGAAGCCCGTATATCAATAAAGCTGTCATTAAAAAAGAAAATTAGAACAAAATAACAAAAATGAGATACTTAGGGATTTATACTTTAAAGAATTATACAGTAAATGCTACAAAAAAATTCTGAGAAGAATTAAAGACCAAAATAAAGAGTTATACTCATCGATTAGAAGGCAATACTTTTAAGATGGCTGTTTTCACCAACTGATGTATAGAGTTCATGTATTGTTTTTTTAAAAATTGACAACTGACTCCAAAATTTCTCTGGGAATATGTTTTTCAAAATAATTTTGAAAAAGAACAGAATTCCAAGATTTGTACAACCTGAATCATTTATCAGACTGTGTGTTATTGATCTAAGAACAGACACTGATCATTTTAACGCAGTTAAGAACAGAACCACAACTGTGGCTAGCTGACTTTTTTGGACATGGGTTCAAATAGGTTCTGTAGGTAAAGAATAATCTTTTAATTTTTTTCTTTTGCTGCACTGTGCAGTATCTGGAATCTTAGTTCCCCAACCAGGGATCAAACCAGTGCCCTCTGCAGTAGAAATGCAAAGTCTTAACCACTGAACTACAAGAGAAGTACCAAGAATAATCTTTCTGATATGTAGTACTGTACAACTGCATTTCCAAATTAAAAAATAAAAAGAATCCCATGCTGTACCTCATACCATGTATAAAAATAAACTCCAAATGAATCATAGACCTAAATGGAAAAATTAATACTGTAAGACTTCTTGAAGAAAATATAAGAATAAAATTTTGAGATATTAGACTTGGCAAAGATATCTTAGCTATGACATCAAAAGTACAGTTCATAAAATAAAGTTGTTTTGCTCTTCTACAATTTTAGGAAATTTTAAGAAAATGAAAGCCACAGATTGGGAGATAATGTTTACAAAATATGTTTCTGACCAAGGATTTGGTTCCAGAATATATAGGCAACTTAAGAAAACAAACAACCAAAAAAAGTTTGAGAAAAATAAGTTGAATAGATAGTTTACCAAAGGTTTCTGATGCTCAACATTGTTAGTTATTAAGGAAGTACAAATTGTAATCACAGTGAGGCACCACTTTCTTTTAAAGGAAAAGAAAACAAAGAACTTAATAATACTTAGTGCTGCTGAGGACGCAGAGTAACTACACCAGACATACATCACTGGGAATGCAGAAAGGTGTAGCCACTTTAGAAAGCAGTTTCTCTAAGGTTAACCAAGTTTCCAAGCAACTCAGCCATTCCCCTCCAGTGGTATTTCCTCAAGTGAAATGAAAATTTACATCCAGACTAAAACTTAGGTACATATTTTTAGCAACTTCATTCATAATTGCCAAAGCAGAAAAGAATTCAAAGGTCCTGGAACTGATGAGTGAATTTAAAACCACTAGCAACAATGGCACCCCACCCCAGTACTCTTGCCTGGAAAATCCCATGGATGGAGGAGCCTGGTGGGCTGCAGTCCATGGGGTCGCTAACAGTCGGACAGACTGAGCGACTTCACTTTCACTTTTCTCTTTCATGCATTGGAGAAGGAAATGGCAACCCACTCCAGTGTTCTTGCCTGGAGAATCCCAGGGATGGGGGAGCCTGGTGGGCTGCCGTCTATGGGGTCACACAGAGTCGGACACGACTGAAGTGACTTAGCAGCAGCAGCAGCATCAGCAGCAGCAACCTTTGGTACATCTATATTAGGGAGTTATACTCCACAAGAAAAAACAATTAGTTGCTGGAAGTGGGCACGCTCTTTGCCTGCAGAATGTCAGCTTTTCCCCCTTCCAGTGGTTTGCGCCTTGCTAGGAAATTCTGAGAGTCAAGAGAAAGTCATCTGGGACATTGCCAGACAGCTTGCCCAAACAGCATATGGAATCTGCCCAGGGCTCATGGACGACCCGGCTGCACAGTTTAGGAATGAGGGCCTGTCAGAGGAGGACAGGAGTATCTATTTGTTCAACAGTTACAAAGATTTAGTTATGCAAGAAGAGTAAATTGTTCATCGTTCATGAACAGATCTTCTGTGCGACGTGGCGCACGTTGTTTACAATACCGCCTTGTGCACTTTAAGTGGGCAGCTCTCAAGTGAAGTGCTCTTACCACAATAAAATCAGCTGGTTAGAACGTTAGCCTGGAAGAAAACATTCACAATACATAGATCTAACAATGTGGATCCAGACTATATTTTAAAAACGTCTTAAAACCCAAGATTGCTAACAACCCAGGTTTTTTAAACAGCCAACAATTTGAACAAACTTGACCAGAGAAGCTAAAAGAATAGTCACATGAGAAGATGCTCCTCATCATTAGTTATTATGAAAATGCAAATTAAAACACAATGAGATACCACTTTACCTACCTAGAAAGGCTAAAATTAAGAAGACTGAAAAGATCATGTGACAAGGATGTAAAGCAAAAATGTAATGTTGATTAATTACTGATGCTAATGTAAAATGGTACACGTACCTGCCTAACGACCCGGTAATTCCATTCCTAGGTATTTAACTTAAAGGAAGGAAAACATATGCCCCCAAAAGACTTGCATACAAATGTTCATAGCAGATTTATTCATAGTAGCATGTAACTAGAAGCAATCCAGATGTTCGTCTGTAGGTGAATGGATAAACATAATTGTGGTATCTTCAGATAATTTAATCAAAAGGAATGAACTACTTATGTAGGCAACAATATGAGTGAATCAACATTATGCTGAAAACTTTAAAAGCCTTGTACAAAAGAGTATAGACTATGATTTGGGACAAGCAAGCCTAAATTTTAGTAACATTAGGCTTCTCAGTGGTTATCTGGGGCCAGGAGTGAGATGAAAAACGTATTGACTGCAAAGGGACATGAGAAGCCTTCTGTTGTGATACGAATGTTCTACAATTTGGTTGGGATAATGGTTATACTGGTGTATACGTTTATCAACAAATGTGTACACACTGAATTGTACACTTNGGCTTCTCAGTGGTTATCTGGGGCCAGGAGTGAGATGAAAAACGTATTGACTGCAAAGGGACATGAGAAGCCTTCTGTTGTGATACGAATGTTCTACAATTTGGTTGGGATAATGGTTATACTGGTGTATACGTTTATCAACAAATGTGTACACACTGAATTGTACACTTAAAATAGGTGCACTTTATTGTAAGTTATATTATACCTTAATAAGTTGATTTTAATGTGTAAAATAGATTGTAAATTAATCCTAAAATTGAATCTTCAAACTAAAGTAAAATCTAACTCCTATATATCTAATATCTTATTACAGCCATACAAATAATTTACTTTTGGATCAGTATTCTAACTGTATATACTTAAAGGGACATAATCTTTAGACAAAACTATATCGTGAACAAATACTTTTACTTGGTGGTTTTGTTTTTGGTAAAGGTTGTGTTAAAGTATTTTCGGTTAGAGCTAATGAGTAAATCTGTAAGTGTAAACTGGGATTCTGACTGTAGGAAAAGGAAAATACGTGTGAAATGGAGGAAGATGAGGAATGCTATATTGGATTTGAGTTAGAGTTGTCATTACGCACTCATCATTTTAAAAAGACATATTTCTTAGCTTTGTCCACTTAAGGGGCCTAAAAGCAATGACAGCTCAGGCATTGAATATACTTGACAACACAGATCTTGATTTCAGAATGCCATTGCCCACTAAAAGACTTCCTCTAGAAATGGTTGACTTCAGGTCTGGTACAGAATTAAAAAAAAAACAAGATGAACCTGAAACATCTTGTGCTAGAAAGTAAGAATGTGTCAGAGCACCATGGAGGACATGTGAAAAGGAAACAAGATTGAGGGGACAAATTGAATAGCATGGTATGATAT